>CM029627.1:28868096-29365358 GCA_017311315.1 Dendrocalamus latiflorus | reverse complement strand
CTTCCTATCTATCCTACAGCCAGCAAAGTCTGCATCCGAAAAGGCTCTCAAGGAAAGACAGGATGAGGAAGAGTACCAGATACCATAGTCAATGGTAGCTCGAAGGTACCGGAAGATGCGCTTCACCGCCTGGCGGTGAGATACGCGAGGAGAAGCCTGAAAACGAGCACACAGACACACGGAGAAGTGTATGTCTGGTCTCGAGGCAGTGAGGTAAAGAAGGGAGCCGATCATACTCCTGAACTCTTTCTGATCAACTGGCTCGCCATCCTCATCTGGGTCAAGATAGGCTGTAGAAGCCATGGGAGTCGACACAGGCTTACCATCACTCATGTCGAAGCGCTTCAGGAGGTCACGGGTGTACTTTCCTTGATGAAGAAATGTACCCTCCCGAGTCTGCTTGATTTGGAAGCCAAGGAAGAAGGTCAACTCACCCATCATACTCATCTCAAACTCGGTGCTCATGACATCCGAGAACTGGGAAACCAGAGTATGGGAAGAGCCGCCAAAGATAATGTCATCGACATAGATCTGGACGAGCAGAAGGTCTTTGCCATGTCGGCGGATGAACAAGATCTTGTCAACTTTACCCATCTCAAAACCATGACTTAACAAGTAGGACTTAAGCCTCTCATACCAAGCCCTGGGGGCCTGCTTAAGTCCATACAACGCTTTGGAAAGCTTGAAGACATGGTTTGGGTATTTGGGGTTTTCGAAACCAGGAGGCTGTCGGACGTAGACCTCTTCCTCAATAAGGCCATTGAGAAAGGCACTCTTGACGTCCATCTGGTAAAGCTTTAAACCCTTAGAAGCTGCAAAGGCAAGCAGGATTCTAATGGATTCAAGTCTAGCTACAGGGGCAAAGGTCTCCTCGAAATCTAGACCCTCAACCTGGGAGAACCCCTGAGCTACCAGTCTAGCCTTGTTTCGAATAACCACTCCATCCTCGCTCTGCTTGTTCTTGAACACCCACTTAGTCCCAATAATATTGTGACCTCGCGGGGGCTTGACAAGCGACCAGACCTTGTTCCTCTCGAAATTTTCTAGCTCCTCATGCATGGCATTGACCCAAGACTCATCAGATAAAGCATGAGAAACATCTTTGGGCTCAAAGGAGGCAATGAAAGCAGAATGGAGACAGAATTGAGATAAGCCAGATTTTGAGCGGGTAACACGCTCGAAGAGGTCTCCAATGATCTGCTCAAAAGGATGGTCTTTTTTAATGTGTCTAGGAGGTCCAGGATGAGATGAATAAGTGGCCTCTACCTCGTGAGCTGACGAGGTAGGAACAGAGCCACTAGCTCCAGAAGAAGCAGAAGGCATGGGCTGATCACCTCGAGGTGCGGTGGAAGACGGCACCTCAAGGGGTGGATGATGGACTGGATCGGGTAGACAACCCTCATCTCCATCGTCCTCGTCATCCACGAAGATGGTCTCGGACTACTCTAAAGAACCTGAGATATCGGGCCTAGTCCCTGGACTGGCCTCGTCGAAGGTCACCTCACAGGTCTCTACCATTTTGCTAGACTCGCAGTTCCAGACCCTATAAGCCCGCGAAGAAGGCGAGTAACCTAGAAAGATACCATCACAAGAGCGTGACTCGAACTTGTCTAGGTTCCCGGACTTCAAAATAAAGCACTTGCAACCAAACACACGAAAATCAGATACACTGGGCTTTCGCCCATATCTCAACTCATAAGAAGTACGGTGCAAGTGTGCCCAAAGAAAAACTCAATTTGAGACATGGCACGCGGTGGCTATAGCTTCAGCCCAAAACTTCCGTGGTGTAGAGTACTCATCAAGCATCGTCCTGGACATCTCGACCAAGGTGCGGTTCTTCCTCTCCACAACGCCATTCTGCTGAGGGACGTATGGAGAAGAGAACTGGTGCTCTACACCTGTCTCACCACAGAAACTCTCAAAGTAGGAATTCTTGAACTCCGTGCCATTGTCACTGTGGATCGCTCATAAGGCACCTGGGAGCTCTACAGAAAGCCTACTGAAAAGACCTCAAAAATGTGAAAACGTCTCATCCTTCGAGGCTAAGAAAAACACCCAAGAATACCTCGAGAAGTCATCGACCACAACAAGAACATACCACTTTCCTCCTGCTGACTACACTCGAGCTGGTTCAACTGTGTCCATGTGGAGCAGCTGTCCCGGTGCATCGGTCATAGTAACTGTGACCGGAGGGTGAGAAGCGGCAACCATCTTGCCGTGCCGGCATGGAGCGCAAACAAGATCTTTGACCATCTTGAGTTTCGGCAGACCACGAATGAGATCGTGGCTGCTAACTCAGGTCAAATGGTCAAATCCAATATGACCAAGTCTCCTATGCCAGAAAGAGAGGTCGTGGGACTCAGAAGCAACTAAAGACCTGAGAGGATCACCAGAAGACTCAGAAAAATCAGCACGAAAGATCCTCCCATAACGAGAAATCCCGCAGACCAGACTACCCGATGAATCAAGAATTTTACAAGCATTTTTCTTAAAGCTCACCTCGAAACCGTCATCGGTAAGCTGAGAGACTGAAAGCAAATTGTACTGCAGCTTACTAACCAAGGCTACATCTTTCAAAATGAAAGAATCATTAATGCACACAGTACCTTTGGCGATGACGCGCCCAGATGAAGCATCTCCGAAGGTGATCGTCTCATCACCTAGAGCACGGGCAAGGGAAGAAAACCAACGGGAGTCTCCGGTCATGTGTTGTGAACACCCGGAGTCTATGAGCCAAACCTTTCCCTTCCCTGCCCAGCGAACCTGAGTCAAGCAGAGAGTAAAGTATCAGTACTGGGTAAATCAAGAGTGATTTTGGCACCCAATACTGAACAACACGTCGAGCAGATGAAGTCGTCAAGCACGACTGACCTCTATCTACCCTACGCTCTCTGTGACTCAAGGAAGCAGAAGGTCTGTGAGCAGACCTGAAACCATTGCGGGGTACGACTGCTATGGGAGAGCGAGTCGGAACACTGGCAACACGCTGATCACGCCGCGGGTAGATATCTCGACGGGGAAACCGAGATCTACCCTCAGGACGGCGGAAGACACGACCAAGAGCAGCATGAGGATGAAAACCAGAAGACTCAGAAAAACCAAGTCCTCGATGCTGCCCAAACCCATCAAGAAGAACAGTCCTAGACCTCGTGCTGGCCTTAGGTGCACTCAGGATCTGGGGCTGACCCTGAATACCCCTAAGAGACTCAACACGGTCTCTACGCGCGATCTTGGCGCGCCTGAAGCATCGATCGACTGTGTGTCCATCCTTCTGACAGAAGGTGCAGTGGTACTTCACCTTCTGAGAGGTGGAAGTAGCACGAAGGGGCTTCGCCTTCTGAGAGGCTGAAGCATTAGGTGGAATCACCTTGCTGTCAGAGATCCCCTGGACATAGCCCGCTGACTTAAATTGGACTTTCTCGGTCCTGGGCTCAGTCTCGATCACACCTGGTGCTATGGGTCGGAGCACGGCAGGTGGATGCTTCCTCATATCCTCCTAGAAATCATACCCTAGACCCTGATTGAACTTGCAAATCTTGGACTGGTCTAGAATAAGATTGAGCTTCTTCTTGCCGCCTACAAACCTCTCGAGAGTGTTCATAAGATACTGACACTCCCGAAAGAGAGAGGTGCAAGAAGAGCAGGGGGAAGAGGGAACAGCAGGAGGTAAGGGAGCAGATGAAGAACCAACAGCAGAGGGAAGAATGGCTTGTGCACGCACAGCCGACTCTGAAAGGACAGTCCTACTGCTAGTCAATTGGTTCACGTTCCTAGGTGTCTCCACCTTACCCTGGGGCTTCTCCCCCTTCTCAGCAATCACATTACAAGCTGATGGTTGCTTCTCTAGTAGGTCCTTAGTTAGCTTCACACATTTCTCATCCAATGCAATCAAATCAGATTTTAGTTTGTTACAATTACTGCATGGTGAGCTAACAAGGTCCTTAGAAGAAAATTGAGCCAACTTCCTATCATGATCAATCATGTCTTGAAACTGTCTGGAGACAGCTTCAAGTTCAGTAGTAAACTTGGGACAGTTTAAGCATGAATCAATCGGCTCAAGTAAAGAAGCTTGTAGTTTAGCAATTTTATGATCTGCCCGTTTTAAGTTCATCTTCAAGTTATTGCAATTTTTACAAGAATCGGGCAGATCAAGGAGCATGGCATAAGGTCCTCTAGCAGCAATGTCCTTATCCTCACATGAGGTGGGAGAAGTAGTCTCATTAGTAGTAAGTAGGGTAACAGCCATCCTACTCAACTCTAACTCAGCAAGCAGACTAACATTCTCCACCTTAATACTATCAAGCTCGGAGGACACACTATCATGAGAGGTCCTTAATTTCTCCATATCAACCAGCAAAGCAGAGCATGTATCACAGTCGTCACGGGAGGGAGCAGATATAAGTGAAGTAAGCTCCTGTGACAGTCTATCTACTTCCTTCTCCAACTCACTACATCTAGCTCTAGATCTAGCATGGAATCCTCCTAGCTTAAGGAAAGCTTCATTAAGTTGGTCATAGGAGGGACATACCTCGTCGGAGTCAGAGTAGAGCTCACTGTCGCTGATCTCGCCCTCAAGGGCCATGAAGCACATGCCGGAGAAGTCGTCGCCGCCATCCTTGCGCTCTTGGTCAACCGTCCCGTCGTCGTCGCTCCATCCCTCCACCTCACTGAGGTCGAGGTCGTCGAAGGCGGTGAGGACGCGGTGGAAGAACTTCTTTGCCTTCCCGAAGTTGCGGAACTTCTTCTTTCCCGGCGTCTGAGCTGGAGGCTTCTTGTTGCGGTTCTTGTCGGTGTAGTCGATCTTGCCCGAACCGCCGAAATCAGCTTTGCCCTTCTCCAGTTTGGGGGCAGTTTGCCCGAATGTGGTTGGGGCCACCACACTCGAAGCAAATCACGGGTCCTCCTCTCTTTCTGTCCCTCCTCCCTTTGTAAGCGTGGGAGAATCTCCTAGCAAGGAGGGCAAGCTGCTCATCCGCAAGCTGCTCTAACTGATCATCAGTTATATCACAGAGAGCAGCAAGGGAGAATCCGTACGAAGACTCAGAAGAGAGACCAGAGGCTGAACTGGGATCGGTGACCAAGGCCATCGACTGTGACTTCGACCTACGAGAGACAACGTCAATCTCGTGAGTCTTGAGGCGCGAGTACAGCGCGTCAAGAGTCAATGTCGAGAGGTCTGTCGTGTCTTTGATGGTGGTCACTTTCATCTCCCACACACGTAGATCGAGTGCCGCAAGCATCTGACGAGCATTGTCCGAGTCGGGGTATGTGAGACTGACCGCTCGGAGGTTGCTCAAGATCTTGTGGAAGCGCGCAAAGCACTCATCAAGGGACTCACCAGCGTGCATTTCAAACTTGTTGTAATCACGCTTGAATTGGTCCTATCGGACTGTCTTGATCTGGGTGGTGCCCTCATGATATGCATCGAGGGTCACCCAGATGTCGAAAGCCGACGTAAGATGAGAGATGCGATCAAACTCGCTTCGGCTCAACCCCTGGATTATGATGTTCCTTGCCTTAGCATTTGTCTCGACATCAGCCATGTTCCCGACATTGATGTCCTCATCGGCAGGAACAACATATTGTACTTTGACCTTTCGCCAGATGGCGTACCCCTGAGCCTGGATGTATGTCTCCATTCGGCTCTTCCAGAAGGGGTAATCGACGCCATCGAAAACGGGCGGCTTGGTCGAGTACTTGTCCGTCGCCATGGCTCTTGAGACCGGTTAAGATCTATGAACTAGAGCTAACCGGCTCTGATACCAATTGTTGGACCGAAATGGCGACAGAGGGGGGGTGAATGTCGACCTCTTCTAAAACAAACCCCTCAAAAGTACTCACGAGAGAGATGACACTCCAGAACTTCAGAGCTAAAAAGCATAGAGCAAAACTTGAGGAGCCTCTTCCAAGCAAGAAGGAGAGCTCACGAATGAATTCAAGTTAACCCTCAACAAGCACTAGCTCTTGAAACCTTCTCCTATAGCTACCATGAGCTAAGAAGAGGAGAGATCAACTTCTCTGCACCCTTAGAAAAAATAACAATGAAAGAGAAATGAACCCTGAAGAAGAACCAAGAGAGAATGCAACAATTAGAGGGGCCGGCCTGACTTGCACTCAAGGGGCGGTCTGACCGCACTTTTGCCACCGGTTAGACCGGCCTTGAGGGTGCAGTCTGACCGCCCAACACATTGAGGTCGGCCTGGCCTTCGGGTTCAGACGGCTGACAAGCTGAGATTTCAGACAATGAACTTTGAAACCTCAACTAACCGAAGAATTCAAGGCAACCCTTTGTTTTCTTGGTCCAGTATTGCAAGGATATGAATATAATAGACCAAGGAACCGAGGATACCACTAAAAACCAACTTAACCACAGAAATTTCAGATTTACCCCAAATTACTGAAAAGAAAGGATGCAACCTCAAAAATCAAATTCCTCCCAATCCCTTGATCCTTTGGCACTGAAACTCTGGGGATATATTAGCAATAGCAAGGGGGTCTCCCAGACCAAATATCACCTCAAGCCAAGAAAGGAATCAAGGATTAACTCAAAACCCTAGAACTGATAACTATGAACAGAGGAGGCCAAAAATGGGATTTGAGGATTAAACCAAGATTTGCTCATGGGAACTTGATCAAATGATCTTGAGGCAACATCCCAACCTAGAGCAACCCATTTTGCCACTCTCCAGCAAGAATCAACAAGAAACTCAAAAAGCAAGAAATCTCAGAATAGAGGCATCAAAGAACAGAGAACACAGAGCAAAATAAAAACTTCAGATTTCATTGATTGAATCACAAGGAATACAGAGGAGTCCCGATACGCATGGACATTAGGTCTAAAGGAGTGATTACAATCTCTCAATCCCTCATCTCCCTCTCAATCCTCAAGAACACCAAGAATCTCACCACTTCTTGGGAGGAAGAACACACAGGGGGGAGACCTCACATAGGAACCATCGTAGAGACAACAGGGAGCACACCTCTGCATCTCCACTCACTCTCACCAACTTAGACCAACTAAAGAGCTAAAGGAAACAACCTTCCCAAAGCCTCTTTTGACTCTAAAACCCTAATTCTTTCACAAGTGCTCAAGGAGGGCATGCAGCCCCTCCTCTCCTTTTATAGCGCTTGGCTAACAGGTCTCCGCCCCGTTACGCCCGCTACGTCCAACGGAGCCCGCTCCCGCTTGTGCAGCCTTGCGAATTTCCCGATTCGCCCCTCCTGCACCTTCCGGGAAGCTTCCGCGCTCCTTGCCTCGCACGCCTCGCAACCACCTCGAGTCCACGTCGTCTTCGACACAACCTGACCGTTCTGACCTCAGCGCCACCTCCGCCTAGTCCGGTCCACCGTGTCTCGCCACGACTCCAACTCGACGTCCTGCAGTCACACAGACAAGAAACACATCAAATAGCACCGCTCGACACATGAAAGCGTAAATACCATCACACTTACCACAGATGAAGTCCAAACCTGTCGAAACATTAGAATATGCATCCTAATCCCATACGACTAAGTTTGACCAAAGTCCGACCGAGCCCGATTGCGTCACGCAACGACTCGACTCCGAACCACTCAAACCAAACTCGACTGACCTAAACCCTTGTCAATTACTCATCACTCTCATGGAGTCACGACCACATGGTCTCTCACACTCACACGGCTCGCGGCATACATCCAGCTTCGGTCCTACGTTACGTACATATATAACAACTTAGTATTAAAATCTAGATTAACTAATTATAACTACATATATATACCGGCCACATTTATTATATTGAGAGTTAATTTGCTAGCTCAATTCATATTACAAACACAACAACTATTATATAACCAACAATTTTACAAATTAACCATCTTAAATAACCACTCATGGATTACTTAGACCTAAATTGTAATGCAATTAAAGAAAAAATAAATTTCATTACTACCCATATCTAGAGAAACCAGGAAAGTCTAAATCTTCAAAGCTCAATCTCTGCCTCTTCCCACCAAATTAACTGGCCTGAAATCGCCTAGCTTCCTCCCGAGTGAAAAAGTGCGCAGCAGTGGCTAGATCTGGATCGAAATGAAGACAGATGCGGTCTGAGCAGCGCAATAAATGCCAGAGGCATTATCACAGACGATTTTTAACTAAAAACCGTCTGTGATAAATATTATCACAGACGGTTTTGTATAAAAAATTGTCTGTCATAAGCTTCATGCCAGAACGCTTCGTGTTTCGATTGCCAGAAAGCTTCGTGTTTCGATCGTCTAATTAATGTCTCTCGATCGTTATACGAAGCGTCTATATCATTAATGTTTGGGTATACGAACCGTCTGTGCTAAAGGTTAAATATGCGCGCCTAATCCAGGTCTCTTCTACGTACGTACAATATGGCTGCTTCTACTGTTCTTGTGATCATCTCCTTCCTCTCATGTGTTCATCAAGAATTGTTCGGCCGGAACCTTACACAGCAGCTTCTCCGCACACGCCCTGCTCTTGTTCCCCGACTTTCTTGTATCCGTCTGCTCGACCTGATCATCCGCCGTCGACGGAGGCGTCTCGCTACCGCTCAAGAAAGGGAAACAGCCCTTACCCTGGTTCTTCTCCACAATGTGCGCAAAGCGGAAGAAGCTCTACACGCATTGGAGAGACTGGTGGATAGCCTTGCCGATCAAGCAGAAACGGCAGATTCTGAGGAATCTTTTCATGCATACCTCTACGACATTATGGGCTATGCTACTGATTATTTGCCCAGGCTGGAGGAGGAAGTGCTGATGACAAGGACAATCTTAACGGAGTTCGAGAAGTCAGTGGCTGATCCTCCATGTCCCAAAGTCGAAGAAGAAGCGTACGAAGCCCAAAAGATTACAATATGGGAAACTCTTTACCTGTGTGACTTTTGTAATAAATTTGCCTCTAATTGAAATTAATAAATTTGCCTTTAATTGTGATCTCTTGTCTCAGTAGTTCTGTAGTTAAGTTATTAGAAGCAATGTGTACTTATATATTAACCTCTGATCATGAACAGAATATGACAGACAAAGGGACATCACAGACGGTGCTTGTTAAGAACCGTCTGTGAACATTCACAGACGGTTCTTAACAACAACCGTCTGTGATAGTCTACACAACACAGACGGTTTTTAATAAAAAAAACCGTCTGTGATAATCCCAGATTATCTGTGATAATCCCAGATTATCACAGACGGTTTTTAATAAAAACCGTATGTGATAATTTAGTATCACAGACGGTTCATTGGTAATAACCGTCTGTGATACACATTTTCTCCGACGCCACCAACACAGACGGTGTCCAAATTAAAACCGTCTGTGTTAGTGTTGATCACAGACGGTTTGACATAACCGTCTGTGATTGGCCGTCTACTATTGGCCTTTCTGTAGTAGTGTGTGTACCACTGAAGTCTCTTGCGTGAACACTCACAAACAGCTGAGCCTGATATTCTGTACAAAATTCTAGATATCCACTTGTCAGTGAGTCTTTTCAAAGTTTATGGTTCATAGGTATATTCTTTTGTTACAAATTCCAAATATCATATACTACCAATTAAGGATAGATGGCATACTGCAACTATGTTGAAATTAACTGCTGCATCTTGACCCGTTCTCCTACAATAAGTATATCTTGACTAACCAGTGATGCCAAGTGTCTTCGTCTAGTAATTTAGTTTGCCTAGCGTATTATATGGCGATCAGTTAAGTCACTTGATTTGTTCCTTCATTGTACAAACTAGCTCTCATGTGATCTGTCAGTGTTTCGTGGCTAGAGAAGAGATTTAGGCCTTTAGAACAGGGCATATGTCAACAAAGCAAGTTGCTGCCCGGAAATTCCCAGTGACCCTCACCAGCTGTGCCCTGACACCTTCCTTAATTTTGCCTTGACTGCTTGCGAGAGCAGTTGGGATGGACTTTGCCGCGACCCCCTCACCCTCTCACGACCGACCTGACAACGCCGCCACTCTTGACCACCGCCAGTCACTGCCTGAGGAGACTTCAAGCCCAAGTGTAACATCCATTTTTAGAGCCTTTTTGAAGCTTCTAAAATAAAAATAACTATTTGAATTTTTTTAATTAATAAAAGCTTGATTATAATTTTTGTAATTTTAAAAGATTTAATATGACTAAAGTAAACATCAATTAAAGGAATTTTTCTATATTTTCTTGGATTTTTTTGGATTTATTTGCTATTTTTTAGCGCTCAATTGAGTTAATAATCTTAATTTTTGGAGTGTGCGAGATAGCAGCCATGACCTACTTCATAGAACCTAACATATTAGAGTGTGCGATTTGCTTTATGCCTTTTGAAGCACAAGTGTACAATGCTTTAATGTTCCTCTTGTAGTTGTTGAGGAAAACCAACATGAGCAGCTTGTCTTTGTTTTTGCCCATTTAAATTGTGAGGTATGCAAGACTATGTTAGTTTTACCATGAAATATTTGAGTATCATTCATTTAAATCAAGAACAACGGGACTACATGCTCACAATGATAAGGAGTACATACTTGTACCCTACAACTATTATTTCCTACTTATCAATTTATAAATATATACATACTACGTACAAATGTACATACGTACGTACATGCATACATATGTACGTATGTACATACATACATGCTTATGACTTTACTCTTCCAAGCGATAGGGCACAAAAATCGCTTCAAGTGCAATTCATATGAATGAACTCTCCGATATTTGAGGATGACTCACCACCTTCTTAATGATGGAGGTCAATCACCGAAACAGAAAGCTTCACCTGGATGGGGATGAATAAAATCTCTCATGTTTAGTGGCAAATAATTTTTTGGCATTTGTAAACATGTTGTAGCTGTATTATCACAATTCATCTGTAATTAATAAGTAAGTTTGTGTATCTATGATATATCTGTCTATGTGTGATCGATTTCTGTGTATCTGTGATATCTATGTATTTTTGACTTCCCAAAATTTTGCTTTAATTTATTTGGAACTTATAAGATTTTTGTGGAATTTATTTTCTCTCTTTTTATTTTGGCCCAAACTAAAATCTAATAAAAATACATGTAATTGTCGTCAAATTAGGTTTATTTTATTTTTGTTGCGTTCCTTGCATTTTCTAGAATCTTTAGGAATTTTTTGGAATTTCTTTGGAGCTTTTGGCTATTTTCTATGCTTTTATTCTATTTTTAGGTGTTTTTGAAAATTAAAAATAATTTTTTTAAAAATAAAAATCCTGCCTTCTCTCCCGGGCCGACATGTGGGTGGTCCTGATCAAGACATGCCATACGTTGGCCTATGCTCATCGTCCACCCCTCCTCTGTCTTTCTCTCTCCTACGGGCCCACTTGTCAATGTCTTCCCTCTTCTCTCTCTCTCCCTTCTCTCACCGATGCTTGGGGCCCACCACCCTTCTTCTTCCTCCACCCCCTCTCTCCTCCCACACACCGTCCCCTCTGCCACCAATCCATTGGGCCGACCAGCCCTTTTTGGCCACCTCGCTTATCTCCCTGCATCGGCCGCTCCTCCCCCTTCTCCTGCAGTCCATGCGCCCATCCCCGCCCTTCTCGAGCGCCCCACCTCTATCTCTTCCACAACTGTCGTCGCCACCCGTGAACTCTGGTGCTGAATACAAGCTGGGTCCTCCCCTCCATCATGTACAAATACCCCCTAGCTCCGCCTTTATCTGCACTCCCTCGTCCTTCGCTTCTCCCCTCTCTCGAGTTTCGAGCCAGCCCTGCACCATGCCCTTTGCTCCTCCACACCGGCGACCAACTCAAGTAGGCAGTTTACATTGCCCTGGCCATCCCCGAGGCTCACCGTTCCTATCTTCAGCTTCCCCGCATCAAGACGAACCTCAGCCACCCCATCCCTAGCCTCAAGCAACGCCGAAGCATCACCTCCATCGCTGGCCAAGTCCTAGCCATAGCCCTCTCCTTCACCGACCACCCTCTATGACTTTTGAGTTGTAAAAGAGGTATAGATGGACTCCCCTTCCCCCCTCTCTTGATTGTACCACTCCCCGGCCGACACCGTGCGCCGAAGCACCGACAGGCCATTGGGTTCCGTGCACAACCGCCGCCGGTCACCACATCATCACGGCGGTGGGTGTGGCAGTTGTCGTGGCTATCGCATGGCACCATATGCACGTCGCATTGGTACGTTGGCCGAAAGAATGGTCCGTGGACACGGTCCACAAAACCCAGGCCCACTAGTTAGCCTCAAGCCAATAATTCAAACCCTAAGGTTGACGTTAGCATGTAGTCATAAAATGTTTTTTTGCAGAAAATTAAATCAGCCTAAAAAGAAAATCCCTAACTAACATAATAAATCCCCTTTTTCTCTACAAAATAATTTCAGAAATTTAGTTTTTTCATTTATTTATAATTCAATCTTTCAGAAGCATGTTCTTCTTCATCCTAGCTCTGATTGAACCCATTCAAATTTCCCAATTCATCTAAAATCATGAACTATCCAAATCTGTAATGTTTTAAATGTTTGGAGTTTATTTTAATTTTTTATGAATTTAGTAGGTTATTTTCATGTGTAAACCATGATGTTTCGAATGAATTCTTCTACGATGATTCGCACTAATCCGTAGAGCAAGGCAAGTTACACAACTTGACCATATTGATGCTAGTTTGTAAATAAAATTATTTTATTTCAAATTATATTGCATGCTTAGTTTTATTCACAGTATTTAAATTCTTGTTTTACTTTAGTTAATACCCATTTGTTATGACTCCTTTGATATTGCAAGTTCTTGTACCTTGTTACCCTAGAATAAAACTCTAGTTAGTACACTAGTATGGCTAGAGAATTTTATTGCAAATGCTTAGACCTACATAGATATAACTTTAGGCCTGGGATAATATTTTTCACATGAAATGATGAGATTTTTATAATATATTCTTGACTTCGGTTTGTCAAGAATGTCTATAGAATATTTTAAAATAAAATATAAAACTTGATTTAGACTTAGGCAAATCGTTAGGTGGTGGATGCTTGCTAGCATACGTTACTGCTCGATGGCTCAACATGGATAGTAGGCACGAGGGGTATGTGGGAAGTGCCTAAGTCAATTAAAAACTGGTCTTTGAGCTACTACTACAAAGCCCTTTCGTACTAGCACATGGTTGGTATGGGACAGTCCTGGCTAACTAATTAGCTGGTCACTACCTGAATCTCACTATAGGTTGAATGTGAGCGTGGCATAAGCCATGGGAAGTCTCACACAGCATAAGAGGGGACCTCGATCTGGTGGATTCCTTATTTGGGTGAAACCTTAGTGGAGGCATGGCCAGGTTGATGGCTTTGCTTTGTAAAGACCTTTTATGATTACTCAGTCGCATGCCTACAGAAGCGTGTACTGGTGTAACAGCCCAGCTGTTTATTTCAAAATTTTCAGTAAAAAAAAAATAATTAATTTAATTTAAATAAAATAAAGTGTTCTTTGGTTGCCTAAATTTTGGAGATTTTATTTGTCTGTTTTTAGCTTTTAAAAAGGCTTTTATAAAAAGTAATTTAACTAAAAACATAAAATTATGATTAAATAAAAGAATATTTTGAGTTTATGTAAAAATATAATTTCAAATTAAGTATTTAAAAGCATTTGGCTTTTATTCGGATTTTCTGTGCTTTTCTGGAGTTAAAAATCAATTTTGAAAGGTTAAAAAGTATTTTATAAAATTATTAAATGGAAATCTGAAATTAAAAATATTTTTACTAAGTCTAAAATGCTTCCAGGAATATTCTATAATTTTTCTGGAATTTTTAGACATTAAATACTTTTTTTCCAAGTGTTTGTGAAGTTTCTAGTAATTTCTGAAATTTAATCCGAAAATAAAAATCAAATTCATCCAAGCCTGCCACGTGTCGCTCTCAGATTGAATCACTCTCTCTCCACGTTTTAATCCTAGCCATGCATTGCAACTTACCCCTTCATAAAATCCAAAGGACATGAGCCATCCACTTGCCACGTGTCGACAATCCGACGGCCCGTACCCCTTCACTTCCTCCCTCTCTCTATTACACATGGACCCCACATGTCATATGTTTCTTCAACCTTCCCTTCTTCCTCCTCCCACCCTCTCTCTCCTCCACCATGGATGACAAATTGGAGCTCATAAAAACCACCGTTTCTCCCTCATAACTCCCGATTAAGGCATGGAAACGGACGCCCTAATCACCCTCATCAATCTCCCGGCCGTTTTCCATCCATTAACCCTCTCAAAACCGAAATCCCTTCACCTCCTCTCTCTTTCTATAAAAGGGCCTCCCCACCACCATTCTCTCCATTCCCCTCCCCTTCTTCGGCCGGCCTTCACTCCCCTCTCCTCCCGCCGCCGTGCGCCACCTCCCACCGCCTCCCGCCGCCGCCCGGCCACCTTCCTCCGGCCACCCCCATCCCCAACCGCCGCCACCACCGCCTCCCGCCGCCGCTGGCCGCCCCGGCCATCCCCGCCGCCGCCGGTGAGTAGCGCCGCCACCCCGTACACCCCGCCGCCGTTCGCCGCCCCGCCGCCGTTCGCCGCCCCGCCGCCGACCGCCGGCCGCCGGCGAGCTCGTCTCCCGTGCGCCCCGTGTGCCTCCCTGTGGCTTTCTTCTCTAACCATGTTCATCCTTGTTTATTTGTTTTGTTGTTGCATCTTTGTCAGAAAAGAGCACATGCTCACTTGGCTAGGGGAGACAAGTTAAGGCATGCATGCATGAGGTTGAGAGTTCAAATCCTGGGCATGCATTTTCGGTTGGACTTTTGGCCACATTTTGTTCACCTCTAGTCCATGACAAGCGGGACCCACATGTCATAAAATAATAAAATAAAATTCTGCACTCAATGACAACCGGGCCCCACGTGTCATACACTCCAATATTCCCCAAAAGTCAGCCAAAAATAAGATTCCAGAGAATATTCCCTCGGTTTTGCATTTTCTGGAATTTCCAATTCATTCAAACTTCCAATTGCTCGTTCTCCGTCGTCCGAACTCCGAATCCAGTGATTCAAGTTTCTAAATTCGACTAAAATCATAATCTAAGTTGCAGTATATATTTTATAATTTTTGGATTTTATTTGGATTTTATTTGAATTTATTTGTTGGTTCTTCGCGCGTAGATTTCGACGAATTCGGAGAGAACGACGCCGACGAATCGCACCAGGTCTTCGAGCAAGGCAAGTTACACCTTTGATCATGTTGAACCTAATATTTTAAATTAATTATGTTGTTTTTAAATTATTATTGCATGCGTAATTTTATTCAAGTTAGTTTAAATTCAGTTTTGAACTCTAGTTACACCCAAATTCTTTGGACAGCCAAATTTGATATTGCTTACCAATATACCTTGTCAACCCTAGATAAAACCTAGTTAGTACAATAGCACTAACTAGAAATTTTGTAGAAATGCTTAGCCATGCTTATAATACTTATGGTTTGGGATGATCTTTCACATAAAATGACGAACTTTAAAACTGTACTCTTGACTTTGGTGAGTCAAGGAGTGTTATGAAATATTTTGGAAACAAAATATAAAACTGGTTTAGACTTAGGCAATTGGTTAGAGTGGTGGGTGCAGGCATGCCCTGTTGGTTGGAGCCGCAGTGGTTGATTGTCGTGCACGGGGGTTTGTGGTTGAGCCTAAGTCAATTAAGGACCGGTCTGTGAGCTACTGTTGCAAAGCCCTATCGTACTACCACAAGTCTGGTATGGGACAGACCTGGCCGAATAATTTGTGAAGTTCCAACTTAATCTCGCTATAGGCTGAATGTGAGCGCGGCGTAGGCCGTGAGAAGTCTCACACGGCACAAGAGGGGGCTCCAACATGTGGATTCATGTTGTGGTGAAACCTTAGTGGCGGCGTGATTTTGTTGACAATGGATCATTGTAAAGGCCTTGTCATGATCTCCTCGCCACACACCTAAGGAAGTGTGTAACTCGCGTGGCAAACCGGGATGATCATGTCTTGTGGGTAAAGCTGTACAACCTCTGCAGAGTGTATAACCTATCCTGGATAGCCGTGCCCACGGTCATGGGCAAGCTGAGTGAAGTTTTTCATGGATTAGACTTTGCTTTTCAAAATGGTTTGCGAAAACCTTGTGGATGGATGGAATCCATGAGAGATTTTGAAAACCGAGCGGATGGATGGAATCCGTACGAGTTCGTTTTGGAAAAGATGGTCCGGGTGGGATGCCCGTGGTTAGGTTAGTGTTTGGTCGGAGCCTGCACTAACGATATTATTTTGTTAAATTCTTGTTTCTATCTATTGTATCAAATTCAGCTTTTGCACTTATTATTGATATTTACTCCAATGATACTGTTTATGCAAATAAACCATAATATGCCTTCTTTTGTAACCCCTTATGCATGCATACACTCTGTTATATTTCCCTGGTGTAACTTGCGTAAGCACTTCGTGTGCTTACCTTGGGAGTACTTTATGTGCTCACCTTGCTAAAATCTGTTGCCAGAGGATGACGCCTACAACTTCGGTGAGGATGGTGACGACTAGGCCACGTCTTACAGTCATTCGCCTTGTGGGAAGGCTGGATGGGCTGCTGCTTTATGTATTTCTTCCGCTGTCTTCTTTTGCTATTATTGTAAACTTTGGCCATCAGGCTCATATTAGTTAAATAAAGTTTGTCATTACGCATGATATTTGTCTTTGTGATACTGTGTGCACTAGCTTTTCCTGGGATAGTGCGATTAACACAGAGGGTTCTGGAGTTGCCGCTCCGGGTCCCGACAACTGGCCAACATCATGACACTACTACAGAAAGGCTTATACTAGATGCCTCATCACAGATGGTTGATCAAAACCATCAGTATTAAATACTATCGCAGATAGTGTTGGCTTAGAGATTATCTGTGTTGCTTGCAGTACTAAAAACCATCTGTAAAGATGTAATATCATAGACAATTCATGTTGAAAACTGTCTGTTAAGTATCTTAGATGGTTCTTAACAAGGACTATTTGTGATATTACCAAATATCACAGACAATTTTTTTAAACCATTTGTGATACTTCATAGATGGTTTATATTAAAAACTATTTCTGATAATTAAGTTATCACAGACAGTTTGTGTTAAAAATCATCTATGATAATTTCACTTATTAATTGCAGACCTGTCGACCCTCACAGATCTGTCTTAAATTCTAGATCTGTTTTCTCATAAGTTGTTGCTTTGATGATGCGGGGCTTTAAGGCTATTTGGTGAAAGGAGACTACGGATTTGGCAAGAGTGATTGTCGATCCGTTAAGTTCTTAACTATCTATGGTTAGTAATTTGTTCCTAATTGCATTATATTTTATATCTGAAGATGGTTTATGTAGGATCGTATGGCGTAATCAGAGGAGGTGTGAATGATTGCCTCCGCTTTTGATACCTGAAAGAAAATCTCAAACCAGAAGAAAAGCAATCTAAATTATCGGATGTAGATTTCATCCACAAGTTGTTTTTCTGCTCGCTTGATGTCCTTTACACGCACTGAATGAACACTTCGATCATTCAATCACTTGCTCCGACCACTCGCTACAATTGCCTTTGCACGTGGTTAAAATCTCCCTCCGCTCAAAACCTTCAGCCACTCAAACGCTTTGACCACTCAAACAAGAACACATCAAAGACAACACCGTACTCTACTTAGTTGGATTGAACCGATGACTGTAGACATCGAGCTTGTGGCATGCAAGATCATGATGTGTTAGAACACCGCCGAAGACGCAAGAAAATGATGCTCAGAAAACACATCACTGACGCTGACTAACATGGAATCAATCTAATCTATTACTTCTGGATCATGTTGGCTACAAAGCGCCCACACCACACCCCTAAAACTCTAGCACAAAAAGCCTCACAAAACCATGGCTCAACACTTAGCCTCTCCCTTGCTTTTATATGCTAGAGCCCAAGACCATGTCCTTATCAAACTAGACACACAATCCTATCTCTTTCAAAAGTCAAGGGATTTGAAACCCTTTCAAACACGGGTTTTCCAATATCTCTAATCCTTCCCGTTACGAACTCCATCCATAACATTTCCAGTCTCACCACATGATGAAGCCTTTAGAACAACACCTCCTGTATCTTCATTATGCATCATCATCACGTGTCGAAGCCTCTGGGACCGCACCTCCCGTATGTCCTTCACGCATCATCCTCACGTGTCAAAGCCTCTGGGATTGCACCTCCCATATCTTCTCCACACATCATCACCTTTAATCTCCATGTGCTCCAGCATGAGCCTGACCACCTCGTATGACATCCTTGACTGCTTAGACCTTGATTTCCCTATTCTAGTCTTAGTCCTCGTCACCGACCATGATCTCTCTACGTCAATTTGCACATCAAAGACCAAAGAAAATTTTTCTGGCACAACTTTTCCAAAACTTGACCAATATCAACACATACACACACATATAACTCACCCTTGTCTATCCACAGAAAAAACCAAACCATCCACGAACACCAACTAGGCCATCCATGATCACAATTTCCACGCTCTCCAGAAATCCACCTTCCGACGACTCAACACAACTAGTCCAACTGCCGAACATAGCCAGTCGAACCACTATCCCAACACTCACTCAAAGTCTATGAGTACTGATCACATGCCAGAGGACTCTGACAACCGATCGCAACACCTATGACAACCAATCGCTGACCACAATTGCGAAAACCATGATTATCGAGTACCGAGTCTTTTCGACTACTAAGTCCTTCCGACTACCGAAACTATGACCATTTGACCACTGAGTACTCCCATCTTCTGAGTATCGAATCCTTCAAGTACCATTCCTTTGAGCACTATTCACGATCACCAACCACCATGCACCAGCTAGTCATACTACTGGCCTAATATGAGTACTCGAAGATAGCAAGAAATGAACTACTTGAACCAACAATGAAGTCTACGAGTACTGACCGTGAAGCCTATGGCAACCGATCGCAAAAGCCTAAGACTACCGATCACAAACTCTAAGAGTACCGACCACAAAGTCTAAGACTATCGACCAGCAAAGTCTACGACTATCGATCTAAAAAGTCTATGACTATGACAAAGGACTGTAGTTATGACCATCAAAAAGTACTGTAGCCACGACCAGCTACTGGTACTGTAGTAGTTGTGATTACGACCACTAACCGGTTCACTATTCCTAAGACCAGTTCACTATAGCTCACTACTAGTTCACTACTTCTTCCAACTGGTTCATGGTTCGAGGTCGAAGCCTATCGATTACCTGTCGTGGTTGTTCTGTCGTAGTCGAAATGCCGTTGTTGAAGGCTGCTGTGGTTGACATGCCGTGATTGAAACACCGTGATCAAAGTTTGACGTGGTCGAAATACCGTGGTTGACGCTTGACGTGCTCAAAATGCCATCTTGAAAACTCAAGCACAGAAGCGCATTGACCAGAACTTTTATAAATGCAAATTTTAATAAAACCAAATGTCAATTATTCATCATCAACAAAATGCATGACCATCAAATAGTCTAACAATCTCCCCCTTGATGAATACATTGACAACACCTCAAAACCTATTGAATAAGAGAATTTGTGACAGGAACCGCCCACAACCAAAAGAGCACAGAGAGCATAGACCACAAAGAAAACTCCCCCTCAACACTAGAGAGCGAATTTTTTCAATTTTTCTTTCTCTCCAAACTCTCAAAAAATTCTCCCTCTATTTTCTCCCCTTTTGGCAATGAAATCATCAAGAGCTCCAGTGAGAGGATAATTCTAAAAGGAGCAAAGAGAGTAAACATCCAGAAGCTTTGCAGATTATCCAAGTCACTTGGCATTGAAATAAGAATGTGTCCAAGTCATCTATTTTTTTAGTATAGCTCCCTACATCATATAAAATCATCTACCACAAAGCAAGTCTAAACAAGTTTTTAGTATAATTAAGTAAATTGGATTAATGGCAAGCATCACAACCATGACCAAACCGACCTATAAGGAGCACAAAGAGATATAACACCTAAAAGAGTAAGCCTAAAAGTGAAGCAAGCTTTAAATCTAGTCGAACTAGTAATCTCATATAACAACCTATTACTCCACACTCATTTTTTAAGCATGTGGCATGCTTGTAGCATACTTCTTTTCATAATACCATTTTTGTAGTACACATCTTTTAAATGGTGGCATACTTGAAGTATACTTCTTTTGGATCGAGCATGTAATATCCCGAACGTCGTTACGGTGTAAGTTTTTAAAACAATAGCGGAATCGCTGGTTTTTCGGTAAATCGCGGGAAGGGAAAAATAAAAATTGTGGAATAATGTAAAATGAATAAAATAAATTAAAAATTAAATTAAAACCTCTGAGTGGGCTGTCTGGGGAGTGGGCCGACCGTGATGAGGACATCACTTCTTCGGATACACACAACACTCCTCCACTTGACATTCAAGGACCAATCACTAGAGCTTGCGCCCGACAATTGAATTTACAGGTGAGCTCGTTCCTAAGTACTTCTTTTTGTTCATTTGAGAATCGATTGCTACCTAATGATTTAATTATGATTAGGAACCATGGAGAGGAGGCTATGAGGCGCACAAGTCCAGCAAGGGTGGTCGAATCATGTTGGAGGTCCAACTCAAGCCGACTTCGAATCCAATTCGGAGTCCAGGACCAGGCCGCACTAAAACGGATGCCCAGATCGTATCCGGACTCCGTTTTGGACGTTCCACATATGTATAGAAAGCTGAGAAGACTACCTTTCTAATGGCTCTGTTCCCATATCAAAATTCCTTCTGAGTCAACGGGAATCTTCGAAACAAGTGGACTCAAGCCGACTTCGAATCCAATTCGGAGTCCAGGACCAGGCCGCACTAAAACGGATGCCCAGATCGCATCCGGACTCCGTTTTGGACGTTCCACATATGTATGGAAAGCTGAGAAGACTACCTTTCCAATGGATCTGGTCCCATGTCAAAATTCCTTCTGAGTCAACGGGAATCGTCGAAACAATTGGACATTCAGAATCTGTCAGGGTGCTGCGCCACCGTCTTTTGGGCCGTTCGGCTTTGTATCGTGTTGGAGCCCATTAGGGCGCATCCAGGGGTTTTGCTTAGATTGATTTGTCTTTGAACAATTTGCCGTTCATCGGTTTGTGAGACCCCAACTTTCGAGTGCTAAATCTATCCATCTGCAATTCAGTTGTGTTCTTCCTTGTTCTTGCTTGTGTTCTTCGATTCGCAGGCGATGATTAGCCTTCTTGGCGAGGTCAACCGGGCTGCGCACGGTTGATAACCTGAGGAGACGTGGTGCTGCGATTGCGGGGTTCGGAACGTGTCGTTCGGAAGCCGGATCGATTTGTGTCGCGCCTCCACCAAATCGAATTTACCCAGAACCTGTTGGAAGATCGGAACCCCGTTCCCATCAAGTGGTATCAGAGCTTCAGGTGTTCCTTCAGGTTCAAGTTTCCCTTACCTTTATTGTTTTCATCCTAGAGTTCAAGAAAAAGCCCTAAAAAAATTGCCCCACAAAAAGAATTAATTCCGCTGTCCAAACCCCGTTGTGCCTTTCAATCTATTAGTTTTGGTTTGCTAAATTGAATTTGTGTTCATATTAGCATTGTCTAGTTGCTGTTCATATCTTTGTTCCATTGAAAATCCAAACAAAAAAAATCCCCACCCCAAACCCTAATTTCCAAATTCGGCTGATTTCTCCTTTCTCTGCAGCCGCCACTAAAAATGCCATATCTTTTGATTCCGAGATTATTTTTGAGTGAGACCACCGCCATTAGATTCAAACATTCCTTATCCATATATCTGTAGAATTTCACATCATTCCAGGAAGGCAGTTAAGAGATATATGCGGTGAAAGTTGACCCAATTATCTGTTTTGAATCTGCAACAGTCAGCAGTTGTGATTTTTGTGCGAATTGTTGTGTCGGGTTTCGGAAGTTGGCCCCAAAAGAAAATCTGTAGAAAAAGCCGTCAGAAAACAAATAAAAAAAGAATCAGTGAAAAAAAGGCATCTGAAAAAAAGTTACGGCCAAAATACCGACATACTGTCCAGTGGACAGAAATCTTCAGTTTTCAGTTTTGGGTCAATCCTTGTGTTCTTCAATTCCAGATTGCATTGGATTGAATTATCTTGTATTTACCACTCCTACACATTGCCATACACTTGTTTTTAGCCTTCTTCCACTCTTGGTTGATCAGCAACATAGGCTAAGTGCTAGATACGGACTATAATTCAATTCTATGCAATTCTGAAATTAACTGATTGTTCTCCATTGCTACCATATTGTGCCTTCCAAGCTACACCTACTCTTGATCAGCACAGTTTTGACCCTTGCAATCGTACCCACGCTCGACATGGTTTCACGAACCAGCCACCGGTTGTACCACCTGCTGCTTTGGTAAGAACACTTGTAAGAGTTTGGTAAGACACTTCCTTTGCGGATTTCCACTGCCTTCCTTTCTAGTTGATAGGGATAATCCTTTTGTTTTCCCTGTGTTTCCACTAACCATGGCAGGAGACGAAGGGGATGAGACACCGATCGATTTCAACGAGTGTGTTAGTCGCGGCCAGCTACAAGCTGTGCTCGACAAACAAAATGCTTCACTCGGCGCGAGAATGGACACCATCGTCGCCGCCATTGCCAAGTTGAACACCACGGAAGGCATTGAGCGGGTGGAGCGGCGTTTGGCTGACCTCACTGGTCGGATGGACACATTGGAGGCACACCTGCCACCTGTCAATGACGACCATCGTCGTGATGATGACACAGTGTATGATGCGGATGGCAACATTGATCAGCGGGCGACACAAGATGCACGACTACGTCGGCGTCTTCAGCAAAACCGACAGGTTATGGGAGGTAATAACCAGAACCGTCGTGGTAACGACGACCCTTTTGCTAAAGTCAAGTTTACCATTCCATCTTTTGCTGGTCTTTATGATGCTGATATATATCTTGATTGGGAGATGACGGTAGAGCAGAAGTTTAATTCTCACTTGGTTCCTGAGCAACATAGAGTTAGACAAGCTACTAGTGAGTTTAAGGACTTTGCTATTATCTGGTGGAATGATATGGGTACCATGCGCTTACAACCTGATACATGGAAGCGGTTAAAAGAAGCTATGCGTGCTAGATTTGTTCCTCCTGCTTTTAAACATGAAATGCAAAAGAAATTGCAGTGCTTAGACCAAGGTAATAAATCTGTCGAGGAATATTATCAAGAACTACAAATAGGCATGTTGCGTTGTAATGTTGTAGAAGATGAGGAGGATAAGATTTGTCGTTTTTACGGGGGGTTATGGCGTGAACTTCAGGACATTATTTATTATAAAGATTTTACTACTATCAACCAGTTGTTCCAGCTTGCTGTGCTTGCAGAAAAAGAATTGCAGGGTAGGCAACAAAGGACAAGTAGCAACTTTGGA
The DNA here is from genome assembly GCA_017311315.1 of Dendrocalamus latiflorus. Classification (NCBI taxonomy): domain Eukaryota; kingdom Viridiplantae; phylum Streptophyta; class Magnoliopsida; order Poales; family Poaceae; genus Dendrocalamus; species Dendrocalamus latiflorus. Next base: position 29,341,993 of record CM029627.1, on the reverse strand, counting down.
GGTATGTCTACATCGAGATCAACGCCTGGGCGAGCCAAGATAGCCCCACCACCTATTTGTCGAGCTGCTGCCCCCTCTGTGAGTAGGGCGCGTTCAGCAGCACCGCCGCCACCATCACACGCACCCGAGACAAGCAAATCTACTAGTGTGCAAGCACCAGCAAAGAGCTCTTCATCGATTGCTTCCACGGGCCGTACAACAGGCATTGTGTGCCACCGTTGTAAAGGGATGGGCCACGTCATGAGAGATTGCACAAGTCAGCGGGCGTACATTACGACAGAAGATGGTGGTTATGTAAGTGCTAGTGATGTTGAGGATGAATATGCTCTTACAGCTAACCTTGCAGGTAATGGTGATGATCATGAGAACAAACCTGTGTTTGTGCCATTTTCTGTGACTAACAACTTGCAGGTAGTTGAGAACCATGCCAAAGAAGAGCATGAGCTAATTGAATCACTGACCCCATTGGTTGAGAATGAAGATAAGGAGATGGATGCACTTACATCATCTGAGGAGAGCTAAAAAGGTAAAGAACATGGTACTATCATCGCTCACGGTATTGATTTGGTGCCACAACAAGACATAGAGCAACCTTATTTGAAGCCATACTTGGGAGAGGAAGATGAGACCGAGTTGAGGACAACTCCGCTTCAAGAGGGGGAGGATGATGAGGACATCACTTCTTTGGATACACACAACACTCCTCCACTTGACATTCAAGGACCAATCACTAGAGCTCGCGCCCGACAATTGAATTTACAGGTGAGCTCGTTCCTAAGTACTTCTTTTTGTTCATTTGAGAATCGATTGCTACCTAATGATTTAATTATGATTAGGAACCATGGAGAGGACCTAGAAGTACTTGGAGATGGGCTACGAGGCGCACAAGTCCAGCAAGGGTGGTCGAATCATGTTGGAGGTCCAACTCAAGCCGACTTCGAATCCAATTCGGAGTCCAGGACCAGGCCGCACTAAAACGGATGCCCAGATCGTATCCGGACTCCGTTTTGGACGTTCCACATATGTATAGAAAGCTGAGAAGACTACCTTTCTAATGGATCTGTTCCCATATCAAAATTCCTTCTGAGTCAACGGGAATCTTCGAAACAAGTGGACTCAAGCCGACTTCGAATCCAATTCGGAGTCCAGGACCAGGCCGCACTAAAACGGACGCCCAGATCGCATCCGGACTCCGTTTTGGACGTTCCACATATGTATGGAAAGCTGAGAAGACTACCTTTCCAATGGATCTGGTCCCATGTCAAAATTCCTTCTGAGTCAACGGGAATCGTCGAAACAATTGGACATTCAGAATCTGTCAGGGTGCTGCGCCACCGTCTTTTGGGCCGTTCGGCTTTGTATCGTGTTGGAGCCCATTAGGGGCGCATCCAGGGGTTTTGCTTAGATTGATTTGTCTTTGAACAATTCGCCGTTCATCGGTTTGTGAGACCCCAACTTTCGAGTGCTACATCTATCCATCTGCAATTCAGTTGTGTTCTTCCTTGTTCTTGCTTGTGTTCTTCGATTCGCAGGCGAGGATTAGCCTTCTTGGCATGGTCAACCGGGCTGCGCACGGTTGATAACCTGAGGAGACGTGGTGCTGCGATTGCGGGGTTCGGAACGTGTCGTTCGGAAGCCGAATCGATTTGTGTCGCGCCTCCACCAAATCGAATTTACCCAGAACCTGTTGGAAGATTGGGACCCCGTTCCCATCAGACCGCCTTGGGCCGGAGGCCCAAGGGGTGGCCGCACCTCCCCTCCCCCTCCCCAAAAACCCTAGCTTTTTTTCTCCCCTGTCCCATCCCTTTGCAGCCGCCACCCCCCTTCCTCCACCCCCCTGGGCGCAGCCCTCTTGCCCCCTCCATCACCCCCACAAGTGCTGCTGCCATTGGAGCCAAGGAGAGGAAGGAGAAGGAGAAGAAGGAAGGAGAAGGAAGGAGAAGAAGAGGTGGAAAAAAAGGGGTGATTCTTCATCTAGGTAATTTTTCCTCATCCCAAAACCTCTGTTTTTCAGATTAATTAGGGTTCTTGGCACGGATTTTGAAGGTGGTTAATAGATTAATTGCCCGATTAGAGATTACCTGCTGTCTGCCAGTCGATTGATTCGCGCAGCGCGGCTGATCGCGCGGTTTTGACCTAGTAAACGATTTTTCCTACGGACCCTCCCAAAAGGAACGTTTTAGAGGAATTCCAGACGCACCTCCTGTATTTGTTTCGGAATTTTATGCCGTGGGATGTGGGAGTTACAGGATCGGGAATACTGCTGTTCGTCAGGCGAGCAGATTGGTACAGACCGACGGTAATCTGTGAATTTGAGGTAGTAAATAATTTTTACGGTCATGGCCGTAATTGATAAAGTTGTAGATAATTTACAGGTATAGCTTCTGTATAAAATGCAGAATTTTTAGACCCCTGTACTGTTGTTGGGACACATTTTAATATCGCTGTCCAATCTGCTAGAACAGAGATCTTCCTCTGTATTGGGCATTAAATTACACCTAGCTGTGATCAAAATACAAATATGTGTTCTACATGAAAAAATGTAGGCTTTTAAGTGATGAATCCAGAGAGGTATCATTTGCTATAATTGGATCAATATTTTAAGATACGAAATTGTTAAGCAGCGCTGCTGCAGAGGGTAATTTGCTTAATTGTTGAGCGGAGAGGAGTTAGTGCGGGTTCGGGGTTCTAGCGACGTCTTTAATTATTTTATGTCGTGTTTGTATGCTGTGGCTTTGTGCTGAGAGATGCCTTTTGGACAGGTGGTCTTGTCCCTGAGCGCTCTTGATTTTACTTCGCTTCGTCGGATTGAGGCAAGTAAATGTAGCGGTGGTTGCTACCGTTTAACTTGTTATTTCTTCTACTTTCAGTTTACATTATTATCATAATTTGATACATTATGCCATGGTTGCATGATATCTTAATTGTGGAGATGGTAGCAAGTATAATGATGGTCTAAACTTTATAGTGTGAATTGTTGATGATTGTTGGTTTGTAGATGTTTGATCTATATTATGAGTATATGTGATCTTGATTATCTTAATGATATGTTGGTATGGTTTATGGTAGATTGCAAATGAAAGTGTTCAGAAGAATTTCTGGTGCATAACTATTGTGAATGCAAGTTTTATTTGTTGAGACATTCACGCATATGCATCATGCTGATTTATTGAAGTCTTGGTCACGAGAGGACCAAGCGTCGAGGTCCCCGTCATGTTGATGACATGACGGGCTAAAGGTCCCCATACTTGAGGAGTATGGGCAATTGGTCCCTGTACCAGATGGTACAGGCATGGGTGTGTATTGACGGATGCACACTCTGCATTACCGGTAAAATGCGAAAGAGAAGAGATAAAGAGATTTTTGATCATATTGCATAGCATGAAAGCATTCATATGCATTGCATTGTGAAAAGATTCATTCGCATACATATGCAGTATGTTCTGGTGAAGTTATTTTGTGGAATATTCAACTTCATAGTTGCAATGTGGAATTGGCTCATGTGAGCTAATTGTGGTATGAGGATTGTGGTTGTGGTCGTGGAATGTGGTTCCTCCCTTGTGTATGGTAAGGGTTGTGATGGTGGCATGAGATTCTTTTCTCTTGTGGTAATTGATGATATCAATTGTGGATGTGGGAAATAATTAAGTATTGAAGTAAGACATACATATGTTTTATTGCTTTTGGTAGTGGTAGTGGTCGAGGATTTAAAGTAGTCAAACAAGATTTATTTGCTAACTGCTTTACCGTCATTGATGGTGATTTGAGGTTGAGGATATAAACATTGTTATTTGTAGAAGATTAAATGTTTTCTCTTGCATCTAATCGTGGATAAAATGATTGCATTCATATGCCAATTAAATCTGAAATTGAAGAGGTACGAATACAGAAGTTGTGGTGGTTTAATAATTGTAGACATGAATTGTGGTTGTAGTTGTATGGAATTATAAATGATAATGTATAATTGTTTGTAGTTTGAATAGCATGTTAAACAGTTTGCTTACTGAGATTTTATCTCACCCTTGTTTCCCCCTCCCTACAGGTAGACTTTGAGCATGCATGGGAATGGTAGAGTGGCACCACACTGATGCACTTGGATCCTAGTTTAATGCTGTAATAAAGTTGAAAGGATTCTAGACCTTTGCATAGCTTTGTTTACATTATCTTAATAATGTTAAATTTTGTGAACTATGTTTTAGATTGAAATGTTGGAGGATGTTCTAAATATTGAATTGTTATCACTATCCTGTTATTCCTTAGTTGTTATGCTTCCGCTTATACTATCTTGTTTAGTAATTATTGCCAGTTTAGTTTATCTTGTAAATTGGCTAGTTGTAGAGCAGTTTTAGTAGCATCCCAGGGTAATGTGGATCTTGGGGTGTTACAGAGCACGTTTTGTGTTTTTTTCTTTTGTTTAACCATGGCATGCTTGAAGCATACATCTTTTCAATCTTTTCTTTCTTATTTTATTTTATTTTTATCATAACATGCCAACTTGAGTGAATATAAACATATTGCAATATAAAACATACGAGTCTTATGACTAAGATTTAAAAAATAGGACACACAGTCAAGCTAATCCATATCAATGAATATCACAAGGTGCTATCTACAATCAGCCTAGTCAAAGTCTTCAGCCATGTTATATTTTAGTTCAAGTATAGCAAATTGATTACAACTATTATGACTACGGCTACATAGTAAATGAGTAAATATGATAAAGACAGCTCTACTACACATCATCTGATGTCAAAGACTTGGACTTGATGTATTATTTGAGAAGTATAATAAACAAAGCTTTCAAAGTTTTGAACACCAAGCCCCCCTCAGAATAATCCCAAAGAAAGCAACACACCCAACTAACTTCTCAACCAAGCTCAAAGAGAAGAATCAATTAGTTAAGAGAGAAAATATCAGAAACTTGAGTATCAGAGCACATGGGCATTGGAGTTATACCTGTTGCGAAGAATTCTCTCATTTAACTCATCGATCACTTGTTCAAGGAGATGACTTCATTAAATATGAAGAGGAGCCTATGAAGTGGTCGTAGTAGTGATAGTAGATGTTGGCAAAGAGGTCGTAGTGATCGTAGGAGTACCACTTGTAGAACAACATCATCTTTTACACATGGTCTAACCAGAAGATGCAACTTTTGGAAGCCATCATAGGGAGTGAAGAACCGTCAAGACTTCCAGTCAAGCAAATAGTAAAAGACTGTAACCCAATCGAGCGCATGATTTCCATCCTGCGTTGGCTAGTCTTACATTGAAGGAAACGTCAGTCTCCCAGTACTGGGGTTAGTGAGATAATATTTAGGAATCCAGTATTGAGCTACTCAATGAATAGGAGCAACAACATGCAATGATAATGATTTAAGTGAAGCATTAATATCTGATAAATTTTGACCAGACGGTCGTTGAGACAGTGATGGTCTAACAGTTTATATCTAGTTTGATGTAGAGAGAAGATTATTTATATCTAGCATGATTTTGGGTTTAGCCAATTCATAGTCTATTTCTACTTAATTCAATTTAATTAATTATTTTTGCTACATAATACTAAATCTAGTATACTAATTAATTAATTCAATATTTAATACTAAATTATTATATATATATATAACGTAGGGTTGAAGCTGGATGTACGCTGAGAACCGTGTGAGTGAAGAGTACATTAATGGCCTGCCTACTTTTACAAGAGCTGTCGAGAAGGATATGTTGAATAAGGGGGTGGAATATATATACTGTCCATGTATTGACTGCAAGAATTTGAAGATGTTTAAGAACTAAGCGTAGATTGAAGCACACTTGATTCAAAGGGGTTTCAAAAAGGGTATGCATGTTGGACCAGTTATGGTGAAGAGTAGATTACAAAGGAAGGTAGTAATAATGACATCGCTATCGAAGTCAACGATATGCCACTAGATAATGTCAATTGTGGTTCTGATTTAGATAGACTGCATGATGACAATCTAGATTAGATGCTTCGTGATTCAAAAGGGAACTATGATGATAGAGAGTATGTTAATTTCGAGGCTTGATGGAAGACTCAGAGAAACCTTTGTTCACATGCTGCAAGTCAAAGTACACGAGGTTGTCAACCGTGTGTGAACTGCTGATATTGAAGGAAACCAATAGTTGGTCTGACAAGAATTTCGTGACACTATTAGGTCTTTTAGCAGACATGCCTCTGGAGGGAAACAGGTTGTCCAAAACAACCTATAAAGCCAAGAAGGCTCTTTGTCTATTGGGAATGGAAGTAGAAAAATACATGCATGTCCGAACGACTGTATCCTCTATCGTAAAGAGTATGTAAATATGCATATATGTCTGGTGTGCAACGCATCCCAATACAAATGTAAGAATCAATCAGATGATGGTGAGGGAATGAAGGTGAAGAAAGGACCTCCTGCTAAGGAGGCATGGTATCTTCCTGTAATTTTCCATTTGAAGCGGTGTTTGGTGAACCCAAAGATGGCAAAACTACTGCATTGGCACTCGAAGGAGCATAAGAAGGATGGTGTAAGATCGAGGAGGCCAACTAGAGGGGGGTGAATAGGCGGTTTTAAAATTTTTCTTCTAATTTATACTAACAATTTAAAGACTTACTTTAATTCCCTAAAACAAGAAAACAATGAGTGTCTAAATACAAGATGATCTAGCACAACTAGCAACTAGAAGAAATAAACTAGCCCAACAGCAACAACAATTCTAGACTAGGTCAAGGTTTGCTATTCTAGGTACACAAGCAATCAAGTTGATACTAAGAATATAAATTTGCTTGAATGTAAATGAAGTACAAGAGAACAAACCACAAATGACACAATCACTTTTTACCGTGGTGATCGAAGACTTGTCGGTCTCCCCTAGTCCACATTGAGGTTAGCCCGAACAAATTGAACTGGCTCCATGAATTAAGCTGAAACACCTCGATCACTAGAGGTAGCTCTTCCCCGCTCCGGGTAGGTGAGCTCCAATCTGCAAAATCTTGCCGGGCTTTCTCACACTTTTCTTGAGAAGATCACCGAACACTTCTGCCAAGCTGTCTAGGTGTCGGCAAACACCAAGAGTAATGAATTACAGCGTTGCTTGACTACTCTCAAGTGCCGAGGATCACTCTATGGATGAATGCACTTGAATTTGCTCAACTGCCTCAATTGAATGCTCAAGAGATGAAATGTGGTGTGTGAGGTTGCTCTATGCTCAAGGATGCTCAATAATGGTTCAACAACACGTCCTTGTGCTGGTGGGGTTGAATTTATACCCCCACCAAACAAAAATAGCCATTGCAATACTTAATCCTGAAAATTCAGAGAAATCGGAAGTTCCGCAGTACAAATACCGGAACTTCCATTTTTCTGTAGAGGGTTCGGAACGGCTATGTCAGAGAGTCAGATGTAACTGTTGATATTAAATGCAGTACTTCCGCCATTGAAAATGTGGTACTTATGGTTTTTCGAATGTTTCGATATAGGCCCGGAACTTCCGATGTCCACGATGTTAAGTTTTGAAAAGGTTGTTCTCTGGAAAAAACGTTCCGCTCACATTTGCCGAAACTTCCGAGTTTCGGAACTTCTGACTTTGCGAAAGTTGCACCGTGTAACTGGCGGTACTTCCAATTTCCAAGAGACTAAGTTCACTCGCGGTCGCTCTCTGGAAAAAACGTTCCGCTCTGAAGTCAGTACTTCCGGCCGATCTAGAAGTTCCATGATTTTAACGCCAGTACTTCCGACCGATCGGAAGTTTCATTTTTAAAACGCCGGTACTTCCGATATTTCTAGCAATGCACAGTTTTATCATTCAATTTTATTTTAAAGTGCATGCTTGATCCTAAATTGATCCATAAGGCACAAGAGCATGTAAACAAGCATTTAACCATGATCCCTCTTAATAGTACGACATTTAACCTATAATCCGGTTTTTCAACCTTTCTCCTAAGACTGGTAAAAGAAAAAAACCCTAAACTATTTACCTTGTTGTCTTGGAGTTCTTTGAATCTCATAAAATCTTTTTGCATATCTCTTGCTTTCCTTTCGGGACTATTCCTTCCAAAACACTTAATACACACGTTAGTCCCATGATTACATAATGTTATTAATTACCAAAATCAGTCTTTTTAGGGGCCTAGATGCTTTCAATCTCCCCCTTTTTGGTAATTGATGACAACATAAGCAATATGTGAGAAGAATAACGATTTGGATATACTCCTTGTTAGAAAGTTGTATATCACAATTTTTGCAATGATGAGTATGGGAAATATATTTGCAATTGAAAGAACAAATTTGAGAGGCTCCCCCTAAATTTGTGCATCCATTTTAGAAAAAATTTGCAAGGTCTCCTTTGTTTGTTGCAAATGAGGGAAGCATCATACTATCAAAGTAACATGATATTCAAAGAAGTGTATAGACAACGAAATAACATTTAGGAAACATAATCCATTACATTATGCATAAGAAAGTAAGGCTAAGCATCCAGCGAGTTTGAACATTACAAAGCATTACATGGTTCATTACACCATACTTTATTACATAGCAAATATGAAAGATAATATCCCCTTCCATTCTTCTCCTTGATTTTCTACCCCTTTGGCATCAAGATACCAAAAAGAGAGCTAATCCTGGGAGGCACGAGGAGAAGGGCTGCGACGACGACGGTGGGTGTAGCGCACTGGAGAGGACGGATGAGCCACAACACTCTCAAGGGAGGAAACTTGGTCCCCGAGAGAAGAGACAGTGGAAATCAGGGTAGCAACCTGATTGGAGGTCTCAATCTGACGCTCCTCAAGCCTGAGCACGGCGGAGTAGATCTGTGAGAGAGAGACATCACCTTCGCCCTAGGGAGGAGGATCTGCAGGCACCTGTGGCTGAGCATGAGGACGAAGAGGAGTGGGAACTGGAGGATATGTGCGAGGTTTGTAAGGCTTATGCACTGTCCCAAGCCCTCCTTTGTATCCAGTCTCCATAATGATAAGAGCGATGATGCATGGGGCATAGTTGATCCTTTTGACTCTGTCATTCTTGTTGGCGTCTATTTCTCGAATTATGAGATCCACCACAACGAACTTCTGGCCTCGCATATCATAATCAATCAAGTTCCAAGCATGGCCATGAATGTCGTCGTAGTTACCACTCTTAGGCAGAATGGTATGATTGATAATCCTGTTCACAAGGCTTAGAATGGGGAGCAATCCGGCAGCTTGCCTAGCACATACCTAGCATTATGATCATGATACTCAGAGCATCATGTAATGGGAAGTGCCGGCTTACTGTACACCTTCTCGTATGCACTGGATTCAGTGTGGAGTGCCAATTCAAACTCATGCTTGTTGCTGTCCACAGGCTGATGTCCAGTCATCCAGGAGAGATGCTCATAGTTTGGAGAGACATACAAGGTGGCATAGAATTGACAGATCATCTCCTAATTGTAATTGGATTGAAGTGCGACAAGTTGGTGAATACCTGCTCGCTGAAAAAGGTGGTAGGCACCATCGTACATGTCGATCTGCGACAGATGATCCCAGTCCACATATTTATGCTGTGCAAAGAGGCGAGAAGGACCATATATCTGCACATACACTTGCTCCTGGAATTTCGTATGAAACTTTAGATTCTGAGAATTCATGGGAAGGACGTACTGACTCCTTCGTCGCAAGATCGCATAGTCCTCACTAGTGATGGTTTTGAGATCCACCTAAGACTCTTCTGCTTCTGGCATTGCCTCATCTGACGACTCATACTCCTCACTTTCCTCATGAGAAGCCTCAAATCCACTTTCAGAGTCAGAGGCAGGTCCTTTGCCCCTTTCTTCCTCCGTTGTTTGTGCCGGTTCAGGAAGGGCCGTTGAAGTAGATTGACCCCGACCCCCGACATAAGTCTTATGGGAGGTGTTCTTCATCCTCGGCATCTTCTAACAAGAATTAAGAGCAAAAGGAATGAGCTAGGGTAAATGCAATGGAGGTTTGAATTGAAAAGAGATGAAATTGCTGTTGTTTCAGGAAAATCGGAAGTACCGACAGTCAAACTGCGGAACTTCCGAAAATCCGGTAGTTCCGACATTCAAATTTTAATTTTCAAATTTTTGGGGTTTTTCTTGGATTGAATCCAAGGTATGGATGTGCAAGCATCATTATACACCAAATATACTAGTTTGTCCAAGAAAATTTCAACAAAAATATCACTGTTGTAGGGGTGGCCCCCACCTAAGCCCAGCAAGCCTGTTAGAAGGTTATAGGGCCCAAAGTGGGACATGTGTAATGACTTAAATACCCCTGGCAGGGATGTACGGATGTAAGGATACAATTGTAAGAGTATATCCCATGTGAATCTATATATATATATATATATATATATATATATATATATATATATATATATATATATATATATATATATATATATATATATATATATATATATATATATATATGAAAGGCCATGGGAGAGGGCCAAGGACATCATTCTCCTAACTCTCCACTACCACATCTCTCTCTGTTTGGTCTGTAACCACAACAGTTGGCGCCGTCCGTGGGGAGGACAGGAGCAAGCCTGAAATCCGAAGAAGATGGCACCAAAAAAGGCTTTGGCGTCGGCTGTCGCGGGCGAGGTAGTCGCGGACACCAACGCTCGCGCTGCAACAACTGACCCCGCCACCGCCGCGACGACAACCGGCGCTGCGACGACCGACCCCGCCACCGCCGCGACGGCGACCGACCCCGCCACCCTCGCCGCAACGACGGAGCAACGGGCAGTCCGGGAGCGATCGCCACCATGCCGACCCGTCCGCTGGGCGCACCGGCGGCCCCAACCGCACCCGCGATGGAAAGCGCCCTGCTGGCGGCCCTTAGTGTGTTCCAGCGGGAGCTAGGGGATCTTCGCGGGGCTGTCCGAGATATGCAAGAGGCTCGGAGCCAGCATACCACGCCAGTGGTCGCACCAGAGCCCACGCCGAAAAGGGCAGACAGCCGCGACGCCCCCACATCCAGCCGCGTGCCGCTGCGACGTGTCGATCCGGAGTCCCCGCTCTCGGCAGGTCTGCAGCAGGCGGCGTGGCCCGAAGACTTCAAGTTCCCCAGTGTCATCGAACCATACAAAGGTGACACGGACCCCAGAGAGTTTGTGCGCGTGTACGAAACCGCAATCGAGGCCGCGGGCGGGGACGACAGCACAAAGGCGAAGGGACTCCCCCTCGCGTTGCAAGGAGTGGCGCTTTCCTAGTTTTTTACCATAGAGCCAAACTCCATCTACGCGTGGGAGCAGATCCGCGACCGCCTTCACAACAACTTTCAAGGGAACTACGTCGAGCGGGTCGACGCGGACCTGCTCTTCGCCGTGAAGCAGAAACCTTCGGAGAGGCTCCGGGACTACTTTAAACACTTCGCGAAGATACGCTGCCAAGTCAAAGACGTTAACGAAACCACAGTCGTCAATGCAGCCATACAGGGCCTCCGCCCGGGCCCGATGGCCGAATACAACGCGCGAAAGCCGATCAAGACAGTGGCAAAGCTCTTTGACAAAATGGAAGAGTATGCCAGGACGGAAGAGGACACACGGCGAAGACAAGGCGACGACTCCGACACCAACCAAACCGGTGGCTCGGCAAAAACCGAAGACCCACCGAAGGACGGGTCTTTGAAGGGAACGCGCAAGCAGGAGTCGTCGAAGGACGCGCCCGAGCACAAGGACGCCCAGCACAAGGAGCCGTCCGACAGGCCCAAGCGCGGCCAGCAAAAGTCGCGGCGGGGTCGGTATGTCCTCGACATCGAGGGTGGTTCCGAAGAAAACGCCTCCGTTGGTCGTGGCGGTAGGGGGCGCCGAGGCCGAGGACACGGCCGTGGCCGGGGCCATGATGATAGAGGCCGCGGAGATTACGATGACCAGCACCAGGGGCAGTGGTGCGAAGTCCACGGTCGTGGCACCCACGACACGCGTTCGTGCGTCTCCATCGCGGCGCTCCGCCAAAGCGTCACCCGGGATAGGAACCTGGAGGCGCGCCCGCCTGTGGTGGCTCACGTCCAGCACCCCTACGAAGCCCCCATGCAGATCCAAGCACAAGGGGCGCAGCCCCAGGAAGGCCCCCTGCGGATTCAGGCTCACGTGCAGCAGCCTCGGGAGGGCCTCCTGCAGTTGCAGGCCCCGGAGGCAGCCCACCGCAGGGTTATCAATGTGATCTCCGGAGGCTCCTCGCTGGAGTTCGCCTTAGCACGGTAGCAGGAGGCCTACACACGAAGGCTACACCATGTAGCAGCATACCTAGCGCAGGCACCACCGGACTGGGCACAACACGAGGTCACGTTCACTCCCACCGATGCTCAAGGCGTGGAATTTCCTCACCAGGACACCCTGGTCGTCCGGGTCGGTATAGCGGGGTGCGACGTGGGGCGTGCCCTAGTGGACGGCGGTAGCTCCGCGAACATCCTGTTCGCGGCAGCCTTTGACCAGATGGGAATTCCCCGAAGCCGCTTGGGCCCCTCAGGGATCCCGCTGCAAGGCTTCGTGGGACAGCCCCTGCAGGCACTCGGCCAGATATGCCTCCAGGCCTCCTTTGGCCAAGATGACAACGTAAGGGCAGAGGATGCCACCTTCGATGTCGTCAACATCCTGTACCCCTACAATGCCATACTGGGGCGCCCAATCCTTAACTCCTTCGGAGCGGTGCCACATCACGGCTATTTGTGCATGAAGCTCCCGGGGCCACGGACCATCATCACCGTCCGCGGTGACCAGGACATAGCCCGACGTATCGAACTTGGTGCCAGAGGTCCGCACCGCGAAGCTCAACGGCGTGCCTAGGATCGACACCGCGACGCGGAGACCCACGACGACATCCGGGGGCGGCTCGGCGAACCCCACAGATAGTCCAACCACTAGAGGCTCTGGCCGCGGCAGTAACAAGTGGTTGGTACCTTCGACTTTTGTAATGGCTCACCCGCGCAAACGGGAATGTAATAAAGTTTACCGTTTGTCGCCTACCTTCTATCGTCGTGCAAAAATGCGCGGAGAGAGCGCGCGGAGGCCCCGCCTACGCGCGTGCTCCCGGAGTATAAATCAAAGACACGCGTTCGCGCATGCACTCTCCGTAGCCAGGGGTACGGGTATGAGTATAAACCAAAGACACGCGTTCGCGCGCGCACTCTCTGTAGCCAGGGGTACGGGTATGAGTATAAACCAAAGACACGCGTTCGCGCGCGCACTCTCTGTAGCCAGGGGTACGGGTATGAGTATAAACCAAAGACACCCGTTCGCGCGCGCACTCTCCGTAGCCTGGGGTACGGGTATGAGTATAAACCAAAGACACGCGTTCGCGCGCGCACTCTCCGTAGCCAGGGGTACGGGTATGAGTATAAACCAAAGACACGCGTTCGCGCGCGCTCTCTCTGTAGCCAGGGGTACGGGTATGAGTATAAACTAAAGACACGCGTTCGCGCGCGCACTCTCCGTCAAAGGAACGGGCATGAGTATAAACAAAGACATGTGGGGGACGCCTCCACACGCGCCAGTCTACGGACTCTAAATAAGACGTAGCGTCGAGGCTTGCCTCCGCACACGCCAGTCTACGGACTCTAAATAAGACGTAGCGTCGAGGCTTTGCCTCCGCACGCGCCAGTCTACGGACTCTAAATAAGACGTAGCGTCGAGGCTTGCCTCCGCACGCGCCAGTCTACGGACTCTAAATAAGACGTAGCATTGAGGCTCTCCTCCGCACGCGCCAGTCTACGGACTCTAAAATAAGTGTTGGACCGAAATTTTGTACCTCCACAGCAAGAAATAACAAGAAACTCAGAAAGTCAAGAATTCGTGCCAAGAGGGTAAACAAACAACAGAGAGGCTGTACGAGAGAAAAACTTCAGAGATTTCATTCCTTGAACAAAGAGGATTACAGATACGTCCCGATACCACTGGACATTAGAACAAGGAAGTGATTACAAGATTCTCCACTCAAATCTCTCCCTCTCCCTAAACCTCAAGAACACAACCCATACATGCTTGAGAGGGGATGAACTCCAACGTACAGAGACACTGGACACAGAGGGAGCACACTCTGCCTCAACCAACAAACCTCACCAACTAAAGCCTAAAGCCAAAACCATCTCTAAAGACTCTTTTGACTAAAGGAAACCCTAAAATCCTTTTCAAGTGCTCTCTCCTAAAGCCATGAGGAGGCATGCAGCCCCTCCAATCCTTTATATAGCCTTGGCTAACGGGTCTCCGCCCCGTTACGCCCGCTAAATCCAACGGAGCCCGCTCCCGCTTGTGCAGCCTTGCGAAATTCCCGATTCGCCCCTCCTGCACCTTCCGGGAAGCTTCCGCGCTCCTTGTCGCCCACGACTCGCAACCACATCGAATCTCCACCGTCTTCAACACATCCGACCGTTCTGACCTTGACACCTCCCTGTGTTTAGTCCGGTCACCTCGTGTCTCACCACAGCTCCGTTTCGACATCCGGCAGTCACACAGACAAGAAACACATCAAATAGCACCGCTCGATACATGAAAGCATAAATACCATCATACTTACCACAGATGAAGTCCAAACCTGTCGAATCATCAGAATATGCATCCTAATCCCATACGACCAAGTTTGACTAAGTCCGACCGAGCCCGTTGCACCATGCAACGACATGGTCCGAACCACCCAGCTCAAACTCGACTATCCTAAACCTTTGTCAATTACTCATCACTCACATGGAGTCACGTCCACATGGTCTCTCAATCTCCCCCTTGATGAGTATATTGACAAACCCAGAAAAAGCAAGAAGTTGAGTTTGAAGAGTCCAACATGGTCCAAAGAAAGATAATGAAGCTAATGACCATGTCGACAGAAGGAACACTAGAGCAACTCAAGAAAGAGCAAAATGTTCTCCAAAGCTCTAAAATGTTCCCAACAGACTTTTTCTCCTCTATTCTCCCCCTTTTGGCAATAAACACATCAAGATGCAATAGAGAGAATATGACATGTCAATGGATGAAATGGCTGAAGTTTGATTATTTAAGCATTTAGAGCCATGAGAATTATCCATAATGACCATAAAGAGTTACACCAAGCCATAACTCAATAAAAAGCTATCTAGATCATGACAACATATATATAAGCCAGCTAGAGCACGTAGATGACAATCTGAAAAGTAGTACATTATGTGATCGTGTCAAGTCATCAAGAAGCAAAGTCTAGCTAGAGATATCCAAGGATGATGCAGGCCATGTCAATAAGCTAAGCGTAACCAAGAAGTTCCAATTGAGTCCAAATAGAATGTTATATGCTCAAGAATGAAACATTGGTTAAAGTACCTGGTTCTGTTTGTAGTTTAAGTAAATTAAGCATAAAAGACATTTTTGCTTTTGAAATTCATGGTCGTTGCCAACCAGATTTTTGTTTTATCATGTGCTAGGTCTCAAGCCTTATGCGACTACTCCAAGCGAGAAGCTTAAGAAGATAGTCTAGGTCATCCAAAACTTCCCCAAAGTTCATGCCAAGTGCAATGGCAAGCCGTCTCATAGGAAAGAATTGGTGAGATCAGTTTTTTCGCACAAAAGAGATCTATTTTTTTTGCTTTTTAACATGTTGTACTAACTCATGCATCATCAAGAGGAAGTGATAGCGAATATCAATATGCTTGGTCCGAGAGTGCTGCACTGGGTTCTTAGCAATGTTAATCGTAGAAGTGTTATCACAAAAGAGTGGAACACTATCTATGACTAACCCAAAGTCCCGCAGGGTCGAGGCCATCCAAAGCACCTGGCTACAGCAACTGGCTGCAGCAATGTACTCGGCCTCTGCGGTGGACTGTGCAACACCGGACTGCTTCCTCGAAGACCAGGAAACGAGAGAAGTGCCAATGAACTGGCAGGTGCCCGAAGTGCTCTTCCTATCTATCCTACAGCCAGCAAAGTCTGCATCCGAATAGGCTCTCAAGGAAAGACAGGATGAGGAAGAGTACCAGATACCATAGTCAATGGTAGCTCGAAGGTACCGAAAGATGCGCTTCACCGCCTGGCGATGAGATACGTGAGGAGAAGCCTGAAACCGGGCACAAAGACACACAGCAAAGTGTATGTCCGGTCTCGAGGCAGTGAGGTACAAGAGGGAGCCGATCATACTACGATACTCCTTCTGATCAACTGGCTCGCCATCCTCATCTGGGTCAAGATAGGCTGTAGAAGCCATCCGAGTTGACACCGGCTTACCATCACTCATATCAAAGCGCTTCAGGAGGTCTCGAGTGTACTTGCCCTGATGCAAGAAGGTACCCTCCCGAGTCTGCTTGATCTGGAAGCCAAGGAAGAAGGTCAACTCACCCATCATGCTCATCTCAAACTCGGTGCTCATGACATCCGAGAACTGTGAAACCAGAGCATGTGAGGAGCCGCCAAAGATGATGTCATCGACATAGATTTGGACGAGCAGAAAGTCATTGCCATGACGGCGAATGAACAAGGTCTTATCTACTCTACCCATCTCAAAACCATGGCTCAATAGATAGGACTTGAGCCTCTCATACCACGCTCTGGGGGCCTGCTTAAGTCCATACAATGCTTTGAAAAGCTTGTAGACATGGTTTGGGTATTTGGGGTTCTTGAAACCAGGAGGATGTCTCACATAGACTTCTTCCTCAATAAAGCCATTGAGGAAGGCACTCTTGACGTCCATCTGGTAAAGCTTGAAACCCTTAGAAGCTGCAAATGCAAGCAGAATTCTAATGGCCTCAAGTCTAGCTACAAGGGCAAAGGTCTCCTCGAAATCTAGACCCTCAACCTGGGAGAACCCCTGAGCTACCAGTCTAGCCTTGTTTCGAATAACCACACCATCCTCGCTCTGCTTGTTCTTGAACACCCACTTAGTCCCAATGACATTGTGACCTCGAGGGGGCTCAACAAGCGACCATACCTTGTTTCTTTCGAAATTTTCTAATTCCTCATGCATGACATTGACCCAAGACTCATCAGAGAGTGCATGATCAACATCCTTGGGCTCAAAGAAGCAATGAAAGCAGAATGGAGACAGAATTGAGATAAGCCAGATTTTGAGCAGGTGACACGCTCGAAAAGGTCTCCAATCATTTGCTCTAAAGGATGGGTCTTTTGGATATGTCTAGGAGGTCCAGGATGAGATGAAGAAGTGGCCTCTACCTCTAGGAGGTCCATACCAAATTTCAAGCCATCTCAACAAGGGAATCAAGAACAGCACCAAACCCTAGAAATGCAAAACATGAACAGGGGAGGCTCAAAACTGAAAACTGAAATTAAAATGAAGTTAGCTCATGGGAAATTGATCAAATGATCTTGAGGCATCCTCCCATCATAGAGCAACCCATTTTGCACCTCCACAGCAAGAAATAACAAGAAACTCAGAAATTCAAGAATTCATGCCAAGAGGGTAAACGAAGAACAGAGAGGCTGTACGAGATAAAAACTTCAGAGATTTCATTCCTTGAACCAAGAGGATTACAGATACGTCCCGATACCACTGGACATTAGAACAAGGAAGTGATTACAAGATTCTCCACTCAAATCTCTCCCTCTCCCTAAACCTCAAGAACACAACCCATACATGCTTGAGAGGGGATGAACTCCAACGTACAGAGACACTGGACACAGAGGGAGCACACTCTGTCTCAACCAACAAACCTCACCAACTAAAGCCTAAAGCCAAAACCATCTCTAAAGACTCTTTTGACTAAAGGAAACCCTAAAATCCTTTTCAAGTGCTCTCTCCTAAAGCCATGAGGAGGCATGCAGCCCCTATAATCCTTTATATAGCCTTGGCTAACGGGTCTCCACCCCGTTACGCCCGCTAAATCCAATGGAGCCCGCTCCCGCTTGTGCAGCCTTGCGAAATTCCCGATTCGCCCCTCCTGCACCTTCCGGGAAGCTTCCGCGCTCCTTGTCGCCCACGACTCGCAACCACATCGAATCTCCGCCGTCTTCGACACATCCGACCGTTCTGACTGCGACACCTCCCTGTGTCTAGTCCGGTCACCACGTGTCTCACCACAGCTCCGCTTCGACATCCTGCAGTCACACAGACAAGAAACACATCAAATAGCACCGCTCGATACATGAAAGCATAAATACCATCATACTTACCACAGATGAAGTCCAAACCTGTCGAATCATCGGAATATGCATCCTAATCGCATGCGACCAAGTTTGACCAAGTTCGACCGAGCCCGTTGCACCACGCAACGACATGGTCCGAACCACCCAGCTCAAACTCGACTATCCTAAACCTTTGTCAATTACTCATCACTCACATGGAGTCATGTCCACATGGTCTCTCAATAAGACGTAGCGTCGAGGCTTGCCTCCGCACGCGCCAGTCTACGGACTCTAAATAAGACGTAGCGTCGTGGCTCGCCTCCTCACGCGCCAGTCTACGGACTCTAAAATAAGACGTAGCGTTGAGGCTTTCCGCCGCACGCGCCAGTCTACGGACTCTAAATAAGACATAGCGTCGAGGCTTGCCTCCGCACGCGCCAGTCTACGGACTCTAAATAAGACGTAGCGTCGAGGCTTGCATCCGCACGCGCCAGTCTACGGACTCTAAAATAAGACGTAGCGTCAGGTTTGCCTCCGCACGCACCAGTCTACGGACTCTAAATAAGACGTAGCGTCGAGGCTTGCCTCCGCACGCGCCAGTCTACGGACTCTAAAATAAGACGTAGCGTCGAGGCTTGCCTCCGCACGCGCCATTCTACGGACTCTAAATAAGACGTAGCGTTGAGGCTTCCCTCCGCACGCGCCAGTCTACGGACTCTGAAACATGACGCGGATGTTGTCCCTGCGCTCCGCAGAGTACAAACGCGGCACAAATCCTCCGTGGGTATCAATCGTGCACCACCTCAGAGCGTCGAGGCTTACCTCCGCGCGCACCGCAGGAGGTATACGCAAGGTGCATTAAGGAAAATTGATTCCAAAAGCATTCCAAGGGATGTTGGCGTAACGTGCCAGAGGCCGGCCCTCATAAGGGCGCACAGGTTGGGCACGAGGTACACCAAAGCCTACCCCCACCTGGCAGGATAAGGAAACGAAGCGCGAGTGCACTACTTCAGCTACGCACCAATTACGTCGCCTCCGCACGCGCCAGTCTACGGACTTTAAACAAGCCATAGCGTCGAGGTTTGCCTCCGCACGCGCCAGTCTACGAAGCGAGCAACACTCGAGCCCTGCGCACGCACGGACCCCCCGAGGCGCACCGTGAAGGCCTGCTCACACGCATCCTCAAAAAGACGGTCTCGGCAGCGCTCGCGCGTCTACTTCGACTAGGCGCCAGCTCCGCCGCCACCCGTTCGAAGGGTAAGGGACGGAGCGCTCGAGCGTCTACTTTGACTAGGCGCCAGCTCCACCTGCCACCCGTTCGAAGGATAAGGGACGGAGTGCTCGCGCGTCTACTTCGACTAGGCACCAGCTCCGCCTACGACCTGTTCGAAGGGTAAGGGACGGAGCGCTCGCGCGTCTACTTCGACTAGGCGCCAGCTCCGCCTGCCACCCGTTCGAAGGATAAGGGACGGAGCGCTCGCGCGTCTACTTCGACTAGGCGCCAGCTCCGCTGCCACCCGTTCGAAGGGTAAGGGACGGAGCGCTCGCGCGTCTGCTCCAACTAGCGCCAGCTCCGTGGTCAGCCGTCAGAAAGATAGGAGACGGAGCGCTCACGCGTCTACCTCGACTAGGAGCGCTCACGCGGTAAATCCGCCAGTGGCGCAGTATGAAGGTGGGGATCTCGTCCCCGCATAACATGACTGCCCAAAGCACAGCACACATCGCATATCCTAATTGCCAACAAGTCTATATCGCAAAAACCTTACAAGCACAGAGGCCTGCCAACATCTCTGGCGCTTTAAGCCGCTATTCGGCAGGCTCATCCTTAATACGTGCTAACGCCGGGGCTTCACCAGAAGAAGACCAGCCCGCCCAAAAGTTCAGCGACTCCTCGGCCCTGCGCCAACGTCGAAGGCACCGCCGGGTCGCAAGGTCGGAAGCAAGCGGCCGGCCCCAGCAGGGTAGCTGCCCGGGAAAGGTAAAAGTTAGAATTCGTAAAGCAAACGCCCACTTCATTCAAAAAAAAGGGGGGACACTACAACGCACACCTACGCATGGCCACCTCGGCGTCACACCTGTGAATTCCCAGCGCCTCTGGAGGCCTCAGCGCCACCCTCGTCGCGCCGCGGGACCTCATCCAGAAATTGGCCGAGGTTCCCCTCGCCGTAAAGGGACTTCCGGAGCTCAACTCGCGCGGTGGCCTCCCCGGCGTAATCCCAGATCCGCTCGTGGAAGTACTTGATGGCGCGGCGAATGGGGCGGACGGCACCGGACATTACTCCAGTTGGGGGTCCACCAGCCCGGCGACGTGCCCGCAGCCGTGGTGCCATAAGAGCGCGCACAGCATGCATGACGTCACGTACGAGCAGTGGTTACCGAAGGTCGTAGCGGCGCCGCGCGCAACGTTGGCGGCTTCTCCGATCCAGCGAAGTGCGCGGGACAGCTCCTCCGGCCCGAAGGGATGGTTAGGCACTTCGGCAACAAACCCTTGAAGATGGCTTTCTAGTGCTTGCATGGCATCCCATGCAGCTACCGAAGCTTCACCAAGCACCCGGTTGCGCTCCGCTAGAGTCAAGGCAAGCTCGCCTTTTTCCTTCTGTAGCGTGGCGACTTGTTGCAAAAGCCCGTTCCGCTCAGCAGCAACCTCCTGCCGCGCCGCCTCCGCGGCCGACTCCCGCGCCGCCGCAGCAAATTCCTTGGCGTGCGCTTTCATTTCAGCGCACTCCACTTCCAACTGGCGGATGCGGGCATCCTGGGCAGAGCGGGCCACCACGGCTTCGCGTAGCTCCCCCTCGGCGACCCGCAGCCTATCCTCAAGAGCTCCCTGCTCGAAAATATAGGCCGTCCGCAAGGCCTGCCCCAGCACAAGTGTCTGCAGGACAAAAAGAGTCAGCAGGTTCAGCATGGCCAGGCATTGACACATAAGCAAGCACTCACCCTCACGCCCGACACCTCCAAGGCGTCACTGAGACGCCTCGCCCCGTAGGTCTGCAGCGCTTGCTGGCCAATGCTGGCGGCCGCGCCGTCCATAATCTCATGCCACGCCCTTAGCGCCTTCGATGGAGGAACGAAGTCCGCTGGGCTCGGGCGCCTGGCGGTCATGTCCCCAACACCAGGACCCCCACGCCCCGCCGAGGGCTCCTCCTCTGGAAGCTGCTTGCAGGAACACAGGTGGAGACCCTGTAAGGCACAGTGAAAAATACTCCAAGGAAAGCTAAGTTATCTCACCCTCAGTAACAAAAGGGGGCCTTTGGGGGTACGCCTCCTTAGTTCCAGGCGGGGCAGCAGGGGTGTGAGCCCCCCGCGAGGGGCGTCACCTCGAGGGGCACAGAAGCCTCCGCGTCCGGGGTCGGCGTGGTCTGCTCCTGTGCGGTGGCCGTCATGGCCTGAACGGTCATGGGGAATCCCCTCGATGTTCAGTGGAGCTCCGACCACACACACGCCCGCTTAGCCGGAACGAGTGGCAACGACTCCGCCACGATAGCCGCTGCAGGAGAGGCCCCCATGGCTACAGCGCCTGTGGGCGCTGTACCCAACAAGACAGCCTCCGCGGAGGGCACCTCGGTCTCAGCCGCTGCCGTCGGCGAAGGCCCAGCTCCGTGCGCCCCGCGGAGGGCGTCCCCGGCATCGTAGTGGCCACGGCTGAGGGCTCCGCCCCAGCGCTGACGGCCGGAAGGGACTCCGTCCCGACGACCGTCGTGGGTGACAAGACTCCCACCCTCCGGCTACCCGCGGCAGGCCCTCCATCCAGGGCGCCACCCGAAGACCCCTCACCCCCGGCGTCTACGCCCTCCAAGCCCGAGTCGGCATACCTCGCCGAATCCGACTCCGCGTCTGCCGCGCCAGTAGGAGCAGCAGCAACAGCAGTGGCAGCTGCTACACCAAGCATGGCAGACGCCCCGTCTCGGGCTCTCTTGCGGGACGGCGCCTTCGTCCTCGTAGCGCCGTCGTCTTGATGTTGCGAGGTCGGACGAGCGCGGTCCGGCACGGCAAGGCCCAAGGCCTCGCACACACGGTTTATCCGCCCCAACCTCGCCTCCGCAGTAGCGAACGTGCGCTGCTCCTGCTCCCTGCCGGTATACGGCCCAAGGAATACGCGCGCGGCCCGCTCCGCGTCTTCCAAGCGAATTCCTAAGAGAAGCAGGAGACGAGGTTAACACGTAACGCACCGCACGTGAACAAGAGAGAAGATGCGGTCGAGGCTTACGAGGACCGGAGGGTGCCGGCAGGGAGCAGACGGACGGCCGAACATTGTCGTTTGGAAGCTTCCCGGCGACGAGGCGCCAGTCATGGGCGAGCGGTGCCACACCGTACATCACGTACTCTTCGGCGAGGTCGCGCATGTTGAAGCGGGCAGCCACACCTACGAGTCTGCGGGCCCTCCGCCTATCCTCGTCATCGAGTGTCCGGCTGGGCGAGGTCTTGAACGCGATCGGTCGGCCCGTGCACTCGAGGCTGCTCCCGCTCGCCACACGGTGGTAGAACCACCGTTTCATCCAGCCGGACTCCCACTTCCCGCGGGTGGAGTTCGCGGGGAAGAGCTTGCCGTAGGACGACCGAAGAATGAAGTTGACGCTGCCGAAGTTCGACAGCGTCCCGTCCTTTCGCTCCTTGGGCTGGAACCGTGCCTCGTGCAGGTAGGCAAACATCGAAGCACTGGGCCAGCACGCTTCTGAGTGCAAGGCCCAGTTGTACACGGCAAGCCGGGCCATAGCGTTCGGGGTCAGTTGTGCCAGCTCTAGCCC
This sequence comes from Dendrocalamus latiflorus, assembly GCA_017311315.1. NCBI lineage: Eukaryota > Viridiplantae > Streptophyta > Magnoliopsida > Poales > Poaceae > Dendrocalamus > Dendrocalamus latiflorus. The sequence continues at coordinate 29,319,217 of CM029627.1, read as the reverse complement.
GAAGGTCCGCAGCACGTCGCCCACGATCGCCGCCGCCGGGATGCGGAGGCCTGCATCGAAGTAGGCAACGAACACAAGCGCCTCCGACTTCTCGGGGCACGGTTCCATCTCGCTAGCGTCGGGCAGCCGTACCGCCTGATGCTCGGCCAACTTCCCCTCGCGCAGCAGTCCTTGGATTGTCTTCTCGGTCACGACCGAGGGGCCCAAATCGCGGGAGAACGAGCCCTCCTTCTCCGCCGCCAGCCACCACTTATCCGCCGCCACCGGGTCGCGTTTGTTGAGCGCATACTTCACCTCCAACGATGATGACTGCCGGCGAATGCCGCCATCACCAGCCGCCTGGCCACGCTTGTCGCCGGACGCCATCGCTTTTCGCAGAAGGAGGAAGAACACAACGGCGAGAATACCACGGGAATGTAGAAGGCGACGCGGGCGAGAAGAGGGCATAGAAGTGTGGGGGTGCTGTCACGGGGGGTATTTCAAGAACCCTCGCCCCGATGGCTGAAGCCGTAGTGTCACGACGGTCCACGTGCCTGACGCGACCGCAGTCGTACAGAAACTCGTCCCATGCGCTTCCCCATAAACGGAGCCGAAGCATCGCAACAGCACGCGTCAGACGCGACCACAGAAAAGCCACAGGTCGTCGCACCCCCGAAGTTACAGCGTGAGTTTGGGGGAACCACAAGGGTAGCGGCCACCCGTTCGAAGGGCAAGCGACGGAGCGCTCGCACGTCTACTTCGACTAGGCATCAGCTCCGCTACCACCCGTTTGAAGGGTAAGGGACGGAGTGCTCGCGCGTCTACTTCGACCAGGCGCCAGCTCCGCTGCCACCCGTTCGAAGGGCAAGGGACGGAGCGCTCGCGCGTCTACTTCGACGAGGCGCCAGCTCCGCTGCCACCTGTTCGAAGGGCAAGGGACGGAGCGCTCGCGCGTCTACTTTGACTAGGCGCCAGCTCCGCTGCCACCCGTTCCAAGGGTAAGAAACGGAGCGCTCGCGCGTCTACTTCGACCAGGCGCCAGCTCCGCTGCCACCCGTTCGAAGGGCAAGGGACGGAGCGCTCGCGCATCTACTTCGACGAGGCACCAGCTCCGCTGCCACCCGTTCAAAGGGTAAGGGACGGAGCGCTCACGTGTCTACTTCGACCAGGCGCCAGCTCCGCTGCCACCCATTTGAAGGGCAAGGGACGGAGAGCTCGCACGTCTACTTCGACGAGGCGCCAGCTCCGCTGCCACCTGTTCGAAGGGCAAGGGACGGAGCGCTCGCGCGTCTACTTCGACTAGGCGCCAGCTCCGCTGCCACCCGTTCGAAGGGTAAGGGACGGAGCGCTCGCGCGTCTACTTCGACGAGGCGCCAGCTCCGCGGCCACCCGTTCGAAGGGTAAGGATGGAGTGCTCGCGCGTCTACTTCGACCAGGCGCCAGCTCCGCGGCCACTCGTTCGAAGGGTAAGGGACGAAGCGCTCACGCGTCTACTTCGACCAGGAGCCAGCTGCGCGGCCACCCGTTCGAAGGGCATGGGACGGAGCGCTCGCGCGTCTACTTTGACTAGGCGCCAGCTCCGCTGCCACCCATTCGAAGGGCAAGGGACAGAGCGCTCGCGCATCTACTTCGAGTAGGCGCCAGCTCTGCTGCCACCCGTTCGAAGGGTGAGGGACGGAGCGCTCGCGCGTCTACTTTGACCTGGCGCCAGCTCCGACTACGTCTTCAAAACTCCGCGACGGCAGGCTTCAGTCCCCACATCGGCTTCGGCTTCGGCCTCATACCTCGGGCTCCGCTGCACACCAAGGCTCCACCAAGATCGGAGTTCACAGGCCGTAGGGACAGAGGGGGCCAAAGGACTCGACAACATGGCTTCGGCCCTGTGAAGCCCTTCACCATGAGAGGCTCCTGTTGTAGGGGTGGCCCCCACCTAAGCCCAGCAAGCCTATTAGAAGGTTATAGGGCCCAAAGTGGGACATGTGTAATGACTTAAATACCCCTGGCAGGGATGTACGGATGTAAGGATACAATTGTAAGAGCATATCCTATGTGAATCTATGTATATATATATATGAAAGGCCATGGGAGAGGGCCAAGGACATCATTCTCCTAACTCTCCACTACCACATCTCTCTCTGTTTGGTCTGTAACCACAACAATCACATTTTCACATAAACTGAACCTAACACTATGGTCCTTAGAACAAGATAAAGAGGAGGTTTTTATCTCATTTACTTTGAGGAGTTGAAGGAGATGGACCCTAGAAGTGCAGGGGAATGCCCAAAATTGAAGCAATCTCCTCGGATTTGAAGATCAGAGAGTGGTGAGGGTTCTTGGGGGAGAGGAAGTGATAGAGGAAAAAGAGTGAGGAGAGCGGTTTTGGGAGATGAAAAGAGAGAGAGAGAAATGGGTGCCAAAAAGGAGCAATGGCAGGGAGATGGCGGTTACAAGACAGGGCATTAAATTTTGCAAAATTCGGAAGTTCCACTTTTAACACCCCGGAAGTTCCGATTCCTCAGGAATATCGGAAGTATCGTGAGAATAACTCCGGTAGTTCCGATTTTTCTGGAAAATCGGAAGTACCGCTAATACAACGGTGGTAGTTCCGATTTTTCTGGAACTTCTCAGAATTTTGACTTTGGAACTCAAAATAATGCAAATGATCCCTAGTTTTGCACTCAAAGAAGGTCATTCAGGATCATTATGCATCAATAATGTTATTGCTAGTCTAACAACATAGTTTTTATGAAAGTAATCAATTTTTACTCGAGAGAAGAGATAATTCAAAGAAAATACCACAAAGGAACATCAAATGAGCATGTTTGAATGAGGCAAGAATTCAAGCTACATTTGAGTAGTCTATGACATTTAATTCATTCCTCAATTTGCAAATGCGGTTTTCATCTAAGGGTTTGGTGAATATATCCGCTAATTGGACTTCGGTCCGGATGTGACTAATGCAAATATCTCCTTTGCTAACATGGTCCCTCAAGAAGTGATGGCATATATCTATATGTTGGTTCTTGAGTGTTGGACTAGGTTATTGGAGATTTTGACCACACTATCATTATCACACAAAACATGCACTTTATCAAAATTTATCCCATAATCCATCAAAGTTTGCCTCATCCATAGCAATTGAGCACAACAACTACTGGCTGAAACATATTCAGTTTCGGCGATTGAAAGAGCTACGGAGTTTTGTTTCTTAGAAGACCAACATACTAGAGACCTTCCTAGAAATTGACAACTACCCGAGGTGCTTTTTCTATCCACTTTGCAACCCGCATAATTAGAATCCGAATATCCAATTAATTCAAATTTTGCACCTTTGGGATACTAAAGCCCTATGCTAGAGGAATGTTTTAAATATCTTAGAATCCTCTTCATGGACATTAAATGGCAATCTTTTGGAGTAGCTTGAAAACGTGCACACATGCAAACGCTAAACATAATGTCGGACCTAGATGCGGTAAGATAAAGTAAACTACCAATCATGGATCTATAAAGCTTTGAATCTACCGACTTACCTCCTTCGTTGAGGTCAAGATGCCCGTTCGTTGCCACAGGTGTCTTGATAGGTTTTGCTTCTTCCATCCTAAATTTCTTGAGTAGATCTTTCTCGTACTTCGTTTGGCTTATAAAAGTCCCATCTTTATGTTGTTTGATTTGAAGTCCAAGGAAGTAACTTAGTTCTCCTATCATTGACATCTCAAATTCCCTAGACATCATCTTACCAAATTCTTCGCAAAAGTCTTGATTAGTAGAGCGAAATATAATATCATCAACATAAATTTGGCATACAAAGAAATCATCACTAATAATTTTTGTGAATAATTTTGTATCTACTTATCCAATTTTAAAGCCTTTTGAAACTAGAAAATTTCGAAGGTGCTCATACCATGCTCTAGAAGCTTGTTTCAAACCATATAGTGCCTTCGAGAGTTTATAAACATGATTAGGATATTTTGCATCTTTGAATCCCGGAGGTTGTTCAACATACACTAATTCGGAGATTGTTCCATTTAGAAAAAAAACTTTTGACATCCATTGAAGTAATTTAATATCAAAGCTAGATGCAAAATCAAGTAAGATTCTAATTGACTCAAGTCTAGCTACAGGTGCAAATGTTTTATCATAATCCAAACCCTCAACTTGAGTATAACCTTGAGTGGCTAACCTTACTTTATTTCTTACCACAACTCCGTTTTCATCTTTCTTATTCCAGGAGACCCATTTTGTGCCAATCACATTATACTCCTTGGGTCTTTCCACTAATGTCCAAACCTTATTTTGAGTGAAGTTGTTCAACTCTTCATGCAAGCATTAACCAAATCCGGGTCATCTAGAGCTTCATCTACATGTTTTGGTTCAAGAGAAGACACAAAAGAGTAATATTCACAAAATGAAGTTACTCTATAGCAAGTTTGAACACCCTTACTCACGTCACCCAATATTTTATCTATTAGATGATCCTTGGCAATCGCATTGTGGATCTTGAAGGTAGTAGGATGTTGATCCTTTTCTTCATCTTCTATGACTTGAACGTTGTTTGTTGTAGAAGAGGTTAGTGGTTCAACTTGTCTTGATGTGGTAGGAGATGTTAAATCCTCTTTTGGCTTGATGTCACTAATTTGCATGTTCTCCATTGCCTTGCGTAGTCCTTCATCTCCTACATCATCCAAATTCAATTGCTCTTCTTGAGAGCCATTAGTTTCATCAAATTGAACATCACATGACTCTTCTACTATTCCTGAATTTTTATTGAAAACTCTATATGCTTTACTATTTGAAGAATAACCTAATAAAAATCCTTCATCACATCAACTTTGAAATTTTGAAAGCCAAACACCTTTTCTTAAGATATAGCATTTGCAACCAAATACTCTAAAGTAGGATATGTTCAGTTTTCTTCCAATGAGAAGCTTATAGGAAGTATTTTTCAAAAGACGATGCAAATAAAGGTGATTTATGGCATGACAAGCAGTGTTAATACCTTCCGCCCAAAATTTATCGGAAGTATTATATTCATCAAGCATTGTCCTAGCCATTTCAATTAATGTACGATATTTCCTTTCTACAACTCCATTTTGCTCTGGAGTGTAGGTTGTGGAAAGTTGATGCTTTATTCCAAGTTCATCACAAAAATCTTCAATTTTAGAGTTTTTGAACTCATAACCATTGTCACTCCTAATTTTCTTTATTTTAATATCAAATTCATTTTGGTCCTTTTTTGCAAAACTTTTGAAAATCCCGAAAGTTTTGCTTTTATCATTTAGGAAGAATACCCATGTATATCTAGAGTAATAATCTACAATGACTAAACAATAGCTATTACCCCCGATGCTCTTATAGGTTGTTGGCCCAAACAAATCCATATGTAAGAGCTCTAATGGCCTAGAAATTGACATGATACTTTTGGAAGGATGACAATTAGCAACTTGCTTCCTGGCTTGGCAAGCACTACAAAATCTATTTTTCTCAAACTTCATGTCTTTCAAGGCAACAACTAAGTCATGTTTGAAAAGCTTTTTAAGTTGAACCATACTCACATGATCTAGCCTTCTATGCCATAACCATCCCAAAGAAAATTTTGTTATTAAACAAGTTTTGAAGCAAGATTCATTTGAAGAGAATTCTACTAAATAAAGGTTTCCAAATCTAAAACCTTTGAAAACAAGTTCATTTCCATTTTCTTTTGAAATAACTACATTTTCTTGAGAAAGAGCAAGTTAAGCCTAAACCACACAATTGAGCCACAAATAGCAAATTGAAATTCAATGTTTCTACTAAAAATACATTGGAAATGGAAAGGTCATTTGAGATAGCAATTTTACCAAATCCAAGTACCGTTCCTTTGCTATTGTCCCCAAAAGTGATTTTCTCATTGCTCCCGCTCTCAAATGTGGTGAACATCTTCCGGTCTCCGGTCATGTGTTGAGTGCATCCACTATGAAGCACCCAATGCCTTCCACCGGTTTTGTAATTCACCTACAAAAGAAAATCAAGTTCTTTTAGGTACTCAAATTTGTTTGGGTCCTTGGAGGTTAGTAACCAAGGTTTTGGGCACCCAGATGGATTTCTTTTTAGCACCCAAAATCGAGGTGCCGATAAAATGAGCAATAACATTTCCATTTTTAGATTTTCTAAGCATGTAACATGAATCATATAAACTAATTGATTGGATTTTACTTTTAGGACAATTATTGTGTACATGTCATACATCCCGATATTTAGTGCAGTATTTACCATTTTCTTTTACTAACCTTGTGGGCTTGTATGCCGGCTTCTTACCTTTCTTGGGAATGTACCCAAGTCCCTCTTTGTTGAATGAGCATCTTTGATCACTCAACAATTTATCAAGGGTGGCCTTTTCCTTGTATGCTCTTTCTAAACTTTTGTTCAATTTTAATACTTGTTCCTTTAAATTCTTATTTTCATTAACAAGCATATTTTCATGAGAAAAAGTTAAACCATCAATATTTGATGAACAAGGCATAGCAAGTAGATCATCACATGAAGTAGATATGCTAGATTTTGATATCTCTATACTAGGCATTTCATTTAAAATATCACATGTAATTCCAATGCTAGTACAAAATTTCTTTTGATTTTCTTAGAGAAGTAAATCATGAGCTTCCTTTAGCTCCTCATAGGATTCTTGGAGAGATATGTGTTCTCTCTTCAAGACCTTGAATTTTGATTTTTTTCGTTTCCAAGAAACTCATTTAATTCAATAAGCATGTCCATTAGATCATCATAAGAAGGTTCATTGTCATCAAGCAATTTTATCTTCTCTCCTTTAGCCATAAAGCATGTAGGAGTGGATAATAGTGATGAAGCCTCCTTTATGGTGATGCCAACGAGCCCCTTCTTCTTGGGAGACTCGTCTTCGCGTAAGTCAGAGTCAGAATACTCCTCCTCGGAGACCCACTCACCAATGTGGGCCTCATTCTTGCCATCTTTGTGAAGCTTCTTGAAAAGCTTCTTCTTGCCGTTGTAATTCTTCTTCTTTGATGACTTATCCTTTTCATCCTTCTTGGTGGGGCATTGAGACGCAGTGTGCCCCTTCTCGTCGCATTCATAGTAACAGATGTTGCTATAATGCTTGTTGGAGTAGGAGTGCCCCTTCTTGGCCTTTTCATGACTTGCGCTTCGGTTTGAGCGCCTCCTCATGAATTTGTTCATCCTTCTCACTAGAAGGGCCAACTCCTCTTCGGAATCCTCCTCATCGTCTTCAGATCCCTCACTTGCCACTGACTTGGCTTTGAAGGCGGTGATCTTTTTCCCTTTGGAGGTGGATTGCTCCAAAAGCTCCTCTTTGTCCTTCTTGTACAACTCATTGGTAATGAAATTGCCCAAGAGTTGTGTCGGTGTCATTCTTGCCAACTCCGGTGAGTTGAGGAAGAGTGTTATCAACATCTCGTATTTCTCCGGCAAAGCCCTAAGTATTTTTCTTACAATATCAAGATCTGAAAGGTTAGCACCCAGGCCTTTGAGTTCATTCACAATGTTGTTGAGCCGTGTGTACATCTCATTAATGTCCTCATGGGGCAACATTGTGAATGTTTCATATTTGATCCTAAGCGTATGCAATTTTGTTTCTTTAACCGCGAATGTCCCTTCATGAATTTCCAGAAGGGTTGTCCAAATAGCATGAGCCGTTTCTAAGTTGCTCACCCTATTGAACTCATCTGCGTTTAAAGCCCCAAACAAAGCATTCATGGCTTGGGCGTCTAAATGAGCATTATGTCTGTCTTGTTCCGTTAGGTGCAATGGATCAAGAGGCATGACGTAGCCCTCATTTACAATTTTTCAAATATTTGGACTCATGGCCTTCAAATAAATTGACATCCTAATTTTCCAATATGCATAATTTGAGCCATCAAAAAATTTTGCCTTACCTATCACAAACCCCTCACTAGCCATCATTTCTCTCTAGATTTTAACGCCGGTACTTCCGACCGATCGAAAGTTCCGTTTTTAAAACGCCGGTACTTCTGATATTTCTGACAATGCAAAGTTTTATCATTCAATTTTATTTTAGAGTGCATGCATGATCCTAAATTGATCCATAAAGCACAAGAGCATGTAAACAAGCATTTAACTATGATCCCTCTTAATAGTACGTCATTTAACCTATAATCCGGTCTTCCAACCTTTCTCCTAAGATCTGTAAATGAAAAGAACCCTAAACTATTTACCTTGTTGTCTTGGAGTTCTTTGAATCTCATAAAATCTTTTTGCATATCTCTTGCTTTCCCTTCAGGACTAATCCTTCCAAAACACTTAACACACACGTTAGTCCCATGATTACATAATGTCATTAATTACCAAAACCATTCTTTTAGGGGCCTAGATGCTTTCAGATGGAATACTAAGACACCTTGTTAATTCCATCGAGTGGAGCAACATCGATAGGAGTTTTGCAGACATTTGTGTAGAACCAAGGAATATAAGGTTTGGATTGAGTACAGATGGAATGAATCCTTTCGGTAACATAAGCAGCCGACATAGCACTTAGCACGTGACTCTTTGTATCTACAACCTTCCTCCTTGGTTGTGCACGAAGCGAAAGTATATTTTACTGTCAATACTTATCCAGGGGCTGAAGGAACCTGGGAATGATACTAATATGTACCTAGCACCGTTGGTGGAAAATCTAAAAATACTATGGATTGAAGGGCTATAGGTATGGGATACATACAAACGAGAGGACTTCACTTTAGCTACTTGTTGTCCTGCACCATAAATGATTATCCTACCCTTGCTAACATGTCGGGCCAGAGTACAAAAGGGGGCCAAAGCCTATACTCACTGCTTAGATGATACTAATAGTGTGTGGCTAAAGCACTCTTGCAACTATATACATGCATCATCGTAGGTTCCTTCGGAGGGCTCACCCATACTGTAGGATGAATAAACAATTCAACAGAGAGAAGGAAGACAATTCAGCTCTAAGGCATTTAATCGAAAAAGTGGTCCATAATATGGTTAAGGATTTAGATGTTGTGCTTAGAAAGAGACATAAATTGAGGACCTATGAGAAGAACATCTGGAGGAAGAGATCAATATTTTGGGACTTACCTTATGGGAGCACCTAGAAGTTCAGCATTGCATTGATGTCATGCACGTAGAGAAAAATGTATGTGATAACTTGATTAGTCTCTTACTAAAAATTTGTAACAAAACAAAGGATGGTGTTAATGCACATCTTGACTTGGTTGATATGGACATTAGACCTAAGTTAGCACTGACAAAGACCGATAAAAGACGAATGTACCTTCCTGCTGCTTTTTACACTCTGTCCAAGGCTGACAGAACTTAACTGTGCCAGTACTTGTATGGTGTGAAAGTTCCATCTAGTTACTCTGCCAACATGAAGAAACTTGTTTCAATGGAAGATTTGAAGTTAATTGGCATGAATTCTCATGATTGCATGTGCTGATGACACAGATGTTCCCTATTGCAATTAGAAGTATTTTGCCGATCAAGATTCGAGAGACAATCATGAGGATGTGTTTTTTTAACATAATTGCTTAGAAGGTCATCGATCTCGAATGACTAGATGCTCTATAGGATGAGGTGGTGACCACTCTATGACATCTTGAGATGTATTTCCCTCTATCATTTTTCAATATCATAGTCCATCTCATTGTTCACATTGTGTTCCGATGTAGCATGTATGGAATTCTCAAGGTCATCGATCTCGAATGACTAGATGCTCTATAGGATGAGGTGGTAACCACTCTATGTCATCTTGAGATGTATTTCCCTCTATCATTTTTCGATATCATAGTCCATCTCATTGTTCACATTGTGTTCCGATGTAGCATGTATGGAATTCTCAAGTCCTATGTATGGAATCGATCTCGGCCGTAGGGCAGCATCGTCGAAGGTTATGCAACCAAAGAGGTTATTGAGTTCTGTATCGATTACATGGCTCAGGTTGAACTGGTAGGTGTGCCTTGATCTAGCCATGAGGGAGGGCTCGAGGGTATCGGGACCATCAGAAGGAAAGCAATCACTCTAGATATGGATGTGTGTACTAAAGCCCATTTCACGGTCTTGCAACACATGACAAAAGTGTCTCCGTATATCAACTAGCACAAGGACATACTTTGGTAACAGAATCTGGAGCGGCCAGATGTTTGGATTATGAGACAACACAATAGTCGGTTCAACCAATAGTTAAAGAAGCAACTCGCTAGGAGCTCATCAAATGATATGCTGACATGGTTAGCAAAAAGGCCAACATTTATAGTTATGACATAGCAAGGATATGACATAAATGGGTACACATTCTGTACGCAAGCTCAGGATGTAAAGAGCACTAACCAGAATAGCAGTGTTCGTATAGATACATTCAGTACCGATGGGTTGAGGAGCTCCTACTATGGGTTTAGAGAGGAGATTTGGGAGCTCGACTATGTGCTTTTCATGATTCCCTAGTTTTAGTGTCATTGGATCTATCTCCCACAAGTTAAGGTCAACAAGTATGGTGTCACTACTATGGACCTTAAACGTGCTGGATATAAAGATGAACCATTCGTAATGACTTGCCAGAGATTGCATACATGGTATATAGAACAGGCCAACAAACTAGAGGGACAACGACACTTGGGTGTCAATGTTAAGTTCAAGCTGCGTCATCTTTAGTACGATATTCATGACTATGTCTTCACAGTGACCTTCGAGGACTTGTTCTTGCTCTTCAAACTCGACGCCCTCGGTGCCTCACTCATTTGATGCTAAACAATATAAGTGTATACAATCACGGTCAATGTTCATATAATATTAATAAATATCATATATAATTCATTGCTTTTGTATATATATATACACATGGTGATTGAAGCCAGATTAAGGAAATCACCGGTAGATTTTCTCGACCCACACTTGGTCTCTATGGATATCATCAAGGAGAATGCATCCTTCATCAAGTATTACATGACGATGACATTGGTGACTCATCGCAACAAACAATTCATACTTATTCCCTACAACCAGGGGTAAGTGCCACACTAGTTTTGAATCACTTAGGTTGTTCACCTCATACATTGCTACTGTGCAGAAATCCAAGGGAGGGATCAACGCCTTGCGACACGATCTAGATTTCTCACTATTAGCTAGTACACATTAATCATATATAATGCCTCTCAAACTAATAGATTCTATTTTTGCAGTGCCACCAGTAGCTACCGGACAACACCTATGGACATTATGTTTGCCACAACATGGAACTACTCCTCGGTTCCATGCTGAAAAATGATCCTCAAGTTTGTCAATCTTGCAATAATTATTTCATACTTATCAGTTTATATGTATGCATGACTTTGATCTTTCTACCGATGGGTTGCGGCCAGGGAAAAATCTTTTGCTGTTGAAAAAAATTCGGCACCCAGTGAAACAGCTGAATGGAATGAAATTTTGCAATTTTGTTCACAATTTTGGATGAAATTTTCAAACATCATTTGAATTTTGACAAAATTTAACCAAATTTAGACAAATTTCAAACAAAGATAAATTAGGCCAAAATTTGATTGAATATTCTTTCTTTCATTGGGTAACGAAATAAATGAAATTATGAAAATTTTGTTTAGTTTTGGATGAATTGTTTAACCCTGGTTGCGGCCATCGCTACAACTGCGTTGGAATAGGACGACCTCTAAAAAATTCGAGGACAGTGTGCATACTTCTTGATATCTCAAGTCATAAACAAAAATGGGGAGTTCCACAATGTAGATTGAATTTTATTGGGATAAGATTGAACTTAATTGTACATGTGTGAATTTGTTTATGAATATGGTTAATTAATTTCATTTGGGTTTATTGATATATGAAATGGATGTTATTGTTTCTGAAATGAATATAAATTGGATGTACACATGTACTTGTTGTGTTTCTACTTATTTCAGAGGGCATGGCTAACAATTCCTATGGCTAGCCAACAAACAAAAATAGATTTTGGAATACAAAAGAATATCAAAATGGTTATTAACACATAATCGTCTGTGATGGTTAAATATCACAGACGGTTTGTAGTAGAAACCGTCTGTGATATCGGATGAATCACAGGTGGTTTCAACTACAATCCATCTATGATATTAAACAATCACAGATGGTTTGTAGTTGAAACCGTATATGATTCATCAGATATCATAGACAATTCCTATTACAAACTGCCTATAATAGGCAACTAACTTAGAAGGTTGTGAGTTAATAACCGTCTGTGAAAGTATGTATCACAAATGGTTCAAAAATCATCGGTGATGACCTCATATCATTCTGACCCATAAATTCAGATGGCTCATGAAACCATCTATGATGATGTTTTTAAACTATTTGTGATGACCTTTTCTGCTATGGTGTGAGTTAATCATATTTTATGGGTAAAATTATACAACCTCTGTAGAGCATATAAACTATTCTAGATAGCCATGCCCACGGTCATGAGCATTCTAGATAGCCATGCCCACGGTCATGAGCATGCTGAGTAAAGTTTTTCATAGATTAGACTTTGTTTTTCATAGAATGGTTTTGGATAGAGAGGTGGAATCTTTTTGGAGAAATATGGTCTGGGTGGGATACCCGTGGTTAGGTTAGTGTCAGGTCAGTGTCTGAGCTAATGGTATTATTTTGTTTAAATTACTATCTTTACCTTTCATATTAAATTTAATAATTTTATATCTATTTATTGTATTTGTTTAAATGCTGGTTTATGCTCAAATAGCCTTACATGCCTTCCTTTGTTAGCCTTACATTACTATTGCATTTTTGTGTAACTTGTGGGGTAAAACTTTGTACTCACCTTTGCTATCACTTTTCAAAGGAGGACTGCTTCAACTATAATGAGGACCAGGACGAGTAGGACATATCTTACTGTCGTTTGTAGGGGTGGGCATTCAGTTTATTTGAAAAAAAAATTCGGTTTTTTAATGTTGACAACGAATTAACTAAACTAAAATAGAAAACCAAACCTAATTAACTAAATTATTTGTTTTGGTTAATTTGGTTTTTGGTTAACCGAAATATGTACATTTCTTTAACGTATAATAACATTCTTTAGTCTAGTGTTGTCATACCGGATTTATTTTTGAGTGAATGATATCTCCAGAAGCTACTAATGTTCTTCCTTTTGAGATGTTGAAAAATACCTAAAAAATTAAATTAGAATAGCCTTTGTTTACTACAAATTCACATACAGGAAAAAATATTTTGGTTAATTCGGTTCGTGACATAAACCACGCCAAAAACTAAAAACTGAATAGCATGAAAATATAAATCGCACCGAATACCATACACCGAATAAAACACAATTTTCAGTTTTTTTGATTTGGTTCAGTTCAGTATTTTGGTTTTGGTATAAAAATGCCTACCCCTAATCATTTGCCTATGGGTAGGCTATTGGGCTTCGCTATTTACTTATTTATTTCCATTGTGAATTTTCTTATTATTTTTGCCAATGTGCAGTGATAATGTAAACTTTGGCCATAAGGTCGTACTCTTTTATTTAATAATGTTGTTATCATGCTTGATATATATCCCTATTACTGCTGTGTGCACTAGCTAATTATAGACTAGTGCGATTTACACAGAGGATCTGGAGTCATCGCTCTGCGGTCTGATAGTATTATGTGATATATCTATGATATCTGTGTATTTGGTTATTTTCAAAAGGCATGTATCACATTCTTGAGTCTAGCCAAAAAAAATAGAAAAAAAATTAGGTATAGAAAGAACTATCACAGATGGTTTTGTGGTATAAACCGTTTGTGAAGTGCTATTATAGACGGCTTCGACCAAAACCAATCTATGATATGTCAGGCATCACAGACGATTTATAATAAAAATCATCTGTGATGGTAGCACTTATCATAGATGGTTCGTAATAAAAGTCATCAGTGATACATCATAGATGGTTTTTTAAGAAAACGACTGTGATGAACACTTATCATAGATGGGTTATTGAAGGAAGCATTTGTGATATTCATTGCATTATTAAATACCCTCATCCTGACAGATTCTCTGTCTATGAGGAGGTGGCGGCTTGGAGGTGATTTGGTGAAAGGAGACTAGAGATTTGGAAGGGTGCTTGTGTATCCATTTGTTCCTAGTGATTTATGGTTAGTAATTGGTACTATGTATAATGAAATACATTATATTCTAGCTAGATCTTTGCACTTTTTAGTTGGAAGGAAAGCTAGATCTAGCTTGGACAATTTAAGGTGAGTGAAAATTGTATGTAAGTATTACACAAGCTAGCTATAGGAGCATTAATCTAATTTTTATACTAAATTGTTACATGTGTAGTGTAGATGGACCGAAGCTGGATGTATGTTGAGAACCATGTGAGTGAGAGTACATTGATGGTGTGTCTACTTTTAGAAGAGCGGTCGAGGAAGATGTGTTGAAGAAGGGGATGAAATATATGTATTGTCCATGCATTGATTGCGATATTCTGAGGATGTTTACCAATTTAGCGTAGATTGAAGCTCACTTGATTCAAATTGGATTTCGAAAAGGGGTATATATGTTAGACTAGTCACGGTGAAGAGAAGATTATATGTGAAGTTAGTTATAACATCGTCGAGGGAGCCAACAATATGCCGGATGTGAACTTTTTTTCGATGAGGATTGATTGTATGATGATAATCTGGATCATATGCTACACGATGTAGAAGGGAACTACAGTGAGAAAGAGTTTGGTAAATTCGAGGGCATGATGGATGACTTAGAGAAACCTTTGTTCTTGGGCTGCAAGCTACAATACACAAAGTTGTCATCCGTTCTTGAACAGCTAAAATTGAAGTCAAGCAATGGTTGGTCTGACAAGAGTTTCAGCATTATTAGGTCTCCTAGTGGACATCCTTCTGGAGGAAAATGTGTTGCCTAGAAACACCTACCAAGCCAAGAAGGTTCTTTGTCCATTGGGAATAGAAGTAGAAATAATACATGCATGTCTAAATGAGTGTATCCTCGACCATAAAGAGTATGCAAACTTATATATTTGTCTAGTGTGCAAAGCATCCTGATACAAGCGTAAGAATGACTACGGTGATGGCAAGGACCTCCTTTTAAGGTATTGTTGTATCTACCTGTAATTCTCCATTTGAAGCATTTATTTACGAATCAAAAGGATGCAAGATTACCGCGTTAGCACTTGAAGGAGCATAAGAATGATGGAAAGATGAGATACCTTGCTGATTCTACCCAGTAGAGGAACTTTGATAGGATGTTTATAGATTTTAGTGCAGAACTGATGAATATAACGTTTGCATTGAGTACAGATGGAATGAATCCTTTCAGTAACATGAGCAGCCGACATAGCATCTGGCCCATGAAAGGATGTATGTACCACCTTCTTCCTTAACTGTGTATGAAGTGGATATATGTATCACAGACTGTTTCATAAGACAACCATTGCAGGAGATATATGTATCACAGATGGTTCTATAATAGAACCATCTATGATATGCTATGTATCATAGATGATTCTAATAATACCATAGATGGTTATATTGTGCAACCATCTATGATAAATATATCATAGATAGTTCTATTATGGAACTATCTGTGGTAGTTTCTTCTATATTTGTACCCTACAACTAAAAGTAAGTGCTTTACTTATTGCTATACTCATTGATTTATACTTCATATGCAATACAAACTTAGTTTTAAGGACTGTGGCGGCATACATGTATAGGTAGCACTGGATTCTAATTGTCATTGTACCAAAGTGGAACAATGTAATATACCTTAATTCCCTAAACAAGATGGAGCACAACTTCACAATTGTCCAACAATAATCGACAAGTGAACTCATTTCATCCATACATAACTCTATGTACCCTTCGTTTGCAATGGCTAAGACTAACTTTTTGAATCACATCGGTCGTTCGAGGCATACGCTGGTAGAGGAGGGAGACACATAGAAGGGAGCACCACATTGCAACATGTGGCGAAGTTTTTGGTACCCGCTACTACACAATAGGCCTATAGCACACTTCATAATAATGCCTCTCAAACTGAAAAAGCCTATGTATGTAATTATATTTTTGTAGTGGCACCAGCAGCTACAGGGTAACATATGTGGATTCTACATTTGCTGCCATATGAAAGAAATCATGGAACAATTATTCCCTACTTATCAATATATATATATATATATATATATATATATATATATATATATATATATATATATATATATATATATATATATATATATATGGGAGCATATCTAGTGCTAATGGTCTATTCAGTGATAACATGCAAACGCCAACTAGGGTCGTTGGATCTACAATCTACGGCTCAGATTTGTGAAGGTGGAAACCCCAATCACTTATGCATTTTTCCCCCCAAAACCCCCTGGCAATTTCTTCCCTACACATCTGCGTCCCGCCTGCAATCCCCCTCTCCCTCCCTGTCCCCTACGATTGCCCGCCACCTCGCTCCGCCTCCCCTGTTCACCTTCCCCCCGCCGCCTCGCTCCGCCTCCCCCACCTGCCTCTGGGCCGCCGCCTCGCTCTGCCCTCCACGGCCTCCCCCCGTCGCACCCCCGGCCCTCGACGCCGCCGCCTCCCTCCACGGCCGCCCCCCGGCCCTCGACGCCGCCGCCTTCCTCCACGGCCGCCCCCCGGCCCTCGACGACGCCGCCTCCCTCCAACCCTCTGGGCCTCCTCCTCGCTCTGCCCTCCACGGCCTCCCCCCGCCGCCCTACTGAGCCTAGCTCTAATGAGGCCTATCCAGATCTGTCGATCTCATCGTTGGGGCGGCGACGATCGAGCAGTCTTCTTCGTCGCCGGTCTTCTCCATCAGTGGGAAGCCAGATTTGTCAGCCTCGATGTCGGGGTGGCCGTGGTGGTTGGATCCGGCGCTCCCAATTTTTTTCTCATTTTTTCTTGGAATTTCTTGTACCTGAATTTCTTGTTTTTTTAACAAGAATTGAAATCAAAAAATGTAAATCTTGTATATGTGGTTTTAATTGTTGGTTTTTCATTGCAATTTCTAGTAAAATTTGCGGATTGCGAATTGTATGAAATTCGTGCAGATTGTGGCCTCGGATTGTGAAATGAATGCTTTTTTTTTGAGTTGTAATCAGGGAAACAGGCCTAGCTTCTGATTGTGAGAAATTCTAAGTGCTATTGCATACAATTTGATGACTCCCAGGTGATGGTTGAGTGAAAAATTGTGCTTGGCTTGTGAGTTGTTGACTGAGTGTTGTGCTTCAAATTGTCAATTGTAAACTGAGTGTTGTTGAGGCAGAAATTAGTACTTTCTTAATATTTCTGCTAAAGATTTGTCTATGTCAATATTGGGGGAAGGGGAGGATCAATGGCAACTAGATGTCAAAATTTGAGTGACAATCCACATTGCAATGGCAACTAGATGTCAAAATTTGCTAGCCAGCTGAGTGCTGTCAGGAATGATCTGATCTAAGTCTGAGCTGAGTGCTGTCAGGTGATGAACACAAAACTTGAAATTACACACACTGAACACAAAACAAGTTGGGGAAGGGACAGAAGCAAAGGCAAATTTTTCATTCAACAATCGTGAACAAAAAAATTGAACATTCGGTTTCATTTAATTTGAACAATACAGATCTTGCAGGTTCTCGTTCACAATTGAAACATACAACTGAAGCATCAATATTCAATTAAAAACATTCATCAGTACAGCTTGAAACACATGGTTCAGTTTCCACATCACTAATACTTCACATCAGAATGCTTATTAAAAAGAGGGGGCCGGCGGTGGCGTCGGGCGCCGGGTCGAAGGCTAGCGGTGGTGCTGACGGGGGGTGGCGCCCAGGGGGATCCGGCTTCCCACTGATGGAGAAGACCGGCGACGAAGAAGACTGCTCAGTCGCCACTACCCCGGCGATGAGACTGACAGATCTGGATAGGCCTCATTAGAGTAGGGCTCGCCAGCGGCATCGGAGTTGAGGGAGGCGGCGGCGCTTTTGGCGGTGTGGGGGGAGGGAGTACGGAGTTGAGGTAGGCTCAGTAGGGCGGCGGGGGGAGGCCGTGGAGAGCAGAGCGAGGAGGCGGCCCAGAGGGTTGGAGGGAGGCGGCGTCGTCGAGGGCCGGGGGGCGGCCGTGGAGGAAGACGGCGGCGTCGAGGGCCGGGGGGGGGGGCAGCCGTGGAGGGAGGCGGCGGCGTTGAGGGCCGGGGGGTGCGACGGGGGGAGGCCGTGGAGGGCAGAGCGAGGCGGCGGCCCGGAGGCAGGTGGGGGAGGCGGAGCGAGGCGAGTAGGGGAGGCGGAGCGAGGCGGTGGGCAATCGTAGGGGATGGGGAGGGAGAGGGGGATTGCAGGCGGGACGCAGATGTAAAGGGAAGAAATTGCCAGGGGGTTTTGGGGGAAAAATGCATAAGTGATTGGGGTTTCCACCTTCACGAATCTGAGCCGTAGATTGTAGATCCAACAGCCCTAATTGGTATTTGCATGTTATCACTGAATAGACCATTAGCACTAGATATGCTCCCTATATATATATGCTTATGAATTTACTCTTCTTTGTGACAGGGCATAAAAATCAATAAAGGTATAGTCCATATGAAGGAACTCTTTGACATTCGAGGACAGCTCGCCATATTCTTAATGTCGGAGGTCATTCACTAAAATGGGGAGTTTCACCTGTATAGGAATGAATAAAATCTCTCATGTTTAGTGACAAACAATTTTATTTACGGTATCTGTAAATATGTAATAGCTATATTATCATAATTTATCTGTAATTAATCAGTAAATTTGTGTATATGTGATCTATCTATCTATTTGTGTTGATATCTGTGTATTGTGTGATGTATCTATGATATCTATGTTGTATATATGAAATCTGTGTATTTGTTTGTTTTTAGAGGGCATGTTTAACATTTCCTGAGACTAGCCGAAAAATAGGAAAATTTTATGTGTAGAATGAACTATCACAGATGATTTTTGGTATAAACTGTTTGTAAAGGCCCTACTATCACAGATGGTTTTATGGTATAAACCGTCTGTAAAGGCCTTACTATCATAGATGATTTTTCCCTTGTTTCTTTACATTGTTCATAGAGATATAATGTTATTTTTTATTTTTCTTTATTTTTTAATTGAATGACTAAGAAAAAGCTAACAACTGCTACAGTGTAATTTTAGCCAAAAACTAATAGCCACAGTCATAAGCTAAAAGCTACAATCGGTTGGAGCTGGGCTCCAAGCTCAAAAGAAGCCTTACCTATGTATGATCTCAAGAAAACCCTATTGGATACATAGCAAGCAGTAGAAATCGCCACAGCCCAAAATCTTCTAGGGGTGTTATGCTCATCTAGCATAATGCTAGCCATCTCTAAAGGGTTCTATCCTCTCTCTATAACTCCATTCTACTGGGGGACTCTAAGTGATCAGAACTAGGTGCTCTAACCCTCTCTTAGTGCGAAAAGTCACAAATGATGAGTTCTTGAATTATGTGCCATTGTAACTCCTAATGGCTCTCAAGACTCATGGAAGGTTAATTGCTAGTTTAAGGGCCAACTTTCTAAAGTAGCTAAAGGCTTCATCCTTAGAAACCAAAAAATGTACCCAAGAAAAGAAATCATCTAAAATGACAAGTGCATACCACTTTTCTCATGCAGATTGGACTTTAGAAGGGTTAACTATATCAAAATTCAAAAGCTATCTAGGGCCATAAGTCATCACTAAGGTAATAGGAGGATGAGTAGTAGAAACTATCTTACCAAGTCTACTAGGTGTCCATACTAGGTATCTATAACTCCTAAGCCTAAACAATCCTCTAATAAGATTCTTGCTATTGACTCTAGTCAAGTGATCGAAACTTATATGTCCAAGACTACAATGCCACAATTCTAAATCATGGGAGTCAGAAGCCACAAGACACCTAGAGCCAGAAATAGAAGAGATATTAAATCAGTAATAAAGATCCTCTCAAACCTACATATCCCAAAGACATACTCATATGAGGAGTCTAGAACTCTACACCTCAGCAGACTTCTAGACCCTTATCAAGAAGATGGGAAATAGATAGCATAATATACCTCAGCTGACTTACCAAAGTGACATCCTTGAACATTAAATTGTTGTTGACACACATTGTGCCCTTTGCTATCATAGTCCTGGTAGAAGCATCCCCAAACATGATCAACAAGTTGTTGGATGCACGAATCAGGGAGAACCATCTATAATCTCCGATCATGTGTTGAGAACACCTAGAGTCAATAAGCCACACGTCCTCCTTCCTTGTTCACTGGACCTACAGGGCATATGTAGGAAACATATGTGCCACAGTACTGGGGTTAGTGATAAAAGACTTAGTAATCCAGTACTGAGCCACATGATGTCTAGGAACAACAGTAAAAATAGGAATAAAATAGTTAGCAAGATAATCATGAGCTTACACATGAGAACCACTTAGACCTCTCCGAATCAGCCAAACAAAAGGCCAGTACTCTCCTTGTCTAGATACTACCCGTGGTCTATCCTCATGATATCCTAACCCAAAGCATTACCAAGAGCCACCAAAAGAGTCAAAGAAGTAATCTATAAATCAAGGTCTATGTCTAGAAGGAAAGATAGATTGTCTAGCTCTAGAAACACAGGTGAAGGAACTCCTTGGATGGACCTCAAAACACGCATCCATTTTCTCTTAACCTTGACTCTACAGAAGCAGAACTCAACTATGATATTTAACCTTTTAAGGGGTTTGACCTGCTGAAGTAGAAGCACATGTCTTGCTAGAAGGGTTTTGAGCAAAACCTGCTAACCTAAAGACAGTCTTGGATGGCTCAGGGAGTTTTACCTCAAACTTGCCACTCTCAACAACTCTCACAACCTTAGATGGGTAGTTTTTGGATTACTCTAGGAAATTAAATCATAGGCCTCTCTTCTTCGCACTCACTTTAGTTTGGTCAAGGATCATGTTGAGATTTTTCTTCCTACTAGAAAATCTATCAAGGGTCCTTTTGAGGTAGTCATTCTCTTGGGCTAGATTCTTATATGTGGCACACTCATTGTTTTGGTTGCCCAAGCATATCTCTCTTTATGGATAGCTACCTATAGTTTCAAAGCCTTACAAAACACATCAAGAGAATTTCTAACCCTATTCAACTGCTCATTATGCTTAACTCTAAAAGCTTCATTCATCTCATCTAAATCAATCTCAATTTCAGCACAAAATGGACAAGAGATAGAACAATTTGTGCTGAAAATAGATAGAACAAGAGATAGAATCAATAACTCTTAGATGCAGTCATGAACATGGATTTTCAATTTTATATTTATCGTCAAGTGTCTTGTTAGGAGTATCAATCTCAATTGTGAGCCTACAATAATTTTAATAAGATTCAATCCTAAAATGAAGAACCATTTCAGTCATTTCTTTTATTTTAATTTTACTATCCTCACAATAAGAGCAATTATAATCAGGATTAAATTTCAGTAATTCCTTAGTAATACTATCCAATTTCAATTCAAGCAAGGCATAATTTGAGCAAGATGAAGGAATAGCATCTATTGGAATCATATCTAAGACAATAGCATCCAAGCAACCATGATCATTACTACACATGAGATAACCTAGTTCATCTAGAGCATCTTTAAGTTCGCTGGCAAAAGAAGAATGGGTAATTTTTAGATTTGCTATTTGATCATGCAAGCTAAAGCAAGACTCACAATTATCATCAAGATTCATGCAAGCTAACAACTTTTAGGTTCAAGTTGTCAATCATCATTTCCTGATTCTAAATCATTTTAGCTTGTTTCTTTAGTTTTTGTTTAATAGTAACAAGAGCATGTTTCATCTCTTTTGAGGAGAAGCATACTTCATCAGGATCATTGTAGGGCTCATCGGAGGAGGGTCGACGTCGGTGTTGCTCTTGGCTATGAAGCACATGCTAGTGAAATCCTAAGTCTTCTTCTTGTCATGGGAGTCATCCTCGTCGTCCTCTGTCCCCAAGTTCACATCACTCATGTCAACATTCTCAAGAGTGGCAAGGACCAAATTGACAAACTTGAGGTAGTTGGGCTTTATGGACTTCGTATCTCTAGCTTGAGAATACGTCCGGAAGTCCTCCACCTTGCCCTTCAGTTTGGGGCACTTGGCCCAAATATGGTTCAGCACACCACACTCAAATCAACTGACAGGACCACCACTTCTCTTGTTCCACTCCTTGTTGTATGCTCTCATGAATTTTATGGATAGGAGGGCTAAGTCATCCTCAGACAGCCTCTCTAGCTGCTCATTGCTCAAAGAGTGCAAGGTGAACAATGAAAATCTAGAAAAGCCAAAATCCAACAAACTTCAAGAGCTACTCTGACAAGGGTCAACCCCAAGTGCCATATACTCTGTCATGGGGAGATGCGAGATGAAGTCCATCTCGTGCGTCTTCAACATAGAGGAGAGCTTATTCATGATAAGCTCACTTATCACAGTGTTGTCATTGATGAAAGTGATTTTCATTCTCTAAACTCTCACATCAAGTACAACCAATAGCTGGTGTGCATTATCAAAACACATGGCTAATAGCACACAAATCATGAATGTTCTTGGAAAACCTTCCCTACAACTCATCTAAAGATTCAACGGGCTTTTGCTTGATCTTTGAGTATTTTTTCTTCAGTTGGTTTCATCTCACGTAACCACAGTAGAGCCCTCATGATAATCAGCCAGGTCTTTCAGATCTCAAGAGTAGACCTCAAGTGAGCAATATGCACAAACTCAAATCGACTAAACCCTTGAATTAGAAAATTACAATTCTTGTTGTTTTCCTCTACATCTGGTGCATTTACCTAGTCATTGGCCAGAGCTGCATAAGGATTATTGACTTTTATCCAAACAACATACTGTCAAGACTCGAATCTGCTGATCCGGACTCTCCTGTGTATTATGCACAAGTCCAGGATCACGCTAGTACACACAATATAAACAAAGTTGAAATATCGACCATATCATGATTTACAAAGAAAAGATTCAAATATTATTAATTATCAGAGTTGCGACCTTATGGTCAAGCTTATAGATAATAGCCTGAATGGCTTAAAAAACTTGCAGTGGAAAATAGAAATAACCGTAGTAGCCATTCGACATGCCTACTGGCAATCGACTGGGAGTGAAGTCTTAATCCGTGTAGTCGTTGAAGTACCCTCTTTTAGGTACCTTCTGCTGATATGATTCTTGTGGAGGATGTCCGGTAGTTGGCGGGTACGCAACTGCTCCTGAGTGCATGCTTCCTCACTCAGTGAGGGACAGTTCTGGGTTCATGATTGCCCACTCAAGTGTCCGGAAGGTTAGCTGCAAACACCACGCATTACGAGATTTACAATATGTTCTAACGGTTACTTATGAATTGGTGATGATTATTATACTCTTTTAGTATTTCTCCTGTATAGCCGACGGTGTTTCAAGTGTATTATGATATTCACCGATGGTAAGAATGAATCAATGACAAAAAAATTGCTGAGGAAGTGATTGCCGACTAGACAAAGGGCACTTGAAAAAAATTATTACAAAGGGATACGTTCGCCGGGAATACTGTTGATAATGGCTAGCAGATATTAGAAATATGCAGTGTCGGAGTTCTACTCTGGAGAAAAAACCACCGATTATTACTACCTGAAGAGAAGGTCTCGATGAGCATCGAATTTGCCGGATGAATTGACAAATACCACATAGTTGATTCAGATTTCTGCCATTCTCCACACAGTGGTCGACCACGTTTAGCACGTCCTACGCCTCTGTCTCTTCATGGTGGCTGGTTTGAATAGTGTAATTTCAGATAAGATCAGCAAGACTTGTGCAAGGACAATCAGTCCAACAGTCAGTGTCCCTTTCCATGGGGTAGAATATTATTGTTAGCCCAACTCCAAGAGAAAACTCACACATTGCACTTGATCGGGAACTCACACGATAACGGAGGAAGAACACAATAGCACACAAAGAGATTTTTCTGACGTTGCCAGAACTTGACGTCTTTTCTTTTTTCTCTTACTCTCTTATTCATGTCAACCTTGATGCTAGTATTTATAGTACATGCATGAACTTATCTATGGAATAACTTAAATAAGAAAAGTCAAACAAAGGAAATAAACTAACCAATTTTGATCCGATGCCGACTGTATCAAGATCCTAATACCCTATTACTTGGCAAGTTAAGATTATTTCCAACAATCTCTCCCTAATCTTGACTTGATTACTCTGCATCGGAAAGGCCAATCTTCTGACACATCTCAAAGAATATTTACCTTCCACTTGCTGACCATGCCACTTAGTTGTTGCCTGTCAACAGAGAGTACTAGAATGATGCACTCCCTTCTTCCTTCGTAGTCGTCTCTTTGCCGCCGGTGACGTGACTTGCCGACAACTCTGACCTTAATGTCCTTAGTGTTGGGCATTCGACAACATTTCTCTTCTTGCGATGATGGACTCCACTACATCATTGCTACGTCTTTGCTGCCAAGACACAACATGCTAGCAATTCCACCTCGATCTCAGCTCCAATTGTCCTTCACCAGTGACATGCTCGACGGCGACGGGGACTTGGATCAGAGCTTACATATGTGAGAACTTGGACACACACCTACAAGAAATCATGCACACATACATGCAACATGCATGGACGCAACTACATCACTTGCCGACAAAATTGCGCTGCCTAATCCTTGCTGGCCCTCGTACCTGCCAGCATGTAATACACTGCTGCACCACCAAGGCTACTACCTAGCACAACTGGCCCCCGAGCTGCACTGTCTGTGCCGCTTCTAGCCACCGCCACTCCTCACAGGGAGCTGAATTGACATGCCACTGCCCGGCGAGCCATCGCTAGGAAGCATCTCCACACGTCACACCTCGCCGACATTGCTCCACACAGCACTTTCGCAAGTGTGTGCTCACACTTGTGCCAAAGGCACCATACTGCAACACTAGCACGCACCACCACTGGTCTGCTCACCTCGCCCATCGCATGTTGTTGCCGCCATGCTTCAACCCTAGGAGAATGCACAATTGGCTTTGATACCAAATGTTGGCCCAACCACAGGAGAAAACTCATACATCACACCTGATCGAGAACTCGTGTGATCACGGAGGAAGAACACAACCTTTATTGTTTCGATGTCACCAGAACTTGATGTCTTTTCTTTTTCTCTTGCTCTCTTATTCATCTCAAACTTAATGCTAATATTTATAGTACATACATAAACCTATCTATGAAATAACTTAAATAACAGAAGTCTAACAAAGAAAATAAACTAACCAATTTTGATTCGATGCCGATTGTATTAGGATCCTAACACCATATTACTTGGTAAGTCAAAATTATTTCCAACAATTATGGCCAGTAGCTTGGCCTTTCTAAACCTTGCACAAAATGGGGTTGACTACATGCATACTAAATTATAATGGATTATATTTAGACCACGTGGAGTTCATGCTATGTGTGTGATGAGTATTTGATTTTGCTTGTGTTTCATTACCGAAGTTTGAGTTTGATTTTATGTCATTTGATCTTTGTTTTTGCTGTCAGGTGAACTGTGGTCTTATTGACTTTCAGAGGCAGCCTGACTGATGTGCAGAGACGGTCTGGCCAGTGAGTGGTGAGACTGGCCCTGTAACGGTGGTTCGACCAGTGGGAGTCAGGTGGTTAGACCAGCATAGGTGCCGTGGTTTAACTGGTCCCATGTTACCAAGAGGTTTAAGTCGGTTTGTGGCAGTCTGATTGGCTGTTGGTTGGCGGTCAGATCAGCTAGTGCAGAGATGAGTGAGTTGAGTTGGTTTCAGTTGTGTTAGTCATGGCGTGAGTCCATGCAAGTGTTAGTCATGGCGGGTGTTAAGTGGTGCATGTTTGTATTGATTTTGTTGATGAGAGTCAAGTGCATGTCACTTTTGCTTGGGACGATTACTTGTTATTTAATGTGCAGAATGTTTAGTGATTGTTGCGGTCAATGACAAGACCGAGGCTAAGGAAGGTGTCTCGAGGCCATGGCGAGTTGCATAAGTCTGAGTGGAGCATCATCTCAAGCGAAGAAGTACGTAAGAAAGAAAAGCACTACTACAAAAGAAGCTATACTGGACAACTACATCACAGACAGTTCATACGAAACTGTCTGTGGTTAAACTATCAAGACGGTTTATACTATTAACCATCTGTGATATTTTCACAAACGGTTATTAACACGAACCGACTGTCATAATTGAAACATCATAGATGATTCGTGTTAATAACCGTCTATGAACTTTCACAGACAGTTCTTAACATGAACCGTCTATGATAATTGAGACATCATAGATGGTTCATGTTAATAACCATTTGTGAAAGTTGTAGACATCACAGACGGTTCATATAAAAAATCATCTATGATATTGCGGACATCATAAACAGTTCTTATAACAAACCGTCTATGATATTGCTGACATCTCAGATGGTTTGTATGAATAACCATCTGTGAATTATCACAGACGGTTATTAATACAAACAGTCTGTGATAATGTTCGTATAATAGACCGTTTGTGGTTGGAACCATCTGGGATAATCTGTGCTATTAAATACTAGGCGTACATGGTCTCGACACATATCTGTTTTCATTGCGTTGCATCGGTGGACCGAGGCGGCCGGCTTTGGGGAGTTTGATGAAAACATATCGCTTGTAGATCTATATAGTCTTCTTAGTGATCAGAGGTTAGTTCTCGATTGCTTCTAATAACTTATATGCCTTGTAAATGAAAGAGATGATAGCTAGGTTTTTGTTTAGATCTAGCTAGCTAGCTAGGTTTAGAAAGATAATGGTACTTTGCTCAATTTTAAAATAGGTATGTACTCCTGGCTAGTTTACTTCAATATATTCTTCCTTAATATTATTGTGTCATGAATACGTGGCTATCTAGCTCTAGCTACCTAACATAAATGTCATGTGTAATTAAGTATAGGTAGTCTAATTTGCTATAGTAGTGCTAATAATCATTTTGGACACCCATTTGTTACATGTGTAGCATACATGGACCGAAGCTGGATGTACGTTGAGAACTGTGTGAGTGAAGAGTACATTAATGACGTGTCTACTGTTAGAAGAGCGACCGAGCTAGATATGTTGAAGAAGGGCATGGAATATATGTACTATCCATGCATTGATTGTGATAATCTAAAGATGTTTAGCAACTCAGCGTAGATCGAAGCTCACTTCATTTGAAGGGGTTTCAGAGAGGGGTACAAATGTTGGACTAGTCACGGTGAAGAGAAGATTATACAAGAAGGTAATTATGACATCGTCGAGGGAGACAATGATATGCTGGTTGTGGACTGTGCTTTCAATCATGAGGATAGGTCGTAGGATGACAATCTGGATCAGATGCTACATGACGCAAAAGGGAACTATAGTGAGAGAGAGTTTGGTAAATTCGAGGGCTCGATGAAGGACTCGGAGAAACCTTTGTTCCCGGGCAGCAAGCTTCAATACACGAGATTATCATTAGTTCTAGAACTACAAAATTAAAGGCAAGCAATGGTTGGTCAGACAAGAGTTTCACAGCATTGTTAGGTCTCCTAGCGAACATGCTTCCAAAGGGAAATGTGTTGCCAAGAACCACCTACCAAGCCAAGAAGATTATTTGTCCATTGGGAATGGAAGTAGAAAGAATACATGTATGTCCGAATGATTGTATCCTCTACTGTAAATAGTATGCTAACTTACATGTTTGTGCGGTGTGCAAAACATCCCGATACAAGCGTAAAAATGACTCCAATGATGGGAAGGGCATTGAGATGAAGCAAGGACCTCCTGTTAAGGTGTTGTGGTATCCTCCGGTAATTTTCCGTTTGAAACATTTATTTGCACACCACAAGGATGCAAGATTGGTGCGTTGGCACTCGGAGCAGCATAAGAAAGATGAAATGATAAGAGACGTTGCTGATTCTGCCAAGCGGAGGAACATCGATAGGATGTTTGTAGACTTCAGTGTGGAACCGAGGAATATAAGGTTTGGGTTGAGTATAGATGAAATGAATTCTTTTGGTAACATGAGCAGCCGACATAGCACCTGGTCCGTGACTCTGTGCATGTACAACCTTCCTCCTTGGTTGTGTATGAAGCGGAAGTATATTTTGATGTCACTACTTATCCAAAGGCCAAAACAACCTAGGAACGATATTGATGTGTACCTAGCACCACTGCTAGAAGATCTTGCAATACTGTGGAACGAAGGGGTACATGTATGGGATGCGGACAAACGAGAGAACTTCAGTCTACGTGTCATGTTGTTCTACACCATTAATGATTTTCCTGCCCTTGGTAACATGTCAGGGTTGAGTACAAAAGGAGCCAAAGCCTGTCTGCACTGCTTATATTATACCGAGAATGTGTGTTGAACAACTCGCGCAAAACTGTGTACATGCATCATTGTAGGTTCCTTCCAAAGTATCACCCATAACGCAAGATTAAGAAACAATTTGAGGAAAAAAAGTGGATGACTCAGTATGAAGGCCTTTTAATAGGAAAGAGGTCTATGATATGGTCAAAGATATCGACGTTGTGCTTTGAAAGGGACGTTAATTGATGATCTGTCATAAGAACATGTGGAAGAAGAGGTCAATATTTTGAGACTTGTCTTATTGGTAGCACTTAGAAGTTCGCAATTGCATCAATATCATGCACGTAGAGAAGAATGTATGTGATAGTTTGATTGGTCTCTTATTGAACATTCCTAATAAAACAAAGGATGGTGTCAATGCAAGGCGTGACTTGGTCGCTATGAACATCAAGATCGAGTTAGCATCGATAGAGGTTGATAAAGGCTGGACGTACCTTCCCCCAGTTTGCTACACTCTGTCTTAGTCCGAAAGAACTCAACTGTGCCAGTCCTTGCATGGTGTGAAAGTTACATCCGGTCACTCCACCAACATGAAGAAAGTTGTTTCCATGGAACATTTGAAATTAATTGGCATGAAGTCTTATGACTGTCATGTGTTAATGACACAAATGCTACCTATTGCAATTAGAAGTATTTTACCAAACAAGGTTCGAGTGAAAATCATAAGGCTATGTTATTTCTTTAACGCAATTGCTCAGAAGGTCATCGATCCTGATGAACTAGATGCTCTGCAGACCGAGGTGGTGACAACTCTATGTCATCTAGAGATGTATTTCCCTCCATCATTTTTTGATATCATGGTCCATCTCATTGTCCACCTTGTGAATGAGATAAAGATATGCGGCTCCGTGTTTCTACATCATATGTACCCGTTTGAGAGGTACATGGGAATTCTCAAGTCCTATGTACGCAATCGATCTTGACTGTAGGGTAGCATCATCAAAAGTTATACAACTGAAGAGGTCATTGAATTCTGCATCAGCTACATAGCTGATAGGTGTACCTCTATCTCATCATGAGGGGATGCTAGATTGTATTGAGACTATCAGAAGAAAAGCAATAACTCCAAATCAAGATACATATGTTCAAGCCCATTTCACAGTTTTACAACACATAACTGAAGTGGCCCCATATATTGAAGAGCACTAGGACATGCTACTCCAAGAGAATGCAGTCTAGTCAGAGGTTTGGATCACGAGACAACACAACCGTTAGTTCAACAAATGTTGAAGGTGCGATTGACTGGGAGGTCGTCAAGTGAAACACTACAATGGTTGGCAAAAGGGCCAAAATTTACAATTGTGACATGGCAAGGATATGACATTAATGGCTACACATTTTATACAACAGATCAGGATAGAAAAAGCACAATGCAGAACTCAGGTGTTCGCACAGATGCCTATGATGCGCACGTCAGTACCACTGGCCCAAGCTCGTACTACAAGCTTGTAGACGAGATTTGGGAGCTTGACTACATAATTTTCAATATTCCTCTATTTCGATGCCGTTGGGTCCAATTCCCTTGGGGTGTAAAGGTCGACAAGTATGGCATCACTACCGTAGACCTCGAATGTGTAGAATACAAAGACAAACCATTTGTACTTGTGAGGCAAGTTGTTCAAGTATTTTATGTAACTGACCCAACAAATAAGAAGCGTCATGTAGTTCTTCATGGAAAAAGAAGGATTGTCGGAGTTGAGAATGTCATGGATTAGGAAGAGTACAATCAATTTGATGAGTTGCCTCCATTTGGAGACGTCATTAGGCTTGAGGAAGAACAAGGCGATGAAGCAAGCTATATGCATGTCGATCATTGTGAAGGGCTTTATTTTAAAAAAATAGCCAAGTGTAATAAATGATCCCACACAGCCAACATCTATTTGGAAATTGTTGCAATGTAATCAAAATTAGGAAACTCGTCATGTAATTATGGAACTATATTCCATTGTAATTGTAATTGATTCAATAACTAAGAAATAATTATATTTATGATTATGCTTGCGTTTTCATATTGCATGGCCAACATGATTTTTTTGTTGCTATATGGAGCGAGCTATTACAAGCGGTTTATTAGAACAAACCGTCTATGATAATACTATCACAAGGGCTTTATTGAAACAAACTGTCTTTGCGTTTTTCAACATATCAAAGACGATTCTTTTATAGAACCGGCTGTGATAGTATTATCACAGACGGTTCTATAAATGAACCATCTATGATAGTATTTTTGGACTACCTGTGGGATAATTGGAAGGCAACGGGTCACTACCACCATAGTAAGCTGGAAAGATTTGGCAAAAGATCAGAAAAATCAGCTGTGGGAGGAAATACCAAATTCGTTCGAGATCCCAACAGAAGTACAGGGACTCATGCAATGGCAGATGCTCCTCACAATGGGAAAAGCATGGAAGAACTTTAAGAGCACTCTTGTCACGCAGTACATGGCCAAGGATCTCATGCCCTTCACGAGGTATGTTTTCATGTCACCGAAAACATGGGAGGCCTTTGTGTATTTTGAAGCCAACGGCCGAATTTGAACAACAAAGTGCAGCACACAAGGCTCTCCAGTCACAAAACACTCACCCTCATAGACTCGGCACCTCTGGGTACGCGGGTAAAATCCTGTAGTTGAGGATGTAGGATGAGGTCGTAATCCGATCGAAGGCCTCCCCGCCATTTATCAGGTTGCAAACAAGCGTGCCCAAAACTGGTTAAGAGCGAGGTCATCAACCACATCTTTGGGTGTCTTCTCTTTCAAAAGCCCTGCAGACGAGGAAGCGTCCCAACGCTTGGTAAGATATGTTAAACTACATAGTTGTTAATACCTTTTGAACTTCATGGGTTCAAAAATAACATGATTGCCTCTTGCAGCAATCATTGACTACCAAATCTTCCCGTGGCTCATTTCAAGAATACAGGGAGAGAGATATACTATCACAGGCCATGACAAACAAGGAGCACCTAGGTCGCATGCAAGGCCTAGGGGTTTACGTATCTTGGAGGCACGGATTCCCGAATGACTCCGAGAAATATAGGAGTAGGAAGAGATCCAAGGCCTATCGCAACGAACAAATAAAATAGGAGCTTCATGCACAACTTGAGAAACAACTATCTACCTCACTTTAAGAGAAGACTGCCTCACTTCGAGGAGAGATAGATTCATTGAGGGAAGAATTGTGACAAGTCTTCAACCAATTGCAACTCACACCCGTTAATGCAGTACCCAGTCCCCCTCAATGTCGGAGTAGCTGAGTGTCCACACCAATTACTGAACATAGCGATGCCCACTTACCTATCGATGACATCTAGGTAATGCACCTCTTTAGAATGCTACATAAATAGATCTCCCTAGTAGACGCCTTAGCTCATCTTGTATCGTTATGTAGGAGCCTACACCTTGCATCCTCAGAGTCAGGCTTGTTGGCTCCATTCCCATTGACGCTGGGTGGGGGATGGCGTATCCATGGCTGTTAGGGACACTGGTACATGGTGTACAAGTAGAGACCGGTTTTGTGAAGGTTTAGGTGGACATGATTAATGATGTTTTCAGAACCGTCCCTCTTGAGAAGCCCCTAAACAAAGAGATTATGACATTAGGTGATGTCGTCCACACATTCATCTGTACCACGATCTCCACATCCAGTAGCCCAAGAGGGACATCGCCCTCGACTCATCCGTACCACGATCTCCACATCCAGTAGCCCAAGAGGGACATCGCCCTGGACCTCTCACATTGGCTCCGGTGGCCCCACCTCTAGCTCCGGTTCTGAAGCCTGTTGCATCGGCTCCTGTGGAAATACCGCCAAAAATGTATCATAAGCGAGACTCTAAGACCCAACCGAAGAAGATTAAGGCACGTCCCGAACAATGGAAGTTCATTCTTGGAGTGTCGTTGGTCCCCGAGTCACAATTACCTTGTCTTGGTCTAGTTTGCAATACATTATATACCTGGTACATACAGAGGTCTAACATGAAGCCAAACCGGCACAGTGGATTCACTGTGAGATACATGGAGGCACATTTCCTCCATGATTCAAGCTACTTCGTCGTAACCTTCAAAGACTTATTCTTACTATTCAACCACGACGAACTCGACGCCTCACTTGTACGATGCTGGACATTGTAAGTGTACTATACAATGAAGTTCTACATTCATGTAATACCGATAAATGTCATTACTCTTTGCTTATGTATAGATACATGATCCAACAACTCCGGCGACAGCGACAACTAGTGGGTTTCCTCGACCTGCACTTGGTCTCTGAGTAATCTATCAACGAAAATGCATCCTTCGTCCAACATTACATAACTAGTGGATTGATTGCTCACAATGACTCTTCAACCAAGGATAAGTGCTTCACTAGTTGCCACACAAGTTTTATTTGTACTTTATACGCAACATGAACTTAGGATTAATAACTCTGGCGACACACATGACTAGGTCTCACTGGATTCTGAATGTGATTGTACCAAAGTGGAGCAAAGTAATATACATGATTCCCTACTTAGGAGCAACCACGACTTCACTCATTTCCTCTATACATAACTTTATTGTAATCTTTCCTTCATTTGCAATGGCCGAGACTAACTTTTTTGAAATCACGTAGGCCGTTTACCGCTTATGTTGCCCAGGGAGGGAGACACAAGGAATCCAGTGACACGCTACAACACAGGACACGATTTCCGGTACCCGCTACGACAGAACAATCCTATATCACACTTTGTTATAATGACTCTAGAATTGACAATACCTATGTATGTAATTCTATTTTTGCAGTGCCACCAGTAGCTAGAAATCATGGACACTAAGATGAATGATACAAAGGTTTGTCAACCTTCCAATAATTATTATTTTCTGAATAATATATGTATATACACACACATGCTAATTAATGACTTAACATTGCTCCTAGTGATAGCGTGTGGACTTCGACGAAAGTGTGTTTAATCTTGACAAACTCATCGAAATTCGTGGAAACCTCCCCCATTTCTTGCTAGCAGAGGTCATAAACAAGACTGGAGAGTTCCACCCCAGCAATGATGATTAGATATTGAAACATTGGATTCAATTGTAATCACTCAATTGTGCTTAATCAAACAATTCATTCAATTTAATTCATTTGTGAGATCTGTGTAACGATTGTCATGCTATATATGTGATCTGCTTGTATTGTTTCATTCATCTGTGTGATTTATGTAATGATTGTCTTGTGCTATATATACATGATCTTGCCTGTTTTCAGAGGGTATGGCTAACATATCCTGAGACTAGCCAAAAAAGAGCAAATAAAATTGCTTTTGAAATAGCTATCACAGACGATTCGGTGATCGAAACCGTCTGTGATATGCACATATCACAGACGATTTTTGTTATTAACCATCTG
This sequence comes from Dendrocalamus latiflorus, assembly GCA_017311315.1. Classification (NCBI taxonomy): domain Eukaryota; kingdom Viridiplantae; phylum Streptophyta; class Magnoliopsida; order Poales; family Poaceae; genus Dendrocalamus; species Dendrocalamus latiflorus. The sequence goes on along the minus strand of CM029627.1, from coordinate 29,285,496 downwards.
TGATATGGTGGGTATCATAGGTGGTTCGGAACACCGAACTGTCTTTGATATGAACCATATCACAGACAGTTAATAACAAAAACCGTTTGTGATATTGTTCATATCATAGACAGTTCATACAAAAAACCGTATGTGATAGTCGTGTATCACAGACAATTTTGCTGAAAAACTGTCTGTGTTGTGAGTTATCACAGACGGTGTGAGAGCCGTTTGTGATAACCAGCTATTATCACTAATACATAAACACAGACGGTTTAGAAATCATCTATGACGACGGTTTTGAACCGTCTGTGATAACACTGTCTGTAGTAGTGAAGGATCATGATGAGACAAGTGCATGCATGTGGTGTGCCATTGAACTTAGGTGTTTCAGGTGCTGATGGTCCTCGAGCAGGTGTAAGATCTTGGTGATAGTTATTGGGCATCACATACTTCATTGTGGTGGCTACTTTGAGGAGAAGCACTATGAAGGCCGGTGGGTAGCAATTGAGGAAATTATTCGATCCTAGGTGGAGAGGCGGTTTGCAAAATCACAGTAGTGATCTTAGTGGTTTAGGTGACATTTTAGAAGGTGGAGCATCTTATCGGGATTATGGAGCCATGTGGAAGTCACACATTAAAAAGCATACTAGTGTGCGTGCGTGTGTGTAAAATCAGTTTGTGTGTGGGTTACCAGGATTCTCCAGTTTTAAGTGGTTATATCCAATAAGGGTGTGCTAATTGTTAGGGTTAGGTGTGAGGTGATGAGCCTACACTATATAAACTCTTGTGTGTGTTGAGAGAGGTGATTTCTATTGCTTGAATAGAGAGAGGCTAGAGTTTCCTTATGTTGAAAGCTTCGGGTGATTAGAGCTCTTCCTTCATGAGGGAGTAGTTGTAAATCATTTCTCTCTAAGAGAAATGAACATCCAAATTTCGTCCAAGTGAGTTATGCCATGAATTCCTCTTTATGCTTTGATTTGCTTTGTTTTCTTGGTTGGATTTCATCTTCTCTTTATCTTTCTTAGTGCAAAGGATGTGTAATAGGTGGAGATATCACTTGAAGATTAGATCCCATCTATCTAAGCACTTTTATGAAAGGTTCTTGTAATTGGCCGGATTTACTTAAGAGATGAGTGATTTTGGGGGTTTTGATCTTGAGTATGTTTTGGTTGTTCGTGTTATGATCTAATTTGCTATGATATTTGAGAACCCATCTAAGGTCATCTAGGTCATCAAGAACTCACGAGCAAGAGCAAATCAAGATTTATTTTTTTGCCCGATTTTGGTGCAACCTTTCTTGTTTTCAATAAAGGGACTTTGGCATTGATCTTCAAGGTCCATAAATGAAATAGGTTCGTGACGTCCTAGGGATGCTATGTATCAAATTTTGTCTTGTTTATATATGTGGTTTAAGAGATAGCTCTTTTCTTGGTTGTGAGCCGTGCTAATTTGTGTCTTTGTTTCGGCTAGTAGTTAGACCGCTGTGACCCGAATGGTCAGACCACCTTGCCCAGTCAGACCACCTAGCCCGATTAGACCACCCTACCCAGTCAGACCGCCAAGCTCAGTCAGATGGAACTTTGACTTGTGGTCCGATTGGCCGTGTGGTTCAACCGCCCCCTGGCTGACGGTTAGACCAATAAGCAAAATGTCTCTCATGATTTGTATTCTTTAGCTCTTGACTTTAGTGTAGCTTGTAAGTTTGTATTTTCTACTATGTCATGCTGCTAGTATGAGAGAAGAGATTTTAAAGTTATTCACCTCTTCTCTAACTTGCAATACCATATCCTATAGTACTCAAGTGTCTCCAAAACCACCATTAAAAAACATCACACGGGCATTGACTGACCTGGAATTAACCTGGGATGCACGCAACAACGACTTGCTTGGTTATTTTGACCTTTCTTGTTTTCTACTTGGATTGACTGATGACTTGGAATCTTGGATGCACGCATGCAACACGGCGTGACACTTCAATTCATGTGTTTCTTTATTCCTACTTTTTTTAATTCATGTGTTTGGGCTTAGGATTTTATCATACCCCGTACCGAATACTCCCTTGGTTTTGTCATTTAATGGTTTAGGCTTATGTACACTGTTGAAAAAGTACAAGATGACCATGTACCCCAATTAATAATTTATGTCTCTTGGTAAGCTAGTTTGCCTCATAAATCATCCATATTTAATTTTAGTAACCAAGAAATTGACAAAGAGCTTGAGTCTTGAATGTATCATCCACCTGAAGATTTACTAATATGGACTTGAAATAGTAGGATATCAAATAAAAAGGAAAGCTTCTCCAATCCTAAAATAACAAATGAGAAAGAACAGAGAGAATATGGAGTGGGGATTTGCTAGTGCCCGGAAGTTTGATCCGAGTGCTAGCTCTGTACGGTTGGTCGCAACAATTCTCGCTCATGTATACAATATTTCTCGATCATGTATGCAATAAAAATATTTGATAAAAAACTTAATGTTGTACTAATTGTTGCATACATAAAAATAAAAATATTGCATACATATAATTAAAATATTGCAATAAAAAACAACAATCAATTTAATCACCGTCGATGTTATAGACATCAAAGATGGCGCGGTAGCTTGGTCTTGAGCTTGCCATCCCGGGAGCCGCGAGCGTGGAAGGGGACGAACACTTCCAAGGCGGGGAGGCCGACGCCAGCGGAGTAGAATTTGAACTTCCCGGACAGTAGCGTGACGGCGATGGGGTCCTTAGCCTCGGCGACCGTGCGGAAGGCCAGGAACAGGGACGGGTCCCCATGCATGTGAGACAGCATAGGCCGTGGCCTGGGCTCATCCACGCGTGCGCTGATCTGGTACCACACCGTTCGAATGCTCATCTTCTCTCCCGCCCGTAGCTAGCGTGCTCTCACTCGCCTCGCCACCGGATCTAGAGGAGCCATAACTTTTTTGCCACGAAGCATTCTTTTTCGGATCGATTTTGTCGTAACTGTCTTTTAGATTCAATTTTCCCGAATCATTCGACTTTTTTGCAATTTATTTTTTATTCTATTGATTTTTTCGAATAAACTTTTTTCAACTGATTTTTTTCTCTCTCATGGATCGCTTTTTTCCGAATAGAAATTTTTTGATTGAATTTTTAAAATCATTTTAAAATATTTTCTTAACTTATCTTTATAGTCCCAATTGATTCCTTTAGCCAGTTCATTTTTTACCGAGTTGATTTTTTTCCTGTTTGCCGGAGGTGGGAAGATAGGGGCATCCGCAAGCTGCACAGCTCACCGACGCCCGTTATGTAGATAAACTATACTCCGTAATAAGCTCTACAAAGCAATTAGCGTCTGGGCAAACAAACGGCACTACGCGACTTAGTGAAAAGCCAGCATTCATATGCTATACTACTCTTTTCTCCAAATACTTCCGTCGATTGTGGCGATCTCCAAATTTCACACCTGAAGCTGAGCCCTGGTGAAGATGATCCACTTCTTAGACGCCACGATTTTTCTGTACCTACTTGCCCTACTGGTGACACCGATGGTGGAGGCCACCGGCGTCATGAGAAGCCAAGAGGGTAAGGGCGGAGTTCCCTCGTTCACCACCCTCGCCGGTTGCCGGAAGAGTTGCGACAATCTGACCTTCGACTATCCCTTCGGCATCGGCTCCAGCTGCTTCCGCAATCCCGACTTCGAGCTCACCTGCGTCGAGAACGACACCACCATGGCACCCAGACTCTTCTTATGCGATGGCATCACCCAGGTAACCGACAGTACATGTCCTGACTACTACGGAGTCTATAGACAAGTCCGCAGAGCACGTGGTTAGCATCAACTTTTCCTACACCATCCCCCATGCTGTGGATTCCTGGTCTTGGAAAACTCCTGGGCCATCTTTCGACTTATACGGAGTATTATTGAGTATTTCCGGTTGCAATTTTGATGTACACTGGGTAAATCGTGAGACAAATAGAACCATGTCTCGGTGCAAAGCTATCTGCCCTAACGAAGAAATCACGGATATGGTAGTTGCTACACAGAATTGCAACGGCACTGGATGTTGCAACCTCCAACTTGACGAGGTTGGTCCTGGCTTTGATCTCAAATTCATCCGCCACGGCGAAGTCAATCCTGAATCGCACCGTAGTTGAAGCTTCTTACGGGATACAATCAATGTGACCGCTGCTGATCAGGTCTTTCTCACATGGAGAATCGTTGATCAACCAAGCAAACAAATAAGACAAGCTTTGCTTGCATCAGCAGAAAGAGCATTTGCAGAGATGGGGTGATTAATCCTAGCTACAGCTGCACGTGCAGTAAAGGCTATAGAGGCAATCCCTATATTCCCGACGGCTGCTCACCGGATAAAGGTAATAGCTTTATCAGGCATTTCAGCAGAACAAGTGTAGCATATATGCTTGTGTGTGTGTGTTTTTAGGGTATTACCTTAATCAGGCATTCATGGCCTGAGGTCCACTCATTAGTCATGAAATTTTTGTACGGATAACCTATTTTTTATTCGAAAATACAGAAATATACCCGCGGGAAATTTTTTTACAAAAATAGCCTCCAGTCGCTCAATGGGGAGGCGCCTAGAGAATTTCGCCCACCCGGGAAGCGACATTTAAAGAATCTGCGAACCATTGGGTGAATCAGTGCTGTCGCCTGCACGTTGGGCGACTTAATTTAAGTCGCTGTACGGTTGGGCGACTGCAATGCAATCGCCCAACGCTAGGGCGACACAGGGGGGTTAAGGCAGCCTGCCCAGCCGGCTCCCACTACCTACCACCTTTTTCACTCATTCAGCAAACACATTCAGCGCACAGAGAAGAGGAAGAAGGAAAAGAAACAAGGGGGAGAACAGAGGAAGGAGGTGAAGAAGAGGAGAAGGAGAGGAAGGAGGGGAAGAAGAGGGGAAGAAGAGAAGGAGAGGAGGAGGTGAGGGAGGACGGAGGAGTAGAAGCTATTCCATCAATTTGGATCCAGGTATTTTTTTTTGGATTATGTTGTATTTGCATTATTATTTATATGAAATGTTGGTGGTAATAAAAATTATAGATGTAGAATAAATAGTACCGTGTTAGTATGGAAATATTAATGTACAAAAGGTTTGGTATGCAATTTGTAGTATGGTAGTATAGAAATTTTAGCAAAATTATAGATGTAGCAAATTTGTGGTATAGGAAGTTTAGTATTGTGCGATATTATTTGACATGTCGCAAAATTGAAATATATATGCAGGCCGACATCATCAATGTCCACTACATTGAGAGTGTATTACGGAGCTGGAACCATTCGTGAAGGTCCGAATGGTGTGGATTTGAGCGATTTTCCGCAAGTCACTCTCGTACTTCCGGATGACGAGAATGCTCGAATGGGAGATGTGCAGCTTTGGCTGACCCGGAGTTTTTCGTTGAACCCCGAGGTGTACAGCGTCATCGTGCAAGGGCTTTGGAGCCGGTCTCCCACGGACATCACATGGGAGTTGAAGACATTGGTGCGCTCTGCCACATGGAAGGGCTTTGTGCTAGGGTGTCGGCGTCGTAAATACGAGTGTGTGCTGCTTGTGCAACCGTGCTCAGTACAAGCAGCTGAGGAAGCTCGTGAAACAGCCATTGTTGTGGGAGGTGCTAGCAGCTCGGGCGGGCCGCATGTTGGTGGACATGATGAAGTTGCTCGTCATGATGATGAAGTTGCTCGTCATGAAGCCGATGCGGTACATGAAGGAGAGTTACAGCCGTCAAGCCATAGAGAGCCAACTGGGCAAGCCGATGAAGGAGAGTATAATGAGTACATTGTGCAGCAGATGGACTCTGATGACGAGAGGGCATGGGATGAAGAGGAAGCTGTAGAGGACGACGACGAGGACAGTTCCGATGAGGATGAAGTTCCTATCCCCCAGGAATGGAATCGGTTTAATGCGGAGGGTCTTTCCGCACATGATGAGCATGAATCACAATGGGAGTACCATGAGACAGAGGTTCGGTTGCATGCTATGTTTGCTGACAAGGAAGCGATGCAGGATGCCATCAAGCTTTGGGCTCTTTCAATGTAGCGGACATTTCGCGTCGTCAAATCAAACTAGGAGCAGTACACTGTGACGTGCGAGCAGACTGGTTGCCCTTGGCGGGTGCACGCCCGTAAACCTAAGTATGAGACTCATTGGATTGTGTCCAAGGTTGAGCCACACTCCTGCATTCTAAACAGTGTCTTGGCGAGACATCGTAACCTGACGTCCGGATTTATAGCCAATCTCATGTATGGGGAGATAGTGCAGAAGAAGGACATGGCAGCCACGCATATTGTGGTAGCTATTGAGAATAAATTCAAGTATAAGATTAGCTACGCGAAGGCATGGCGTGCCAAGCAGAAGGCGTTGGAAAAACATTTTGGCACTTTCGAGGCGGCGTACGACAACCTTCCTCGTATGCTTAATGTCCTGCAGGAAAGGAACCCGGGCACGTACATCGCCCTCCACGAGAAGTCGTCCATAAGTCCGCCAGGGTATGCGGTGTTGCAGAGAGCAATGTTTGCATTTGGTGCTAGCATCGAAGCATTCAGGCACATGCTGCCAGTGATCTCAATTGACGGGACCTTCTTGACAGGCAAATACAAGGGGGCAGATCCTGACGGCCATAGGCGTTGACGGTAACAATCAAATATTGCCGCTGGCCATTGCATTTGCAGGAGTGAGAATTACGAGAGCTGGCTGTGGTTTCTCAGACATGTGAGGGCTGGAGTTGTAGCCACTCGGCCTGGTGTGTGCGTAATCCATGATCGCCACGCCGGTATTATCAAGGCAATAAGAAAACTTCAAGAAGACCCCGAGGAGCCGTTTCCTTGGCCGGACATGAGGAACCGGTGGTGCAGTCGTCACTAAGGGGCAAACTTTTTCAAGCAATTCCCGAAACAATCTTTGATGAAGCTATTCAAGAGGCTGGCTAGGCAGAACCAACAGAGGAAATTTGATGCTTTGTGGAGGTTGTTGGATGAGCACACTAGGAAGAACGTCGAAGAGAGGAGCAAGGAGCCGGTCACTCCTGGGGCGGCACAACCACAATGCTTGCCGCCAATCGATGTGCCTAACCCAAGTGGTCCAAGAAGAAGGAGCTCACGAAACATCAGGTGCTTCGCGCAGTGGATCGAGGGGGAACCGTTGGAGAAGTGGTCGCTGTTGCACAACATGGATGGCGCAAGGTACGGAATAATGACAACTAACCTTGCCGAGGTGTACAATTGGGTTCTATGGGGTCTCCGTTCTGAGCCCCTTGTCGCCATCGTGGAAGGTGTTCTTCACAGCACAATCCGGTACTTCAGGGAGAGGCACGTGAGTGCCGCACTTCATGCCGCCAATCCCGGAGCTCTGTATTCGGCAAAAATTAATGCTTACATGGAGATGAAGGCACAAAAGGGTCAGTTGCACACAGTGCAGGTCATGGGCAACAGGGAGCATCGTTTTGAGGTGATACTGCGTGATAGAGCCGGATTTGGGACGGCTCGTGCACTTGTTACCCACGAGGTATGTCTTGGAGATCATGCAAATGAACCTAGCTGCACGTGCAACAAGCTTAAGTTGTTACACAAACCATGCTCTCATGTCCTCGCAGCATGCGGGACCGTGGGTATGGATCCTTCGAACTTCATGTCCGAGTTCTTCTTTAAGGGGAGGGTACTGCAGGCTTGGTGTGGGGAGCTTCGAGGGTTCAGGGTGGTGGGAAACTTCGCCACTTTGGACATTGCATCGAGGACCTGGGTTCCGGATATTAACATGTTGAAGGGTGGGAAGGGTCGGCGACAGAGCCGACGTATTAGGAATGACATGGATGAATCACAAGCTGGAACACCGGGTGCACGTTGTGGTCGATGCGGTCAGGAGGGGCACACAGCTAGACGATGCAATGCATGTCCTGATCAGTAGTTAAATGACTTTTCTGTAATGTAGTTGGTTATGTACTTATTTAGTACATGTATTTGCTGTTTGTTAAAATGAGATACTTTTGTGGCTCGTGCACAAGACAATCAATTCATGACATGCTTAACAACATTGCATATTATTTCGATCGACCCTCGTACATACTACGGTACAACCATACACATCGTTACTTATATGCCAAATGAGCCTCGTGGCACCCACATGGAGAACTGATGAAGGGGACGCCTCGGACGGGGCTGGCCATCGTGGTAGTGGCACGCACATATGCAACTTGGGTTTGCACAGCAACATGTCGGATCGTACGAGCTTCCTATGTTGACAACCTCCTCGTTTCCCCTCTCGCGTTGCATCTGTTGGCGGAGGTCATTGATCTCCTCGTTGAGAGTCTCCATTCAGTACTCCAAGTCCATTATTCGGTCCCATAAAGTACCCACATAACGGTCAATATACCGTTCATGAGGAGGGTCGATCCAGCGGGAGAAGTCGCATTTAGCCATCTGCGAAAAAGGACAGTAAACATGGAGGGTCCGTAAGCAATAAAAAAAATGTACTATTAGTAATTTGTACCCCGGAGCGTGGGCATCGGAAGAAGCGGCGCCCGCCATTGTTCGGCCCTTCCAGGACCTGCACGACCACGTACTCATTGTGTCTGCATGTCGGCCACGCTGGTTGCGCACACCGGCTTGGTATCAAGCGGTGGTGTGGACCGAACATCTCCCTCCTTTCCAAGGGAAGGTCTTCCTTCGGTGAGCCATATCCGACTGGCCCCTCATCTTCCGCCATGGTATGTTCCACCAAGAAATAGAAGGTACTTATTTGTTCGATGACTCAGGGTTTTCTGGCTACAACTTCATGGGACCTCAACCGTGCTATTTATATCGAAAGGCGGGACAAAAAAGGGCTGGTTTGCACAGAGAAATGACAAAAGCGCTCAGCTTTACTCGGTGAGATGACAACACATGCCAGCTTTACGCAGTGATATGACAAAACGGGGCAGCTTTGCTCAGTCAGATTACAACACATGCCAGCTAAACTGCCTACATAAAGGCTACGATCTGAAAAGCCTTCATAGGGACATTTATTGCTACACTGGAATCCTAATGATACAAAATACGGGCGTAGGCTGTAGCCTTTACAAAAGGCTACGTTGTACCAAATACATTGAATGGTCCAACCTCTGAAAAGGCTACGTTGTACCTCTGAAAAGGCGAACTATGAATTTATTACGAGGCTACAGGCTCTGAAAAGCCTACATAGGGACATTTATTGCTAAACTGCATCCTGAAAAATCAAAAAAGTTCGTACGCCCTCATCTCCATGGACTATGCCCACTGCACCAGATAACCTGCCTACATAAAGGCCTCCTATGTCTTCCATACCACATCTCCTCCTCAAGCCTTCACAATACTACTACACAACAATGTCTTCCTGGAGGTCCGACCCATTTGGAGTGCCAGAATGGCATGAGCACCCGAAGTGCCATTGCGGCTTTAGGACGATGTTGGGAGTCTGGACAGATCGAGTACAACGAGCCAAATACGACCGTAGGTTCTTCAAGTGTCCAGACCTAGATGACAACTTCGTGGTAACGACAACAACTAAATCATTTGTTTCTCGTTATCGTTTTTCAACTTGATCCATGACATCTACCATGCCACACATAGGCTTGTAGGTTCATCGAATGGGTGGATCGGGTGCCGCCGGCATGGCCACAGAACCGGGCAGTGGAGGTGGAAAACAAAGGACAATACTTTGTCAAGATGACTCAGGCTCGTGAGGTGGAACGACAGATGCGGCTTGAGCAAGAGCGCCGCGTGAGGGTGGACCAAATCATTCTGAAGGGCAAGGAGGATGAGCTGCAAAGGAGGCGGGAGCAGTTAAGTCTGCGTGAAGCAGCCATCAAGCGTCAGGAGGAAGAGCTTCAAGCTCGTGATGCAGCTCTCAAGACCAAGAGTGACCGGAACAAGGAGGCAGCGGAGCCATCTTCAAGGCGCGATAATAAGGGGAAACAACCACGCTACACCCAGTAGACAAAATGTAATAGACCCAGCAAGTAATATTCCCTAAGGCATGTTAGGACTAGTGGTGGAGTTCTCAACATTACAAGTACATGGTTCATGCTATCATGCTATCATGGTGGAGTTCCACACATTACTAATAGTACTGTCGGAGTTGCTCTTAGTCGCATATCATGCAATATGTTATGCATGTAATAACAATGTACGCGGCATGTTACTCCCAACTGTATTATGAACTTTATTTCTATTGACATAAGCTTATTATCTAGCATGTTCGCATTCAATGATTCAGATAGCAAGTCATACCGGTTCTCTACGTAAACTATTTCTCAGCAACATCAAAATATCACTTACCACTCTATGTATCTATCGTTCTACGATCAATCATTTTTAAAAAAAATTTTGGAAATTTTTTTGTGCACCTACAACATACAGTGCACACAAACTTTTATTACAACTATACCAGATTTTTTCTCTGTTTCAAACTACAAAATTGCCAAAACTCTACAAAAATCAGGGGGACTGAATGAAGTCGCCTACCTACTGGGCGACTGCATTACAAGTCGCCCAGCCATTGGGCGACTTCATTAAATCGCCCAGTCATAAAGCGACTCCGTGATGTCGCTTTCCCGTCAAGAGACATAAACTCTTGTCGCTTCCCGGGTGGGCAAAATTCTCTAGTCGCCTCCCCATTGGGCGACTGGAGGCTATTTTTGTAAAAAAAACTTCCTGCGGGTATATTTCTGTATTTCCGAATAAAAAAAAGGTTATCCGTACCAAAATTTCTATCCGTGGTTACATCCCACACAACATATGGGACCCACCGCAAGTAGGAGCAGCCCATAGGTTGAGATGACAAAACGGGCCAGATATTTTAAAAAGTTACTGTGATGGTCCACTCAACCGCATGACTAAGGAATCATGTGGAGCAACGAGCGGATTGTCTCTTGTGGGTAAAGTGTACAAACTCTGCAGAGTGAAAACTATTTGAATAGCCGTGCCCACGGTCAAAAGCAGACATGGGAACTTAAACAAATATAGTTCTATTTCAAAAACATTGTGGGTGGATATGGAAAAGTGATGGGCAATGCAAATCCCTTATTTGTGTTGCCCTGGGTGTCGCCCCAATGATAAAGTAAGCGGTTGTAACGCTGAAAGGTTAACATATGGTGCAGAAACCATGTAACGGTGGATGAAATCTAGATCATTATTATTATTACATTCTTTCATACATTGATAAAATCTGTTTTAGTTAAAACTGTTAGGTCTCAGGAAATTTCTATGTATCATATTTTAAACGCAATTTATGGTAAATAAAATAACTTGAGCCTTTCCTTGATAAGCCATGCATGTTACCTATTTGCATCCTATGTATTGGCTCGTGGAGCACGGTGATTGTGCTCACCCTCGCTCACTCAATTAATCCAGAATCAGGAGTCAGATCGCTACGCTTCAACAATACACCCGGCCATGATGATGAAGAAGATGAAGTTAAGAAGCTAGGTCGCGAACCTAGTTGGCTGCCTGTGGGCTCGCCCTGAGGGTCCCACATGTGTGCTTCATTTCTGCTGCTGTATTTTATTGATTTCAGCCCGATTGGCCCATGAGTAAGTCTACTATTATATTTACACTTCCGCATGATATGTATTTTGAAGTTCAGTACTATATCTGTCAGCTCTATCCACTGATCCAGGGATGAGAGACCATGTGGAGGTGACCCCATATTTGTGATGAGTTGTCGGGACCCCGGACTTCTGAACCCGGACCCTCTGTGTATTACTGCACTAGTCCCAGATCAAAGTTAGTGCACACAGTTAAACAGAAATGAATACATAACCAGCAACGTGTTATTACAATAATTAAGAGTACTGTCCGAAAGGTCTCATTATTACAATTGAGGTTTCAAGACCTCGCACACACGAAACACAGCGGAAGAAAAAGATAAATCCGGTGAAGACCCATCAATACGCCACAGGCAATTGACTGGGGAAGTGCGACCTAGTACTCCGGGAATCCTTCGTCGAATCCACAAGCGAAGTAGTCGTAGTCTCCCTCTTGAGCTTCATATTCCTCTGAGTATTATTTTTGAGTGCAGCATGTGAGTACATAAAGTACTCCGCAAGTCTTGGGAAAAATGCAATAGATGCAAGGCTTAACAAAGGAGGGTTATATGGTTCTTTTGCACAAAGCAATGTTTTATTTCAATTACTACTAAATATTTTTGAAGGCATCAATTTAACAAGTAATTGTTTTAACAGAACTATCATTAACTTTATAGTGAAGGTTCCATCCACCAACACCAACTATAATTGATCAAGTTTAAAACTGCGGGTTCCATCCACCCTCTCTGGCTCCAACTGCCAGGATACCCTTCCGAGAGTTCCCTCCACTCTCGGAACACCAAAACTTTGATTTTAAAACCAAAACCAAAAATCTACCATGTGAATGCATTCCTTGCCCGCCCTTGACCGTGGGCACGGCTATTTGAATAGTTTTACACTCTACAGAGGTTGTACAACTTTACCCCTAAGAGATAAATTATCTTAACAGTCACCATGCTTCCTTTGGCATGAGACACAGATAAAATATCACAAAGCCTTTACCTCACTCTAGACTAGCTAGACACCACCCGCTGAGGTTTCACCGCAGAAGGGTTAAATCTGCCCAATCCGAAGCCCCCTCTTGCGCCATATGAGTACAGTAAATCCCTGTCCCTCACTGTGAATAACCAGTAAATCCCTGGCACCCACTTTCCACTGGTGGCACCTAAACTAGACTATCATAAGTTAATCAGCTAGGTCGTACCCATATAGACTTAGGGTTGTACGGTAGTGCTCAGTCTGGACAATCACAAGTGTCGGTCCTTAATTGACTAGGGTGGAACATACACTTTACAAGATCTCGTGCTTGCCGCACCAACTCGAACCAACCATCCACCCTAATCTAAATCAACTTCCACATTTTACTTTATTTTAAAAGAACAGTGGCAACTCCAATCACCACTAAATTTATAAACACACGGTTATTATCATAAATCATAATTTCCCCTTTTCAAGATTTCAAAGGTATTAAATAGCATGACTAAGCATTATACTACCTTTCTAGTATTCACAAATGATTATAATACTCTCATTTATGAGACAAAGGAAATTCTAGGGTTACAAAGGTACATGGCAACCAATTTCAATTGAGGGCACAACAAAGTTGGAGTAACTAATACCTTAAGATTGGAACTAATGTTTTATGTAAATAGCAATGCACATAATTTAAAATAAGTAAAACATTTCAAAATCATAGGTTCAAGATGATCAAAGGAGACTTGCCTTCTTGTGCACTGTTTGGTCCTTCTTGCTGCTGTTCGACAAACTCTTCGGCGACGTCCGATTCTAAGCGCAAAAAGACAAACGAACAAAGCAAATAAATACAAGAAAAAATTCAAAAATTAAAAAAGAGGCCATATTTGGATAGATTATGATTTTAGAGGAATTTAGAAATTTGAATGGCTGAATTTGGAGTAACAATGAAGGAGAACGGGCTCCGGGAAGATTAAATTCAGAGAAAAAGAAAAACTGGATTTTTGAAAATTATTTTCCTAAAGGAAAATCTGAATTATTGCGTCAGCAAGGAATTTGATTTTTGGCCGATTTATTTTTCAACGGGAAAAAGGGGTTTATTGCGCCAGTTGACGTCAGCCCTGAGGGGTCTGACTGACCGGTGGGCCCGGTCCATGGACTGAGCCCACGGACCTGGCGGAGTGGTGAGGCGGCGGGGGGTGTGGTGCTCACGGGGCATGGACAGGGCGAGGTGGCGCTGGCGTGGCACCATGTCACTGGCCACGTGGCACGGGGAGATGACGTGGCGAGCACCGGCGGGGAGGGGCTCGGGCCTGGCAGCGGCGGCGGTGCTCCGGTGGGTGGCTGCCGGCGGCGAGAGCGGCAACAGGGAGAGGAGCGCACGGGGGTTTCGGGGGAGGGGCGTGGGCTCACCGTGGGAGACCGGAGGCGGCCGGCGGCGTGAAGAGGCGGCGGTGCGGTTGGGGTTTGGGCGGCGGCGAAGCTCCGGCGACGAGGAGGGGCAGCCGAGGGGTGGAGGAGGTCGGGGAAGTTGCGGTGAAGCCGGGGGCGGCGTCGGCCGGGCGAGAGGGACCTCGAGCCGACGGCAATTGCTTGCCCTCGAGCTCACCGGCGCTCGGGGAGGGAGGAGCACGGTGAGGCGGCGCTGCGATGCTCGGGAGAGGGAGAGGAGGGCGGAGCGGTGTGGGGCGGAGTGAGGCGGAGCTGATGGGGGGTTTAAATAGGGGCGGAGGGGAGCGGGGGCGCGAGGATTTCTCGCCGGAGATTGCGGTCGGCGGGGATTGCGGAGAGGGAGAAAAGGAAGGTGCGGCCGTAGAAGGAAGGGAATCGGGGAGGGAGAAGAAGGAAGGGCGCGGGTCGCACGGGCGGCGGAAAAGGAAACGACACCCGGCGGGGCGAGGGGCGGCGGGGATGGTGCGGCCGAGCGGGAGGAAGGAGGAGACCGGGGGGAAGACGAAGCTGACGGGTGGGCCCGGGCGGTCAGCGAGAGAGGGAGGCGGGGAGCGGTAACGGGCGGGGCCCGCGGGGCAAAGAGGGGCGGAGGGAGTGGCCGCCGACAGGTGGGGCCGGAGAGAGGAGTGTGGGGTGCGGGCGAGCCTGAGATGGCGACGCGTGGCAGCGTGGGGGAATCGGGCGTCTGGCGCGAGGGGGAGTGGACGGCGGGATGGTTCGGGCGCGTGGGGCGGGTGAATCCCGACCGCCCACGTGGTGAGCGGTGGAGGAGGGTAGGCGGGATCCGGGCGGCGGCGTGGGCGGATTTGGGCCGTCCACGTGTCGTCCGGAGGGAGGGGGTTGGGATTTTTATTTCTAAATTTTGATTTTGATTTTCAGAAAAGGGCTAGGAAATTCAATAAAGCTAAGAAAAATATGAAAATACTTCCAAAAATTCCAGAAAAATTCACAGAAGCTCCTGGTGACATTTTGGACTCAAATAATTATTTCCAACTACTTTTGGTATTTAATTTTCATACTTGAAATACTTTTTATTTTCAAAAATAGATTTTAAACTCCAGAAAATCCAAAAAATCAGATAAAAGCCAAATAAAATCCAATTACTTTAAAATAATTAATTTGAAATTAAATTCATAGAAAGCAAATTTTTGGGATGTTACATGAGTAATTGACATGTGTTCTGAAAAGATTGAGTTTGATTTGTGTGTTTCGCACCAAGTCAGAGCATAGTGTAGTCTTGTGCAGTCGGACGAAGTGGTCGTTTGGTTTGCTCATGTTGACGTGGTCTATGGTCATAGTCTATGAGCGTTGCATTCTTTGTGAATTAAATCTGTCGCGAGTAGGTTACGATCAGCAGGGATGTTTTGCAAGTAAACCTTTCCTGTTACAAATTTTTGTTCATATTGTTTCGAGCGGTGCTATGTGATGTTTTCTTGTCTGTGATGGCTGCAAGACTTTGAGGCTAAGTCGTGGCGAGGCATGGGATGGCCGGACTAGGCACAGGCGGTACTAAGGTCGAAGCGGTCAAGAGATGTCGAAGACGGCTAGAATTCAAGGTGGTTGCGAGGCTTGGATAGCAAGAAAAGAGGAAACTTCAAGGAAGGTGTAGGAGTGGCATTTTGGTAAATGCACAAGGCTGCCAAGAGGAAGCGGATTCAGTTTTGAGTTAATGGGTAAAGCAAATATGGACCCGATAGTGGAAGGCTATATATAGGAGGGGTTTTTCCCAGGTGGCTTTAGGGTTTTTTTTGCGTTTGTTCCATGTGAGAAGTTGTTGGGAGAGCAGAATTTTGCTTTTGTCTCCATGGCTGCGTGAGTGTGTCTGGTGGGAGTTGGTGTGGAGTTCTTGATTTTCTTTCTTGGGTGTGAGCACACGATGTAAGAGATGGGATGAATTGGTTGTAGACAACTCTATGTAATATTCATCTCTATAAATCCATTTGTGAAAACTTGAGTTTGAGCTGTTATGATTTTTGTTACATTTCTCTTTGTTTTGTGTTAGCTCTGTCTTCAGTTCTGCTCTCTGTAGATTCATTTTGCTTTGGACTGGGAATCAGCCTTGTTGTAGCTACGAGCTAAACAGGGAAAGAAGGGACTAGTAACAGGAGAGGAAGAGAGCTAGAGCTGTGGGATGAATGCTTAGAATGAGAGGATCCCCCCTTTGCCCCTCCTGGGGGGTTTTATATATATGAGTGGGGTAGAATGGGAAATCCCCATTCTACCCCTTAGCACTTACAAAGGATGAGGGTACATTGGTATATTTACACTGGTATATTCCTCTACACTATTGGGCCTATTACATGTTGGACTAGTTGCACGGCCCAGTCACGGGGGGTTGGGCCACCCCTACAACAGTACTCCCTCGACAGCAAGCGCTGAGGTCCCGATGGGCGAGCCGACGTAATCAACCACCCCAGCCCCCCGTTCCCCGACAGCAAGCGCAAGGGTGCCGATGCAACTGGTGGCTCGCAGACCGCAGAGGCAATGCCTACGAAGAAATCAGTGAAGTCGGGCGCCGAAGGTGTGTCGCCCCGCCGAGGCGATGCGTACGAGGCGGACAGCGGAGTCGTGCGCCGAAGACGTGCCGTCCCACCGAGGCGATGCCTACGAGACGGACATCGGAGTCGAGCGCCGAAGGCGTGCCATCGAGCGTCGAAGACATGCCGTCCTACCGAGGCGATGCCTACGAGGCGGACAGCGGAGTCGAGCGTCGGAGGCGCGCCGTCGAGCGCCGAAGACGTGCCGTCCCACCGAGGCAATGCCTACGGGGCGACACCTGCCCCTACCTTCAAAAAGAGTGCCCGCGAGGAGCGGGCGCGTGCGGCATAGGCCGAGGGCGCTACGCGCACGGAGGCAAGGAGGTGAGACCGCCGCTCCCCTACCTTCAAAAACAGCGCCCGCGGAGAGCGGGCGCTCGCGACGTAGGCCGAGGGCGCTACGCGCACAGAGGCAGGGAGGCGGAGACCGCCGTTCCCCTACCTTCAAAAAGAGTGCCCGCGAGGAGCGGGCGCTTGGAGCGTAGGCCGAGGGCGCTACGCACGCGGAGGAAAGGAGGCGAGACCGCCGTTCCCCTACCTTCAAAAATAGTGCACACGGCGAGCGGGCGCTTGCGACGTAGGCCGAGGGCGCTACGCGCACGGAGGCAGGGAGGCAGAGACCGCCGTTCCCCTACCTTCAAAAAGAGTGCTCGCGAGGAGCGGGCGCTTGGAGCGTAGGCCGAGGGCGCTACGCACGCGGAGGCAAGAAGGCGAGACCGCCGTTCCCCTACCTTCAAAAAGAGTGCCCGCGGAGAGCAGGCGCTCGCGACGTAGGCCGAGGGCGCTACGCACGCGGAGGCAAGGAGGCGAGACCGCCGTTCCCCTACCTTCAAAAAGAGTGCCCGCGGAGAGCGGGCGCTTGCGACGTAGGCCGAGGGCGCTACGTGCACGGAGGCAGGGAGGCGGAGACTGCCGTTCCCCTACCTTCAAAAAGAGTGCCCGCGAGGAGCGGGCGCTTGGAGCGTAGGCCGAGGGCGCTACCCACGCGGAGGCACGGAGGCGAGACCGCCGTTCCCCTACCTTCAAAAAGAGTGCCCGCGGAGAGCGGGCGCTCGCGACGTAGGCCGAGGGCGCTACGCACGCGGAGGCAAGGAGGCGAGACCGCCGTTCCCCTACCTTCAAAAAGAGTGCCCGCGAGGAGCAGGCGCTTGGAGCGTAGGCCGAGGGCGCTACGCACGCGGAGGCAAGGAGGCGAGACCGCCGTTCCCCTACCTTCAAAAACAGCGCCCGCGGAGAGCGGGCGCTCGCGACGTAGGCCGAGGGCGCTACACGCACGGAGGCAGGGAGGCGGAGACCGCCGTTCCCCTACCTTCAAAAAGAGTGCCCGCGAGGAGCGGGCACTTGGAGCGTAGGCCGAGGGCGCTATGCACGCGGAGGCAAGGGGGCGAGACCGTCGTTCCCCTACCTTCAAAAAGCGTGCCCGCGAGGAGCAGGCGCTTGGAGCGTAGGCCGAGGGCGCTACGCACGCGGAGGCAAGGAGGCGAGACCGCCGTTCCCCTACCTTCAAAAACAGTACCCGCGCAGAGCGGGCGCTTGCGACGTAGGCCGAGGGCGCTACGCACACGGAGGCAGGGAGGCGGAGACCGCCGTTCCCCTACCTTCAAAAAGAGTGCCCGCGAGGAGCGGGCGCTTGGAGCGTAGGCCGAGGGCGCTACGCACATGGAGGCAAGGAGGCGAGACCGCCATTCCCCTACCTTCAAAAAGAGTGCCCGCGAGGAGCGGGCGCTTGCACCGTAGGCCGAGGGCGCTACGCACGCGGAGGCAAGGAGGCGAGACCGCCGTTCCCCTTCCTTCAAAAACAGCGCCCGCGGAGAGCGGGCGCTCGCTACGTAGGCCGAGGGCGCTACGCGCACGGAGGCAGGGAGGCGGAGACCGCCGTTCCCCTACCTTCAAAAAGAGTGCCCGCGAGGAGCGGGCGCTTGGAGCGTAGGCCGAGGGCGGTACGCACGCGGAGGCAAGGAGGCAGAGACCGCCGTTCCCCTACCTTCACCGCGGTGCACTCCCTAGTGCAACGCGCGCGAAGGCGCGATATCCAAGTGATGTGCCGCCTAAAGCGAGGCACTCCCTAGTGCCTCGGCGCTGTCGCAATTTTTTATACTCCGTAGAGTGCATGGGAATAACATCCACGTCGATTTATACTCCGGAGAGTACGTGCAGGAGCAATACCCACACGTGCGCGGGACATCCGTGTCTTGTTTATACTCAGTAGAGTGCGCAGGGACAACATCCGCGTCTTATTTATACTCCGTAGAGTGCGCACGGAGGCGTCCCCCCGGTACGTCTTATTTAGAGTCCGTAGACTGGCGCGTGCGGAGGCGGACCTCGACGCTACGACTTAATTTATATTCCGTAGACTCGCGCGTGTGGAGGCGGACCTCGACGCTACGTCTTATTTAGAGTCCCTAGACTAGCGCGTGCGGAGGCGGACCTTGACGCTACGACTTAATTTATAGTCCGTAGACTCGCGCGTGCGGAGGCGGACCTCGACGCTACGTCTTATTTAGAGTCCGTGGACTGGCGCGTGCGGATGCGGACCTCGACGCTACGACTTAATTTATAGTCCGTAGACTCGCGTGCGGAGGCGGACCTCGACGCTACGTCTTATTTAGAGTCCGTAGGCTGGCGCGTGCGGAGGCGGACCTCGACGCTAGGACTTAATTTATAGTCCGTAGACTCGCGCGTGCGGAGGCGGACCTCGACGCTACGTCTTATTTAGAGTCCGTAGATTGGCGCGTGTGGAGGCGGACCTCGACGCTACATCTTATTTAGAGTCCGTAGACTGGCGCGTGCGGAGGCGGACCTCGACGCTACGTCTTATTTAGAGTCCGTAGACTGGCACGTGCGGAGGCGTCCCCCCACACGTCTTTGTTTATACTCATGCCCGTGTTTTGGACGGAGAGTGCACACGCGAACGTGCGTCTTTGGTTTATACTCATACCCGTACCCCTGGCTACGGAGAGTGCACACGCGAACGTGCGTCTTTGTTTATACTCCGTAGAGTACGCCGAGGTGCGAGGCCGTCGTGCGATTTAAGACAAAAACGAGAACCAAAACAGAGGCAACAAAGAAATGGCCGAAGACTTGCGACAACAGAATACTCCAGAATGCCACACCAGAAAAGGATTTTATGCCGCGGAAGCCCCAAAACGGGCCAAAACCGAAGGAGCAAACACGGCCAAATCGAGTGCTCTCAGAATGGAACTGACGCCGCCACAAATGGTATGATGAATAATCACTCCTTTAATGCCATGCACACAAGAAATACAGGAGCAACTGTTAAGGCCTCATACATAATCCTACGCAGTGCTGGCCAGTCTGACCGCCTGATATAACCCGGTCTGACCGCCTGTAATACACCGGTCTGACCACAAGCCAAACAGCGGTCTGACCGCCTACCAAACCCCGGTCTGACTGGTTACACTGAAGCAAAGCATATTGCAGGCAGACCCGAAAACTGAGAAACTGAGACATTCGGAAATCTGAGAAATTGATGATTCTCAGCTGTTCTCTTGAGCCTTAAGGACCAAGAAAATGCTCTAAATAGCAAGGGGAGACTATGAAACCAAAAGGCACCAACTAAAGGTCAAGAAAACAGGATCTGGGACAAAAACTGAAAAGATACAGAGTGTAGCACAAAATCTCAAATTCCTTGCCAATACTAGATTCTTTGAACATGAAACCTTGAGAATAGCTAATTAATAGCCTCAGGACTTAAGATACCAAGTTCCACGCCATCTCATGAAGGGAAACAAGAAGGGACAAGAAACCTCTGAGAGAAACCCTAGAAAATGACATGAACAGAGAAAATGAAAAATGGGAAACTTTGATTCAATCGATTTGCTCTCGGGAAAAACTGATCAAATGATCTTGAGACCTATTCCCATCACAGAGCAACTCATTTTGGGCCTTCTCAGCAAGAAACAACTCAAAACACACAAAGTAAGAAATCAAGCAAAACAAGAACACGAAGAGAAACACAGGAGACAAGAGCATCTTCAAAAGAAATTGATTCTTTCCTTAATCAACCAAGGATTACATATGAGTCCCCATACGCGATTGAATACAAGAGGAATGATTACATGGGCATCAACTCATCCTCTCCCTCTCACAAGTTCAAGAAACCCAAGAACACTACATGCTTGAGAGGAGACACAGAGAACCTACGGGACACAACCTCCTGCCATCTCTCAACCACTAAAGCCTAAAGGCAAAACAACCCTTCAAAGGCCATTTTGACTAAAGCAAAACCCTAACAACCCCTCAAGCCATAGAATACATGCATACAACTAGGAACCCTCTCCTATTTATAGCCTTTGGCTAACGGGTCTCCAACCCGTTATGCCCGCTAAATCCCGAACAGAACCGCTTCCACTTGTGCAGCTTTGCGCTTTTACCGAAACACCCCTCCTGCACCTTCCGGGAAGATTCCGTGTTCCTTGTCGTCCAAGCCTCGCAACCACCTCGAGTTTCCGCCGTCTTCAACACCTTCGACCGTTCTGACCTCGACACCGCCTGTGCCTAGTCCGGTCACCCCGTGCCTCGCCACGACTCCGCCTCGACGTCCTGCAGCCATCACAGACAAGAAACACATCACATAGCACCGCTCGACTCAAATAATCATAATTAGCATCAATTAAGCATACTCAAGCATAATATGGCCCAAAAACTCAAAAGGAAAGAAGAATACGCCTCAAGTCCGACTAACCAAACCCGACTAAGCCAAATGCCGTCATGGCATGAAAAGCACAAACCAAGATGAGAGAAAGAGGTCTAAACAACTAGATGATAGAAGCACTCTAATTTATGCTAGAAGGACTAACCCATATGCACCCAAATGCAATGCAACAGAAAGGAGTAAGAGCATAATAAACAAGATATATCAATGAAGCACAAAACTCCCACTCACAACAGTCCATAAGGGCAAACCACCCCAAGCTCTCCCCGCAAGGCTGAAAACCTAGAGCTATCCAAAGGCTTGGTAAAGATGTCAGCCAACTGGTGGTCACTCTCCACAAACTGGAGCACTATGTCACCCTTCTCCATATGGTCTCGAAGGAAGTGATATCTGATA
The DNA here is from genome assembly GCA_017311315.1 of Dendrocalamus latiflorus. Lineage (NCBI taxonomy): Eukaryota > Viridiplantae > Streptophyta > Magnoliopsida > Poales > Poaceae > Dendrocalamus > Dendrocalamus latiflorus. The sequence continues at coordinate 29,263,958 of CM029627.1, read as the reverse complement.
TCAATATGCTTGGTCCGAGAATGCTGCACTGGGTTCTTAGCAATTTTAATCGCAGAAGTGTTATCACAAAAGAGTGCAACACTGTCGATAACTAACCCAAAGTCTCGCAGAGTCGAGACCATCCAAAGCACCTGGCTGCAACAGCTGGCAGCAGCAACGTACTCGGCCTCTGCGGTGGACTGTGCAACACGGACTGCTTCCTCGAAGACCATGAAACAAGAGAAGTGTCAATGAATTGGCAGGTTCCAGAAGTGCTCTTCCTATCTAGCCTACAGCCAGCAAAGTCTGCATCCGAGTAGGCTCTCAAGGAAAGACAGGACGAGGAAGAGTACCAGATACCATAGTCTATGGTAGCTCGAAGGTACCAAAGGATGCGTTTCACGGCCTGGCGGTGAGATACGTGAGGAGAAGCCTGAAACCGAGCACAAAGACACACAGCAAAGTGTATGTCTGGTCTCGAGGCAGTGAGGTACAAGAGGGAGCCAATCATGCTGCGATACTCCTTTTGATCAACTAGCTCGCCGTCCTCATCTGGGTCAAGAGAAGCTGTGGACGCTATGGGAGTTGACACAGGCTTACCATCACTCATATCAAAGCGTCTCAGGAGGTCACGAGTGTACTTGCCCTGATGCAGGAAAGTACCCTCCCGAGTCTGCTTGATCTGGAAGCCAAGGAAGAAGGTCAACTCGCCCATCATACTCATCTCAAACTCGGTGCTCATGACATCCGAGAACTGTAAAACAAGAGTATGAGAAGAGCCGCCAAAGATAATGTCATCCACATAAATCTGGATGAGCAGAAGGTCAGCGCCATGCCGACGAATGAACAAGGTCTTATCCACCTTACCCATCTCAAAACCATGACTCAACAAATAGGACTTAAGCCTCTCATACCAAGCTCTAGGGGCCTGCTTAAGTCCATACAAGGCTTTGGAAAGCTTGTAGACATGGTTTGGGTATTTGGGGTTCTCGAAACCTAGAGGCTGTCTCACATAGACCTCTTCCTCAATAAAGCCATTGAGGAAGGCGCTCTTGACATCCATCTGGTAAAACTTGAAGCCCTTAGAAGCTGTGAAAGCAAGCAGGATTCTAATGGCCTCAAGTCTAGCTACAGGGGTAAAGGTCTCTTCAAAGTCTAGACCCTCAACCTGGGAGAAGCCCTGAGCTACTAGTCTAGCCTTGTTTCGAACAACCACCCCATCCTCGCTCTGCTTGTTCTTGAACACCCACTTAGTCCCAATGACATTGTGACCTCGAGGGGGCTCAACAAGCGACCAGACCTTGTTTCTCTCGAAATTATCTAACTCCTCATGCATGGCATTGACCCAAGACTAATCAGATAGAGCATGACTAACATCTTTGGACTCAAAGGTAGCAACAAAGTCAGAATGGAGACAGAAATGTGACATGCCAGACTTTGAGCGAGTGACTTGCTCAAAGAGGTCTCCAATTATCTACTTGGAAGGATGGTCTTTCTGGATATGTCGCGGAGGTCCTGGATGAGAAGAAGAAGTGGCCTCTACCTCATGAGCTGATGAGGTAGGAACAGAGCCACTAGCTCCAGAGGAAGCAGAAGGCATGGGCTGATCACCTGGAGGTGCAGTGGAAGAAGGCACCTCAAGGGGAGGATGAGAATACTAGATCGGGTAGACAACCCTCATCTCCATCGTCCTCATCATCCACAAAGATGGGCTCGGACTGCTCTAAAGAACCTGAGACATCGGGCCTACTCCCCGGACTGGCCTCGTCGAAGGTCACCTAACAGGTCTCTACCAACTTACTAGACTCACAATTCCAGACCCTATACGCCCGCGAAGAAGTTGAGTAACCTAGAAAGATACCATCACAAGAATGTGACACACAAAAATGAGAGACAATGGGAGAAGCCCTGAGCTACCAACCATCTCGAGTTTCCGCCGTCTTCGACACCTCTGACCGTTCTGACCTCGACACCGCATGTGCCTAGTCCGGTCACCCCGTGCCTCACCACGACTCCGCCTCGACGTCCTGTAGCCATCACAGACAAGAAACACATCACATAGCACCGCTCGACACAAATAATCATAATTAGCATCAATTAAGCATACTCAAGCATAATATGGCCCAAAAAATTCAAACGGGAAGAAGAATACGGCTCAAGTCCGACTAACCAAACCCGATTGAGCCAAATGTCGTCATGGCACGAAACGCACAAACCAAACTCAATCTTTCCAAACTACTTGTCAATTAGTCATCACGCGCATGTGGTCACCTCCACATGGTCTCTCAAATACGACTATTGTGTCTTCTCTTCTTCACAACAAAAGTATTTACTATTTTGGGTACTTTCAGTTGATCTTCAGAATGCTCTCTTCAAGCAGTTCAATCTGTCTCAAGTTGGAAATAGTGTTCTCTGTCACAAAAAGATTTCTCTCTCAGTTGTTCTAGTCTTTAAGAGGTTTTCTGTTCAATTTAGTTGATTTCTGGTTTGTTTTCTCCAATCAGCCAGTTTACAGTCTCCATATTTTCTGTCAGCAGAATTCTTCAGGCTTTTCTTGAATCAAACTCTGTTCTCTGGTCAGACAGGTTTTTCTACGGTGGTCAAACCGGACCTCCCTTGGAGGTCAAACCGGCGGCTCGTTGGCGGTCAGACCGCTAGTGTTTGCCGCGATCAGGCTGGTGTGACCATGGCGGCTAGACTGGCCTGGGTTAGGCGGTCAGGCCGTAATGCTATAGCGGTCAGACCGGTCTCAACTGTTGACCCTTGGAATGTTTTGCATTTCCTAGCCTTGCTTTGTTCTGTTCTTCAAATTCCAATGAGTTCTTATTCTTCTTCTTCTTCATAGCTTCTATAGCTATCGGAGAAGAAAATTGTGTGAATACTTAGGGCGGTCTTGAAGGCATCATTCACCCCCCCCCCCTCTTTTGCCATTTCGATCCTACAATTGGTATCAGAGCTGGTTAGCTCTTCCTTGTAGATCTTAACCGGTCTGTTGAGCCATGGCGACAGACAAGTATTCCACCAAGCCCCCTATCTTCGATGGGATCAACTATCCCTTCTGGAAGAGTAGGATGGAGTCTTACATACAGGCTCAGGGCTATGCAATATGGAGAAAGGTCAAAACTCATTTTCTTGTTCCTGCCGATTAGAACATCAATGTGGCAAACATGCCTGATGTTGAGGCAAATGCTAAGGCAAGGAATATCATAATCCAAGGTCTGAGCCGAATCGAATTCGATCGCATTTCTCATCTTACGTCGGCTTATGACATTTTGGTGACCCTCGATGCTTACCATGAGGGAACCACTCAGATCAAGACGGTACGACAGGATCAGTACAAGTGAGATTACAACAAGTTTGAAATGCTCGCTGGTGAGTCTCTGGATGAGTGTTTTGCGAGGTTTCATACGATCTTGAGCAACCTCCGAGTGGTCGGTCTCACGTACCCCGTCAGATGTTTGCGGCCTTTGATTTGCGAGTTGGGAGATGAAGGTGACCACCTTCAAGAACACGACTGATCGTTCGACTTTGACTCTTGATACGTTGTATTCATGACTCAAGACTAACGAGATTGACATTGTCTCTCGCAAGTCGAAGTCACAGTCGATGGCTTTGGTCACCGATCCTAGTCCTGCCTTTGGATCTTCTTCTGACATTGTTTCTGGATTCTCTCTTGCTGCTCTGTGTGAAATTGGTGATGATCAACTAGAGCAGCTCCCAGAAAACCAACTAGCCCTCTTAGCAAGAAAAATTTCTCATGCATACAAGAGAGTGAGGGACAGAAAGAGAGGAGGGCTGGTGATTTGCTTTGAGTGTGGTGGCCCCAACCACATTAGAGCGAATTGCCCCAAGTTAGAGAAGGGCAAGAACGACTACGGTGGTGTGAGCAAGAATGACTACACCAACAAGAACCGCAATAGGAAGCCCCCAGCTCACGCCCAAGGCAAAGAGAAGAAGTTCCGCAACCTTAGCAAAGCCAAGAAGCTCTTCCACCACGTCCTCACCGCCTTCAACGACATCAGCTTTAGCAACATGGAAGGGTGGAGTGACGACGATGGCAAGGATGATCAAGACCCCAAGGACGGCGATGACTTCATCGGCATGTGCTTCATGGCCAATGAGACCGACGTCAGCGACGACGACCTCTACACTGACTCCGATGAGGTAGGTCCATCCTATGACCAGCTCAATGATGCATTTCTGAAGTTAGAAAAATTTTATGCTAGATCTAGTGCTAGGGTTGTTGATCTTGAGAAGGACGTAGAGACACTGTCACGGGAGCTTACTTCACTTATATCTGCTCCCTCCCGTGACGATTATGATATATGTTCGTCTCTGCTTGGTGATATGAAGAAACTAAGGACTTCCCATGATAGTGTGACATCTGAGCTCGATATGCTTAAGGTGGAGAATGTTAGTCTGCTTGCTGAACTAGAGATGACTAGAGTAGCTTCTCTTTCATCTACTGTTGAGACTATTTCTTGCACCTCATGTGAGGATAAGGATAATGCTTTTAGAGGTCTTTACACTATGCTTCTTGATCTTCTTGAAACATGTGAAAGCTGCAATAACTTGAAAATGAACTTAAAGAAGGCAGATCATAAAATTGTTGAGTTACAAGCTGTTCTGCTAGAGCCCATTGCCTCATGTATAAACTATCCCAAGTTGACTGCTGAGCTTGAGTATGTCTTAGAACAGTTTCAAGAAATGATTGATCACAACAACAAATTGGCTCAAATGCTTCTAAGGACCCTGTTAGCTCACCATGAAATAACTGTGAAAAACTAAAATCTGATTTGATTGCATTGGATGAAAAATGTGTGAAGCTAACTAAGGACCTTCTAGAGAAGCCACAATCTGATTGTGTTGTGAGTGCTATGGTGGGGGAGAAGTCTAAGGAAGTGGTAGAGACGCTTAGGCACGAGGACCAAACGGCTAGAAGTAGGACTGTCCCTCCTGTTTCTTGCGAAGACCTCAAAGTTGAGGCGGCTGTGCGTGCACATGCCATTCGTTCTTCTGTTGTTGGTTCTTCTTCCTCTCCTACTGCTGTCTTTTCTTCCCCCTGCTCTTCTTGCACCTCTCTCTTTCAGGACTGTCAGTATCTTATGAACACTCTTGAGAGATTTGTTGGAGGCAAGAAGAAGTTGAATCTTATTCTAGACCAATCCAAGATTTGCATGTTCAATCAGGGTCTAGGATATGATTTCCTTAAGAATGTTAGGAAGCATTCACCTGTTGTTCTCAGACCCATAGCAGCAAGTGTGATCGAGGTCAAGCCGAGAACCAAAAAGGTTGAGTTCAAATCTACGGACTTTGTCCAAGGGATCTCTGACAGTAAGGTTGTAACACCTGTTGCTTCAACCTCCCAGAGGGCGAAGTTTCATTGTACCTTCTGTCAGAAGGATGGACACATGATACAGAGATGCTTCAAGCGCGCCAAGATTGCGTGGAAAGACCGTGTTCAGGCTCTTAGGCATATTCAGGGTCAGCCCTAGACCTTGAGTGCACCTAAGAGCAACACAAGGTCTAGAGTTGATCATACTGATTTTCGTCCTCGATTTGCCTCTGGTCATGATATCCGTCGTCCTGAGGGTAGATCTCGTTTTCCCCGTCGAGATAGCTACCCGCGGCGAGATCAGCATGTTGCTGGTGCTCTGACTCGCTCTTCCAAAGCAGTCAAGCCGAGCAACAGCTTCAGGTCTGCTCATAGACCTTCTGGCCTTCTGAGTGACGGAGAGCGTAGGGTAGTTAGAGGTCAGTGATGTGTGTCTAGTTCTTCTACTCGTCGTGTGACTCCGTATTGGATTCCAAAATCTCTTTTGATTTATCCCAGTACTGAGCCATCTCTCTCTTGTTGACTCAGGTTCACCGGGCTGGGAAGGGAGAGGTATGGCTTGTGGACTCCGGGTGTTCTCGACACATGACCGGAGATTCTCATTGGTTCTTTTCCCTAGCCCGAGCTCCAGGTGATGAGACGATCACCTTCGGAGATGCCTCTTCTGGGCGCGTCATCGCTAAAGGTACTGTGCGCGTTAATGAGTCTTTTGTTTTAGAAGATGTTGCCTTAGTGAGTAAGCTGCAATACAATTTGCTCTTGGTTTCCCAGCTCACCGATGACGGTTTCGAGGTGAGCTTTAAGAAAAATGCTTGCAAAATTCTTGATTCTTTGGGGGAGTCTGGTTTGCGAGATTTCTAGATATGGGAGGATCTTTCGTGCTAATTTTATTGAGTCTTTTGGTGATCCTTTCAGGTGTTTAGTGGCTTCTGAGTCCCATGACCTCACTTTCTGGCATAGGAGACTTGGTCATATTGGATTTGACCATTTGACCCAAGTTAGCGGCCACGATCTCATTCGTCGTCTGCCTAAACTCAAGATGGTCAAAGATCTAGTTTGCGCTCCTTGCCAGCACGGGAAGATGGTTGCTGCTTCTCATCCTCCAGTCACAGTGACTATGACCGATGCACCAGGACAGCTGCTCCATATGGACACAGTTGGTCCAGCTAGAGTGCAGTCAGCAGGAGGGAAGTGGTACGTTCTTGTTGTAGTCGATGACTTCTCGAGGTACTCTTGGGTGTTTTTCTTAGCCTCGAAGGATGAGACATTTACCCATTTTCGGGGTCTCTTTAGTAGGCTTTCTGTTGAGCTCCCAGGTGCCTTACGAGCAATCCGCAGTGACAATGGCACGAAGTTCAAGAATTCCTACTTTGAGAGGTTTTGCGATGAGACAAGTGTAGAGCACTAGTTCTCTTCTCCGCACGTCCCACAGCAAAATGGCGTCGTGGAAAGGAAGAACCATATCTTGGTCGAGATGGCCAGGACGATGCTTGATGAGTACTCTACACCTAGGAAGTTTGGGCTGAGGCGATAGCCACCGCGTGCCATGTTTCAAACAGAGTTTTTCTAAGGGCATACTTGCATCGCACTTCTTATGAGTTGAGATATTGGCGAAAGCCTAGTGTCTCTCATTTTCGCGTGTTTGGTTGCAAGTGTTTTATTCTAAAGTCTAGGAATCTAGATAAGTTCGAGTCACGATCTTGTGATGGGATTTTTCTGGGTTACTCGACTTCTTCGCGAGCGTATAGGGTCTGGAACTGCGAGTCTAGCAAAATAGTAGAAACCTGTAAGGTGACTTTCGATGGGGCCAGTCCAGGGACTAGGCCCAATATCTCAGGTTCTGTAGAGCAGTCTGAGCCCATCTTTGTGGACGATGAGGAGGATGGAGATGAGGGTTGTCTACCCGATCCAGTTCTTCCTCCCCTTGAGGTGCCTGCTTCTACCACCGCACCTCAAGGAGATCAGCCCATTCTTTCCGCATCTTCTGGAGCTAGTGGCTCTGTTCCTACCTCGTCAGCTCATAAGATAGAGGCCACTTCTTCTTCTCATCCAAGACCTCCCCGTCATATCCAAAAACATCATCCTTCAGAGCAGATGATTGGAGATCTCTTTGAGCGTGTCACACGCTCAAAGTCTGGCATGTCTCACTTCTGTCTCCACTCTACCTTTGTTGCCTCTTTCGAGCCCAAGGATGTTAGTCATGCTCTTTCTGATGAGTCTTGGGTCAATGCCATGCATGAGGGGTTAGAAAACTATGAGAGAAACAATGTCTGGTCACTTGTTGAGCCCCTTAGAGGTCATACTGTCATAGGTACTAAGTGGGTGTTCAAAACAAGTAGAGTGAGGATGGGGTAGTCATTCGAAACAAGGCTAGATTGGTAGCTCAAGGTTTCTCTCAGGTTGAGGGTTTAGATTTTGAGGAGACCTTTGCCCCTGTAGCTAGGCTAGAGGCCGTTAGGATCTTGCTTGCATTTGCGGCGTCTAAGGGCTTCAAGCTTTACTAGATGGATATCAAGAGTGCCTTCCTTAATGGGTATATTGAGGAAGAGGTCTATGTTAGGCAGCCTCCAGGTTTCGAGAACCCCAAATACCCAAACCATATCTTCAAGCTTTCCAAAGCACTGTATGGACTAAAGCAAGCCCCTAGAGCTTGGTATGAGAGGCTTAAGTCCTATCTGTTGAGTCACAGGTTTGAGATGGGTAAGGTAGACAAGACCTTATTCATTCGCAGGCATGGCAATGGCCTTCTACTCGTCCAGATTTATGTGGATGACATCATCTTTGACGGCTCTTCTCATGCTCTTGTTTTCCAGTTCTCCGATGTCATGAGCACAGAGTTTGAGATGAGCATGATGGGCGAGTTGAGATTCTTCCTTGGATTCCAGATCAAGCAGACTCGGGAGGGTACCTTCTTGCATCAGGGCAAGTACACACGAGACATTCTAAGACGCTTTGATATGAGTGATGGTAAGCTGGTGTCCACTCCTATGGCATCATCAGCTTCACTCGATCCAGATGAGGACGGTGAGCCAGTTGATCAGAAGGAGTACCGCAGTATGATTGGCTCCCTTTTGTACCTCACTGCCTCGAGACCGGACATACACTTTTCTGTGTGTCTGTGTGCTCGATTTCAGGCCTCTCCTTGTGTATCTCACCGCCAGGCGGTGAAGCGCATCTTTCGGTACCTTCGAGCTACCATAGACTATGGTATCCGGTACTCGTCTTCTTCATGTCTTTCCCTTAGAGCCTACTCCGATGCAGACTTTGCTGGCTGTAGGATGATAGGAAGAGCACTTCTGGCACCTGCCAATTCATTGGCACTTCTCTTGTTTCTTGGTCCTCTAGGAAGCAGTCCGGTATTGCACAGTCCACCGCAGAGACCGAGTATGTTGCTGCCGCCAATTGCTGCAGCCAGGTACTTTGGATGGCTTCGACCCTGCCGGACTTTGGGTTAGCTGTAGATAGTGTTCCACTCTTTTGTGATAACACTTCTGCCATCAACATTGCCAAGAACCCAGTGCAGCACTCTCGGACCAAGCACATTGATATCAGGTATCACTTCCTTAAAGACCATGTGGAGAAGGGTGACATAGTGCTCCAGTTGTAGAGAGTGACCACCAGTTGGCTGATATCTTTACCAAACCTTTGGATAGCTCTAAGTTTTCAGCTTTGCGGAGAGAGCTTGGGGTGGTCTGTCCTTATGGACTGTTGTGAGGGGGAGTTTTGTGCTTCATGTTTTATCTTGTTTATATGCTTCTGTTTCATTCTACTGCATTGCATGAGGGTGCATTTGGGTTAGTCCTTCTAGCATAGATTAGAGTGGTTCTCTCGCTTAGTTGCTTAGACTTCTTCCTCTCATCTTGTGATTCTAGGATGCTACTTATTAGCTATCTCTCTTCTCACTAGGTTGAGTTCACTCACTTCTTATAGGTCTATCGATGGTTGGGCCACCCATGGGTAGATAGGGAACGTATTTACCCCCTAGTGTGTTAGAAGATCAGCTGATAGTCCTAGTATCACATGGGGTAGATGAGAGTCAGTCTGAGCTATAGTATTCTCTATATCTTATCTATTCTTTAAGAACTGTCGTTTCTGATTTTTTTTTGCCAGCTTCTCGTTTTTATTGCTTTGGTTCAGGGGGAGTTCATATAGGATTTTCTGGATCTTAATGTTGACATAACTCAACTTGAACTAAAAGTGCATCACATGTTGAGGGGAAGCTGGATTCTCTTACTTTTAATTTTAGCATTCTGCATTGTAATATATCTACATGGAGCCTTGATTGTTATCCTTTTATGACATGTTTACAATGCATTACATCTTGCCATGATTTGTGCTCACTTGCTAGATTTATCATGACTTTATATGTGTAGTCTAGTCTTTGCCATGATAAGTTGATTAAAAATGCATAACTTGAATTAAATCATGTCATGTTAGCTCTTGAGACTAGTCTGTCTTTAGTTATCCTTTTATGATTCATGCCATGTCAAATAGGCTAAGTTGAGTCTTGAATCTCCATTGAGCCTTAGATTGAGCTATGCTAGTTCCTTTATGAAGCATGAGTTATTATTAACTCCTTGTTCTTGAACTAAATTCAGCAAAAGCAAAAAGATCTCTTTTGTGTGAAAGAACTGATCTCACCAATTCTTTCTCATAAGACTGTTTGCCATTGCACTAGGCATGAACTCAAAGGGAGTTTTGGTTGATCAAGATCATCTTCTTAAGCTTCTAGCTTGGAGTGGTCGCATAAGGCTTGAGATCTAGCATATGACTAAACAAAAATGTTGGTTGGAAACAACCATGAGTTTCTAAAAAGGAAAAACATGTCAATTATGCTAAATTTGCGTAATTACACAAAGACTAAGTACTCGAACAAATGATTCATTCTTGAATGTGTAGCACTCTAAATTGTCTCAATTCTAACTTTTTGGTTCCACTTAGAATATTGACATGGCCTGCATCATCTTTGCATACCTCTAGCTAGACTATAATCTTGGATAACTTGACATGTTAAGAAATTCGACTAATTTTTAGATTGTGACTTATTTGGTTTAACTTGAGTATACATGTCTTGTCATGATTTTGATAGCATTCTTATGTGTTATGGCTTGGTGTAATACTTCAAAAATCATTTTGGATAATGTTCATGGCTCTAATTGCTTAGATTGCATACAATTCAGCCATTTCATCCAAATCTTGCTTTGTTTTCCTCCTTGCCTCTTGATGATTTTATTGCCAAGAGGGAGGGATTGAGAGACCATGTGGAGGTGACCCCATGTTTGTGATGAGTAATTGACACGTGTTCTAAAAAGATTGAGTTTGATTTGTGTGTTTCGCACCAAGTCGGAGCATAGTGCAGTCTGGCGCGGTCAGACGAAGTGGTCGTTTGGTTTGCTCATGTCGACGTGGTCTGTGGTCGTAGTCTATGAGCGTTGCATTTTTTGTGAATTAAATCTGTTGTGAGTAGGTTACGATCAGTAGGGATGTTTTGTGAGTAAACCTTTCCTATTACAGATTTTTGTTCATATTGTTTCGAGCGGTGCTATGTGATGTTTTCTTGTCTGTGATGGCTGCAGGACTTTGAGGCTAAGTCGTGGCGAGGCATGGGATGGCCGGACTAGGCACAGGCGGTGCTGAGGTCAAAGCGGTCGAGAGATGCCGAAGATGGCGAGAATTCAAGGTGGTTGCAAGGATTGGATAGCAAGAAAAAAGGAAGCTTACAGGAAGGCGCAAGAGTGGCATTTTGGTAAATGCGCAAGGCAGCAAAGAGAGAGCGAATTCAGTTTTGAGTTAATGTGTAAAGCAAATATGGACCCGATAGTGGAAGGCTATATATAGGAGGGGTTTTTCCCTGGTGGCTTTAGGGTTTTTTTTTTGCTTTTGTTCCATGTGAGAAGTTGTTGGGAGAGCAGAGTTTTGCTTTTGTCTCCATGGCTGCGTGAGTGTCTGGTGAGAGTTGGTGTGGAGTTCTTGATTTTCTTTCTTTGGGTGTAAGCACACGATGTAAGAGATGGGATGAATTGGCTGTAGACAACTCTATGTAATCATTCATCTCTAAGTATCCATTTGTGAAAACTTGAGTTTGAGCTGTTATGATTTTCTTGCATTTCTCTTTGTTTTGTGTTAGCTCTGTCTTTAGTTCTGCTCTCTGTTCCTCTCTGCTCTTTATGGCTTTGAGTTGATTCTTTGATCAAGTTTCTGTAGATTCGTTTTGCTTTGGACTGGGAATCAGCCTAAAGGTCATTTGGCCAATCAATTCCTGAGAGCAAAAGTCTGAATCGAAGAGTTCTCTTGTCTCTCTCTCATGCACCTCAAATGCCTCTGTTTACCCATTTGTAGGGTTTACTGTTCACCATGAGCAGATGAATCTCGATTCCTTGTTGGCTTGGCTGAAATTTGTTTTAGTCTGTGGTTTCTTGATCTAGACACCATTTCCTGTTGAGATCGTAAGTCTCTTGCTCAAAAGATTCAAGAACCACAAGCTTGTGCTCTTTGGTCTCTTCCTCTCCTTTAATTTCAGCAATGCAATATTTTCTTCTGTAGGCAGCTTTGGAATACTGTTGGACAAAGGTCTATTTTTTGTTTCCTTTTCTATTCAGGTTTAGTGTCAAGCACCGGGTAATACTACTATTGTGTCTTCTCTTCTTCACAACAAAAGTATTTACTGTTTTGGGTACTTTCAGTTGATCTTCAGAATGCTCTCTTCAAGCATTTCAATCTATCTCAAGTTGGAAATAGTGTTCTCTGTCACAAAAAGATTTCTCTCTTAGTTGTTCTAGTCTCTAAGAGGTTTTCTATTCAATTTAGTTGATTTCTGGTTTGTTTTCTCCAATATGCCAGTTTACAGTCTCCATATTTTCGGTCAGCAAAATTATTCGGGCTTTTCTTGAATCAAACTCTGTTCTCCGATCAGACCAGGTTTTCTACGGCAGTCAGACCGGACCTCCCTTGGCGGTCAGACCGGCGGCTCGTTGGCGGTCAAACTGCTAGGGTTTGCCACGGTCAGACCGGCCTAGGTTAGGCGGTCAGACCGCTAATGCTATAGCGGTCAGACCGGTCTCAACTGTTGACCCTTGGAATGTTTTGCATATCCTTGCCTTGCTTTGTTCTGTTCTTCAAATTCCAGTGAGCACTTATTCTTCTTCTTCATAGCTTTTATAGCTATCGGAGAAGAAAATTGTGTGAATAATTTGGGGCGGTCTTGAAGGCACCATTCACCCCCCTCTATTGTCCTTTCAGTCCTACAAGGGAATAGTGCGATGGAATCACAGAAGATTCTATGTTGAAAAATCCGAGTCCAACAGGCACGCAATTGCACACCCAAGAGCTTTCCCTCTCAACTTCGGCCGTCACCGTGCCCATGCCGGTGAGCTCCAACCCCGATTCCACCGATAGTGATGGAGACAAGGTGCCCGATCTTTCGATGAGATGGATAACTATCGATTTTTGGTGGAGATGACTCTCACGATCCGACTACAACCGTACGACGACGCTTGCGCCTTAGCAATCGCTGAACCAACTCCGAAGTGTTATTGACCACGCTGGAGGCGCGATCAACCTGAACACGAAGTTCAATCCCTGCGAGCAATCGAAGAACTAGCAAGAATAAGACGAAAGCAATCTGATATTGCAGATATGAATGAAGCATAAATTGTTTTGCGAATAACAAAGATGGGATCTCGAAGCTGTCTTGACATGTGGTCGTCCGACACAACTGAAGAACAAAGTTTGCACTATGGCTCAACCTAAACTCAACGAAATCCCAGTCTTAGCAACGGAGGCGGCGGCTCCTTTATAGGGAGAACGACCAGGGGGGCGTCCAAGGGTATGCCCTAGGGTTACAAGGCCCATGGGCCCATGTGGTGGTGGCGCAGCACCCTTTTTGACTCGGACTCAGAAATCAATGTAGAGTCTTTTGATGATTGCGGCCGGCTCGGATGGAATTTGAAGATGAGGTTGGATCCGTTGGAAAATAGACTTCATAAGATTTCCATGAAGTACAAGAACGTCCCAAATGGAGTCCGTATGAGAAAGTTATGCCCGTTTGAACTTGGTTCCATCGCAGCAGTCCGAATCTGATTGCAGAACGTGTCCAACTCGAATTCTTGTTTGGCTTGGCCCCAAAGTGACGTAATGAACTCCATTATTCCTTCCATGCATGTCCATGACTCCACGTCCCTCTCCTTCATCCTTTCCCATGTTTCTAAGCACAATTAAATCACTTGCATTAGGTAGCGGTCTATTCTCAGTAATATATGAACCTAGGAATGAATTCACCTGGTAATTAAGTTGACGAGCACGAGCACAAGTAAGTGGTCCTTGTAACACTTGCTGTGGATGAGTTGTATCCATGGAAGGGATGTCCTCATCATCCTCCCCTTCTTGCATTTGAGTCGTCCTCGACTCAAACTCATCCTCTTCTCCCAAGTAGGGCTTTAAATCTGCAATGTTAAAAGTGGGACACACAGCAAAATCTGCAGGCAGTTCAAGCTTGTATGCATTATCATTAATCTTTTCTAACACCTTGAAAGGACCATCGGCTCTTGGCATCAATTTCGATTTTCTCAATTCAGGGAACCTATCTTTTCTTAAATGCAGCCAAACAAGATCCTCAGGTTCAAAACTTAAATGTTTCCTCCCCTGACTACCAGCAAGTTTATATTTAGCATTCATGCACTCTATGTTCTCTTTAGTTATCTCATGCATTTTTAAAATCAATTCAACACGTTGTTTAGCATCAGGGTTCAATTTCTCCGAAGATGGAATGAGCATTAAATCAATAGGAGCACGAGGCACAAAACCATAAACAACTTCAAAAGGGCACATCTTTGTAGTAGAATGCAATGAACGATTGTAAGAAAACTCAACATGAGGCAAACATTCTTCCCACATTTTTAAATTTTTTTTCAACACAGCCCTAAGCATGGTAGACAAAGTTCTATTCACAACCTCAGTTTGTCCATCAGTTTGGGGATGACAAGTAGTAGAAAATAACAGCTTAGTCCCCAATTTAGCCCATAAAGTTCTCCAAAAATGGCTAAGAAATTTAGTATCACGATCTGAAACTATAGTATTGGGCACACCATGCAAGCGAATAACTTCACGAAAGAATAAATCAGCAATATGGGTAGCATCATCGCTCTTATGACATGGTATAAAATGGGCCATCTTAGAAAATCTATCAACAACCACAAATATACCATCCCTCCCCTTCTTTGTCCTAGGCAATCCTAAAACAAAGTCCATCGAAATATCTTCCCACGGAACGCTAGGAACGGGTAAAGGCATATATAAACCATGAGGATTAAGTCGTGACTTAGCTCTTTGACATGTAGTGCAGCGAGCAATGTAGCGCTCGACGTCCCGTCTCATCTTTGGCCAAAAGAAATGATCGGCAAGTATGTCCTCTGTTTTTTTCACACCAAAATGTCCCATCAACCCGCCTCCATGTGCCTCCTGTAACAACAACAGACGAACGGAACTAGCAGGAATGCACAACTTGTTGGCTCGAAACACAAACCCATCATTAATGACAAATTTATTCCACATTTTCCCTTCTTTACAATTCAACAGTATTTCCGCAAAATCAGCATCGTGCACATATTGCTCTTTAATAGTCTCTAATCCAAAAATTTTGAAGTCAAGTTGTGATAGCATGGAATATCTCCTAGACAATGCATCAGCAATAACATTCTCCTTTCCCTTCTTGTGTTTTATGACATAGGGAAAAGACTCAATAAATTCAACCCACTTTGCATGTCTACGGTTCAGATTACCTTGACTGCGAATATGCTTTAAAGATTCACGATCAGAATGTATAACAAATTCTTTGGGCCATAAATAATGTTGCCAAGTTTCTAAGGTTCGAAAGAGGGCATATAACTCCTTATCATAAGTAGAATAGTTCAAACTAGGCCCACTCAATTTCTCACTGAAGTATGCTATAGGTTTGCCTTCTTGTAACAACACACCACCTAAACCAATTCCGCTTGCATCACATTCTAGTTCAAAAGTCTTATTGAAATCAGGGAGTTGGAGTAAAGGTGCATGTGTTAACTTATCTTTCAATGTGGTGAAGGCGTTCTCCTGTGCGGCACGCCAAACAAATGGCATGCCCTTCTTGGTAAGCTCATTCAATGGTGCGGCGATGGTGCTGAAATCCTTTACAAAGCGGCGGTAGAACCCGGCAAGTCCTAAAAAGCTCCGCACCCGTGTGACCGTGTTATGAGTCGGCCAACTCTGTATTGCTTCAACCTTGGCTTGATCAACTTCAATTCCCTGTGGAGTAACAACATAGCCAAGAAACGCGACTCGATCGGTGCAAAAGGTGCACTTCTCAAGGTTACCAAATAGGCGTGCATCATGTAAAGCATTAAAAACAACACGTAAATGGTCAAGATGTTCCTATAATGATTTGCTATATATCAATATATCATCAAAATAAACCACCACAAATCTACCAATGAAAGCACGCAAAACCTCGTTCATTAATCTCATGAAGGTACTAGGTGCATTAGTTAAACCAAAAGGCATTACTAACCACTCATATAACCCAAACTTAGTTTTAAATGTCGTTTTCCATTCATCGACTAATTTCATGCGGATTTGATGATAGCCACTACGCAAATCAACCTTGGAGAAGACAACAGAGCCACTCAATTCATCAAGCATATCATCTAACCTAGGAATAGGACGACGATACCTAATGGTGATATTATTGATTGCTCTACAATCCACACACATGCGCCATGATCCATCTTTCTTTGGTACTAAAATAACCGGAACAGCACAAGGGCTAAGAGATTCGCGCACATACCCTTTATCAAGCAACTCTTGAACTTGGCGCTGAATTTCTTTAGTCTCTTCTGGATTGGTCCTGTATGGTGCACGGTTGGGCAAGGATGCACCGGGAATTAAATCAATTTGATGCTCAATCCCACGAAGCGGTGGCAGCCCCGGTGGTATGTCTTTTGGAAAGACATCTTTGTACTCCTGCAAAATGTTAGTGACCGCAGGTGGCAAAGAAGAAGGTATATCCTCAAATGAAAACAATGCTTCTTTGCAAATTAATGCATAGCAAACAGAATTACTAGCATCAAGTTCAGTCATATCAGATTTAGTAGCAAGGAAACAAGAACCTTTCAATTTAATTTCTTTATTCTTGTCATGAACAGATTTAGGTTCTTTCTTTTTATGTTGCTCAAGCTCTTTTGCTACAATCTGATTTTCGCTCTCGGTATTCTCCTGACTTTTCTCTCTTCTAGCTCTAGCAAGGTCATCTTTAACAATTTGTTCAGGAGTTATAGGATGTAACACAATTTTCTTTTCCTTGAACATGAGATAGTATTGATTATTCTTACCATGATGTACACAATCAGTATCATATTGCCAAGGTCTTCCTAATAACATTGAACATGCTTGCATAGGAACAACGTCGCAATCAACATAATCATGGTATGAGCCCATAGAAAAATGTACTCTCACCATACGGGTTACCTTCAACTTACCACTGATGTTGAACCATTGAATATGGTATGGGTGGGGATGGGGTTTGGTCGGCAAAGTAAGCTTCTCCACCATATCTATACTCGCCAAATTGTTGCAACTCCCACCATCAATAATTATGTGGATCGCGCGTTCCTTGACAACACCCTTGATTTGGAACAAATTATGGCGCTGATTTTGCTCAGCACAAGACACTTGTGCACTTAGTACGCGTTGCACTATAATGCTCAAATACTTGTCGGCATTTTCGGCGCCAACATGTTCCTCCTCATGGTCAGACATGTCCTGCAGGGTCATTTGCAAGCATAGCATATGTTTCATCATCAAAATCATTAGCAGAAGAATACCCACCATCATCGCGTATAATCAATACACGCTTGCTTGGACAGTCCCGCATCATGTGTCCAAAGCCTTTGCAACGATGGCATTGAACGTCCCTCGTTCGTCCTGTCGAAACAACCGAAGAGGAAGTTTTTGCAGAAAGTTGTGGTGCTGATTTGGGTGCTTCGGACACTCGTGGCGCTGAATTTGACGTAGTAGAGCGCTGCTTGTTGTTGGAGGGTAATGGTGGAGGCGCCACAGTGGATGAGGAAGAAGGTGTACTCATCCATGAATTTGTGCGACCTGCAGAAAAGTTAGATCGCGTTCTCGTCTGGCTAGACTGGCCTGGGTTAGGCGGTCAGGCCGTAATGCTATAGCGGTCAGACCGGTCTCAACTGTTGACCCTTGGAATGTTTTGCATTTCCTAGCCTTGCTTTGTTCTGTTCTTCAAATTCCAATGAGTTCTTATTCTTCTTCTTCTTCATAGCTTCTATAGCTATCGGAGAAGAAAATTGTGTGAATACTTAGGGCGGTCTTGAAGGCATCATTCACCCCCCCCCCCCCCCCCCCTCTTTTGCCATTTCGATCCTACAATTGGTATCAGAGCTGGTAAGCTCTTCCTCGTAGATCTTAACCGGTCTGTTGAGCCATGGCGACAGACAAGTATTCCACCAAGCCCCCTGTCTTCGATGGGATCAACTATCCCTTCTGGAAGAGTAGGATGGAGTCTTACATACAGGCTCAGGGCTATGCAATATGGAGAAAGGTCAAAACTCATTTTCTTGTTCCTGCCGATTAGAACATCAATGTGGCAAACATGCCTGATGTTGAGGCAAATGCTAAGGCAAGGAATATCATAATCCAAGGTCTGAGCCGAATCGAATTCGATCGCATTTCTCATCTTACGTCGGCTTATGACATTTTGGTGACCCTCGATGCTTACCATGAGGGAACCACTCAGATCAAGACGGTACGACAGGATCAGTACAAGTGAGATTACAACAAGTTTGAAATGCTCGCTGGTGAGTCTCTGGATGAGTGTTTTGCGAGGTTTCATACGATCTTGAGCAACCTCCGAGTGGTCGGTCTCACGTACCCCGTCAGATGTTTGCGGCCTTTGATTTGCGAGTTGGGAGATGAAGGTGACCACCTTCAAGAACACGACTGATCGTTCGACTTTGACTCTTGATACGTTGTATTCATGACTCAAGACTAACGAGATTGACATTGTCTCTCGCAAGTCGAAGTCACAGTCGATGGCTTTGGTCACCGATCCTAGTCCTGCCTTTGGATCTTCTTCTGACATTGTTTCTGGATTCTCTCTTGCTGCTCTGTGTGAAATTGGTGATGATCAACTAGAGCAGCTCCCAGAAAACCAACTAGCCCTCTTAGCAAGAAAAATTTCTCATGCATACAAGAGAGTGAGGGACAGAAAGAGAGGAGGGCTGGTGATTTGCTTTGAGTGTGGTGGCCCCAACCACATTAGAGCGAATTGCCCCAAGTTAGAGAAGGGCAAGAACGACTACGGTGGTGTGAGCAAGAATGACTACACCAACAAGAACCGCAATAGGAAGCCCCCAGCTCACGCCCAAGGCAAAGAGAAGAAGTTCCGCAACCTTAGCAAAGCCAAGAAGCTCTTCCACCACGTCCTCACCGCCTTCAACGACATCAGCTTTAGCAACATGGAAGGGTGGAGTGACGACGATGGCAAGGATGATCAAGACCCCAAGGACGGCGATGACTTCATCGGCATGTGCTTCATGGCCAATGAGACCGACGTCAGCGACGACGACCTCTACACTGACTCCGATGAGGTAGGTCCATCCTATGACCAGCTCAATGATGCATTTCTGAAGTTAGAAAAATTTTATGCTAGATCTAGTGCTAGGGTTGTTGATCTTGAGAAGGACGTAGAGACACTGTCACGGGAGCTTACTTCACTTATATCTGCTCCCTCCCGTGACGATTATGATATATGTTCGTCTCTGCTTGGTGATATGAAGAAACTAAGGACTTCCCATGATAGTGTGACATCTGAGCTCGATATGCTTAAGGTGGAGAATGTTAGTCTGCTTGCTGAACTAGAGATGACTAGAGTAGCTTCTCTTTCATCTACTGTTGAGACTATTTCTTGCACCTCATGTGAGGATAAGGATAATGCTTTTAGAGGTCTTTACACTATGCTTCTTGATCTTCTTGAAACATGTGAAAGCTGCAATAACTTGAAAATGAACTTAAAGAAGGCAGATCATAAAATTGTTGAGTTACAAGCTGTTCTGCTAGAGCCCATTGCCTCATGTATAAACTATCCCAAGTTGACTGCTGAGCTTGAGTATGTCTTAGAACAGTTTCAAGAAATGATTGATCACAACAACAAATTGGCTCAAATGCTTCTAAGGACCCTGTTAGCTCACCATGAAATAACTGTGAAAAACTAAAATCTGATTTGATTGCATTGGATGAAAAATGTGTGAAGCTAACTAAGGACCTTCTAGAGAAGCCACAATCTGATTGTGTTGTGAGTGCTATGGTGGGGGAGAAGTCTAAGGAAGTGGTAGAGACGCTTAGGCACGAGGACCAAACGGCTAGAAGTAGGACTGTCCCTCCTGTTTCTTGCGAAGACCTCAAAGTTGAGGCGGCTGTGCGTGCACATGCCATTCGTTCTTCTGTTGTTGGTTCTTCTTCCTCTCCTACTGCTGTCTCTTCTTCCCCCTGCTCTTCTTGCACCTCTCTCTTTCAGGACTGTCAGTATCTTATGAACACTCTTGAGAGATTTGTTGGAGGCAAGAAGAAGTTGAATCTTATTCTAGACCAATCCAAGATTTGCATGTTCAATCAGGGTCTAGGATATGATTTCCTTAAGAATGTTAGGAAGCATTCACCTGTTGTTCTCAGACCCATAGCAGCAAGTGTGATCGAGGTCAAGCCGAGAACCAAAAAGGTTGAGTTCAAATCTACGGACTTTGTCCAAGGGATCTCTGACAGTAAGGTTGTAACACCTGTTGCTTCAACCTCCCAGAGGGCGAAGTTTCATTGTACCTTCTGTCAGAAGGATGGACACATGATACAGAGATGCTTCAAGCGCGCCAAGATTGCGTGGAAAGACCGTGTTCAGGCTCTTAGGCATATTCAGGGTCAGCCCTAGACCTTGAGTGCACCTAAGAGCAACACAAGGTCTAGAGTTGATCATACTGATTTTCGTCCTCGATTTGCCTCTGGTCATGATATCCGTCGTCCTGAGGGTAGATCTCGTTTTCCCCGTCGAGATAGCTACCCGCGGCGAGATCAGCATGTTGCTGGTGCTCTGACTCGCTCTTCCAAAGCAGTCAAGCCCAGCAACAGCTTCAGGTCTGCTCATAGACCTTCTGGCCTTCTGAGTGACGGAGAGCGTAGGGTAGTTAGAGGTCAGTGATGTGTGTCTAGTTCTTCTACTCGTCGTGTGACTCCGTATTGGATTCCAAAATCTCTTTTGATTTATCCCAGTACTGAGCCATCTCTCTCTTGTTGACTCAGGTTCACCGGGCTGGGAAGGGAGAGGTATGGCTTGTGGACTCCGGGTGTTCTCGACACATGACCGGAGATTCTCATTGGTTCTTTTCCCTAGCCCGAGCTCCAGGTGATGAGACGATCACCTTCGGAGATGCCTCTTCTGGGCGCGTCATCGCTAAAGGTAATGTGCGCGTTAATGAGTCTTTTGTTTTAGAAGATGTTGCCTTAGTGAGTAAGCTGCAATACAATTTGCTCTTGGTTTCCCAGCTCACCGATGACGGTTTCGAGGTGAGCTTTAAGAAAAATGCTTGCAAAATTCTTGATTCTTTGGGGGAGTCTGGTTTGCGAGATTTCTAGATATGGGAGGATCTTTCGTGCTAATTTTATTGAGTCTTTTGGTGATCCTCTCAGGTGTTTAGTGGCTTCTGAGTCCCATGACCTCACTTTCTGGCATAGGAGACTTGGTCATATTGGATTTGACCATTTGACCCAAGTTAGCGGCCACGATCTCATTCGTCGTCTGCCTAAACTCAAGATGGTCAAAGATCTAGTTTGCGCTCCTTGCCAGCACGGGAAGATGGTTGCTGCTTCTCATCCTCCAGTCACAGTGACTATGACCGATGCACCAGGACAGCTGCTCCATATGGACACAGTTGGTCCAGCTAGAGTGCAGTCAGCAGGAGGGAAGTGGTACGTTCTTGTTGTAGTCGATGACTTCTCGAGGTACTCTTGGGTGTTTTTCTTAGCCTCGAAGGATGAGACATTTACCCATTTTCGGGGTCTCTTTAGTAGGCTTTCTGTTGAGCTCCCAGGTGCCTTACGAGCAATCCGCAGTGACAATGGCACGAAGTTCAAGAATTCCTACTTTGAGAGGTTTTGCGATGAGACAAGTGTAGAGCACTAGTTCTCTTCTCCGCACGTCCCACAGCAAAATGGCGTCGTGGAAAGGAAGAACCATATCTTGGTCGAGATGGCCAGGACGATGCTTGATGAGTACTCTACACCTAGGAAGTTTGGGCTGAGGCGATAGCCACCGCGTGCCATGTTTCAAACAGAGTTTTTCTAAGGGCATACTTGCATCGCACTTCTTATGAGTTGAGATATTGGCGAAAGCCTAGTGTCTCTCATTTTCGCGTGTTTGGTTGCAAGTGTTTTATTCTAAAGTCTAGGAATCTAGATAAGTTCGAGTCACGATCTTGTGATGGGATTTTTCTGGGTTACTCGACTTCTTCGCGAGCGTATAGGGTCTGGAACTGCGAGTCTAGCAAAATAGTAGAAACCTGTAAGGTGACTTTCGATGGGGCCAGTCCAGGGACTAGGCCCAATATCTCAGGTTCTGTAGAGCAGTCTGAGCCCATCTTTGTGGACGATGAGGAGGATGGAGATGAGGGTTGTCTACCCGATCCAGTTCTTCCTCCCCTTGAGGTGCCTGCTTCTACCACCGCACCTCAAGGAGATCAGCCCATTCTTTCCGCATCTTCTGGAGCTAGTGGCTCTGTTCCTACCTCGTCAGCTCATAAGATAGAGGCCAATTCTTCTTCTCATCCAAGACCTCCCCGTCATATCCAAAAACATCATCCTTCAGAGCAGATGATTGGAGATCTCTTTGAGCGTGTCACACGCTCAAAGTCTGGCATGTCTCACTTCTGTCTCCACTCTACCTTTGTTGCCTCTTTCGAGCCCAAGGATGTTAGTCATGCTCTTTCTGATGAGTCTTGGGTCAATGCCATGCATGAGGGGTTAGAAAACTATGAGAGAAACAAGGTCTGGTCACTTGTTGAGCCCCTTAGAGGTCATACTGTCATAGGTACTAAGTGGGTGTTCAAAACAAGTAGAGTGAGGATGGGGTAGTCATTCGAAACAAGGCTAGATTGGTAGCTCAAGGTTTCTCTCAGGTTGAGGGTTTAGATTTTGAGGAGACCTTTGCCCCTGTAGCTAGGCTAGAGGCCGTTAGGATCTTGCTTGCATTTGCGGCGTCTAAGGGCTTCAAGCTTTACTAGATGGATATCAAGAGTGCCTTCCTTAATGGGTATATTGAGGAAGAGGTCTATGTTAGGCAGCCTCCAGGTTTCGAGAACCCCAAATACCCAAACCATATCTTCAAGCTTTCCAAAGCACTGTATGGACTAAAGCAAGCCCCTAGAGCTTGGTATGAGAGGCTTAAGTCCTATCTGTTGAGTCACAGGTTTGAGATGGGTAAGGTAGACAAGACCTTATTCATTCGCAGGCATGGCAATGGCCTTCTACTCGTCCAGATTTATGTGGATGACATCATCTTTGACGGCTCTTCTCATGCTCTTGTTTTCCAGTTCTCCGATGTCATGAGCACAGAGTTTGAGATGAGCATGATGGGCGAGTTGAGATTCTTCCTTGGATTCCAGATCAAGCAGACTCGGGAGGGTACCTTCTTGCATCAGGGCAAGTACACACGAGACATTCTAAGACGCTTTGATATGAGTGATGGTAAGCTGGTGTCCACTCCTATGGCATCATCAGCTTCACTCGATCCAGATGAGGACGGTGAGCCAGTTGATCAGAAGGAGTACCGCAGTATGATTGGCTCCCTTTTGTACCTCACTGCCTCGAGACCGGACATACACTTTTCTGTGTGTCTGTGTGCTCGATTTCAGGCCTCTCCTTGTGTATCTCACCGCCAGGCGGTGAAGCGCATCTTTCGGTACCTTCGAGCTACCATAGACTATGGTATCCGGTACTCGTCTTCTTCATGTCTTTCCCTTAGAGCCTACTCCGATGCAGACTTTGCTGGCTGTAGGATGATAGGAAGAGCACTTCTGGCACCTGCCAATTCATTGGCACTTCTCTTGTTTCTTGGTCCTCTAGGAAGCAGTCCGGTATTGCACAGTCCACCGCAGAGACCGAGTATGTTGCTGCCGCCAATTGCTGCAGCCAGGTACTTTGGATGGCTTCGACCCTGCCGGACTTTGGGTTAGCTGTAGATAGTGTTCCACTCTTTTGTGATAACACTTCTGCCATCAACATTGCCAAGAACCCAGTGCAGCACTCTCGGACCAAGCACATTGATATCAGGTATCACTTCCTTAAAGACCATGTGGAGAAGGGTGACATAGTGCTCCAGTTGTAGAGAGTGACCACCAGTTGGCTGATATCTTTACCAAACCTTTGGATAGCTCTAAGTTTTCAGCTTTGCGGAGAGAGCTTGGGGTGGTCTGTCCTTATGGACTGTTGTGAGGGGGAGTTTTGTGCTTCATGTTTTATCTTGTTTATATGCTTCTGTTTCATTCTACTGCATTGCATGAGGGTGCATTTGGGTTAGTCCTTCTAGCATAGATTAGAGTGGTTCTCTCGCTTAGTTGCTTAGACTTCTTCCTCTCATCTTGTGATTCTAGGATGCTACTTATTAGCTATCTCTCTTCTCACTAGGTTGAGTTCACTCACTTCTTATAGGTCTATCGATGGTTGGGCCACCCATGGGTAGATAGGGAACGTATTTACCCCCTAGTGTGTTAGAAGATCAGCTGATAGTCCTAGTATCACATGGGGTAGATGAGAGTCAGTCTGAGCTATAGTATTCTCTATATCTTATCTATTCTTTAAGAACTGTCGTTTCTGATTTTTTTTTTGCCAGCTTCTCGTTTTTATTGCTTTGGTTCAGGGGGAGTTCATATAGGATTTTCTGGATCTTAATGTTGACATAACTCAACTTGAACTAAAAGTGCATCACATGTTGAGGGGAAGCTGGATTCTCTTACTTTTAATTTTAGCATTCTGCATTGTAATATATCTACATGGAGCCTTGATTGTTATCCTTTTATGACATGTTTACAATGCATTACATCTTGCCATGATTTGTGCTCACTTGCTAGATTTATCATGACTTTATATGTGTAGTCTAGTCTTTGCCATGATAAGTTGATTAAAAATGCATAACTTGAATTAAATCATGTCATGTTAGCTCTTGAGACTAGTCTGTCTTTAGTTATCCTTTTATGATTCATGCCATGTCAAATAGGCTAAGTTGAGTCTTGAATCTCCATTGAGCCTTAGATTGAGCTATGCTAGTTCCTTTATGAAGCATGAGTTATTATTAACTCCTTGTTCTTGAACTAAATTCAGCAAAAGCAAAAAGATCTCTTTTGTGTGAAAGAACTGATCTCACCAATTCTTTCTCATAAGACTGTTTGCCATTGCACTAGGCATGAACTCAAAGGGAGTTTTGGTTGATCAAGATCATCTTCTTAAGCTTCTAGCTTGGAGTGGTCGCATAAGGCTTGAGATCTAGCATATGACTAAACAAAAATGTTGGTTGGAAACAACCATGAGTTTCTAAAAAGGAAAAACATGTCAATTATGCTAAATTTGCGTAATTACACAAAGACTAAGTACTCGAACAAATGATTCATTCTTGAATGTGTAGCACTCTAAATTGTCTCAATTCTAACTTTTTGGTTCCACTTAGAATATTGACATGGCCTGCATCATCTTTGCATACCTCTAGCTAGACTATAATCTTGGATAACTTGACATGTTAAGAAATTCGACTAATTTTTAGATTGTGACTTATTTGGTTTAACTTGAGTATACATGTCTTGTCATGATTTTGATAGCATTCTTATGTGTTATGGCTTGGTGTAATACTTCAAAAATCATTTTGGATAATGTTCATGGCTCTAATTGCTTAGATTGCATACAATTCAGCCATTTCATCCAAATCTTGCTTTGTTTTCCTCCTTGCCTCTTGATGATTTTATTGCCAAGAGGGAGGGATTGAGAGACCATGTGGAGGTGACCCCATGTTTGTGATGAGTAATTGACACGTGTTCTAAAAAGATTGAGTTTGATTTGTGTGTTTCGCACCAAGTCGGAGCATAGTGCAGTCTGGCGCGGTCAGACGAAGTGGTCGTTTGGTTTGCTCATGTCGACGTGGTCTGTGGTCGTAGTCTATGAGCGTTGCATTTTTTGTGAATTAAATCTGTTGTGAGTAGGTTACGATCAGTAGGGATGTTTTGTGAGTAAACCTTTCCTATTACAGATTTTTGTTCATATTGTTTCGAGCGGTGCTATGTGATGTTTTCTTGTCTGTGATGGCTGCAGGACTTTGAGGCTAAGTCGTGGCGAGGCATGGGATGGCCGGACTAGGCACAGGCGGTGCTGAGGTCAAAGCGGTCGAGAGATGCCGAAGATGGCGAGAATTCAAGGTGGTTGCAAGGATTGGATAGCAAGAAAAAAGGAAGCTTATAGGAAGGCGCAAGAGTGGCATTTTGGTAAATGCGCAAGGCAGCAAAGAGAGAGCGAATTCAGTTTTGAGTTAATGTGTAAAGCAAATATGGACCCGATAGTGGAAGGCTATATATAGGAGGGGTTTTTCCCTGGTGGCTTTAGGGTTTTTTTTTGCTTTTGTTCCATGTGAGAAGTTGTTGGGAGAGCAGAGTTTTGCTTTTGTCTCCATGGCTGCGTGAGTGTCTGGTGAGAGTTGGTGTGGAGTTCTTGATTTTCTTTCTTTGGGTGTAAGCACACGATGTAAGAGATGGGATGAATTGGCTGTAGACAACTCTATGTAATCATTCATCTCTAAGTATCCATTTGAGAAAACTTGAGTTTGAGCTGTTATGATTTTCTTGCATTTCTCTTTGTTTTGTGTTAGCTCTGTCTTTAGTTCTGCTCTCTGTTCCTCTCTGCTCTTTATGGCTTTGAGTTGATTCTTTGATCAAGTTTCTGTAGATTCGTTTTGCTTTGGACTGGGAATCAGCCTAAAGGTCATTTGGCCAATCAATTCCTGAGAGCAAAAGTCTGAATCGAAGAGTTCTCTTGTCTCTCTCTCATGCACCTCAAATGCCTCTGTTTACCCATTTGTAGGGTTTACTGTTCACCATGAGCAGATGAATCTCGATTCCTTGTTGGCTTGGCTGAAATTTGTTTTAGTCTGTGGTTTCTTGATCTAGACACCATTTCCTGTTGAGATCGTAAGTCTCTTGCTCAAAAGATTCAAGAACCACAAGCTTGTGCTCTTTGGTCTCTTCCTCTCCTTTAATTTCAGCAATGCAATATTTTCTTCTGTAGGCAGCTTTGGAATACTGTTGGACAAAGGTCTATTTTTTGTTTCCTTTTCTATTCAGGTTTAGTGTCAAGCACCGGGTAGTACTACTATTGTGTCTTCTCTTCTTCACAACAAAAGTATTTACTGTTTTGGGTACTTTCAGTTGATCTTCAGAATGCTCTCTTCAAGCATTTCAATCTATCTCAAGTTGGAAATAGTGTTCTCTGTCACAAAAAGATTTCTCTCTTAGTTGTTCTAGTCTCTAAGAGGTTTTCTATTCAATTTAGTTGATTTCTGGTTTGTTTTCTCCAATATGCCAGTTTACAGTCTCCATATTTTCGGTCAGCAAAATTATTCGGGCTTTTCTTGAATCAAACTCTGTTCTCCGATCAGACCAGGTTTTCTACGGCAGTCAGACCGGACCTCCCTTGGCGGTCAGACCGGCGGCTCGTTGGCGGTCAAACTGCTAGGGTTTGCCACGGTCAGACCGGCCTAGGTTAGGCGGTCAGACCGCTAATGCTATAGCGGTCAGACCGGTCTCAACTGTTGACCCTTGGAATGTTTTGCATATCCTTGCCTTGCTTTGTTCTGTTCTTCAAATTCCAGTGAGCACTTATTCTTCTTCTTCATAGCTTTTATAGCTATCGGAGAAGAAAATTGTGTGAATAATTTGGGGCGGTCTTGAAGGCACCATTCACCCCCCTCTATTGTCCTTTCAGTCCTACAAGGGAATAGTGCGATGGAATCACAGAAGATTCTATGTTGAAAAATCCGAGTCCAACAGGCACGCAATTGCACACCCAAGAGCTTTCCCTCTCAACTTCGGCCGTCACCGTGCCCATGCCGGTGAGCTCCAACCCCGATTCCACCGGTAGTGATGGAGACAAGGTGCCCGATCTTTCGATGAGATGGATAACTATCGATTTTTGGTGGAGATGACTCTCACGATCCGACTACAACCGTACGACGACGCTTGCGCCTTAGCAATCGCTGAACCAACTCCGAAGTGTTATTGACCACGCTGGAGGCGCGATCAACCTGAACACGAAGTTCAATCCCTGCGAGCAATCGAAGAACTAGCAAGAATAAGACGAAAGCAATCTGATATTGCAGATATGAATGAAGCATAAATTGTTTTGCGAATAACAAAGATGGGATCTCGAAGCTGTCTTGACATGTGGTCGTCCGACACAACTGAAGAACAAAGTTTGCACTATGGCTCAACCTAAACTCAACGAAATCCCAGTCTTAGCAACGGAGGCGGCGGCTCCTTTATAGGGAGAACGACCAGGGGGGCGTCCAAGGGTATGCCCTAGGGTTACAAGGCCCATGGGCCCATGTGGTGGTGGCGCAGCACCCTTTTTGACTCGGACTCAGAAATCAATGTAGAGTCTTTTGATGATTGCGGCCGGCTCGGATGGAATTTGAAGATGAGGTTGGATCCGTTGGAAAATAGACTTCATAAGATTTCCATGAAGTACAAGAACGTCCCAAATGGAGTCCGTATGAGAAAGTTATGCCCGTTTGAACTTGGTTCCATCGCAGCAGTCCGAATCTGATTGCAGAACGTGTCCAACTCGAATTCTTGTTTGGCTTGGCCCCAAAGTGACGTAATGAACTCCATTATTCCTTCCATGCATGTCCATGACTCCACGTCCCTCTCCTTCATCCTTTCCCATGTTTCTAAGCACAATTAAATCACTTGCATTAGGTAGCGGTCTATTCTCAGTAATATATGAACCTAGGAATGAATTCACCTGGTAATTAAGTTGACGAGCACGAGCACGAGTAAGTGGTCCTTGTAACACTTGTTGTGGATGAGTTGTATCCATGGAAGGGATGTCCTCATCATCCTCCCCTTCTTGCATTTGAGTCGTCCTCGACTCAAACTCATCCTCTTCTCCCAAGTAGGGCTTTAAATCTGCAATGTTAAAAGTGGGACACACAGCAAAATCTGCAGGCAGTTCAAGCTTGTATGCATTATCATTAATCTTTTCTAACACCTTGAAAGGACCATCGGCTCTTGGCATCAATTTCGATTTTCTCAATTCAGGGAACCTATCTTTTCTTAAATGCAGCCAAACAAGATCCTCAGGTTCAAAACTTAAATGTTTCCTCCCCTGACTACCAGCAAGTTTATATTTAGCATTCATGCACTCTATGTTCTCTTTAGTTATCTCATGCATTTTTAAAATCAATTCAACACGTTGTTTAGCATCAGGGTTCAATTTCTCCGAAGATGGAATGAGCATTAAATCAATAGGAGCACGAGGCACAAAACCATAAACAACTTCAAAAGGGCACATCTTTGTAGTAGAATGCAATGAACGATTGTAAGAAAACTCAACATGAGGCAAACATTCTTCCCACATTTTTAAATTTTTTTTCAACATAGCCCTAAGCATGGTAGACAAAGTTCTATTCACAACCTCAGTTTGTCCATCAGTTTGGGGATGACAAGTAGTAGAAAATAACAGCTTAGTCCCCAATTTAGCCCATAAAGTTCTCCAAAAATGGCTAAGAAATTTAGTATCACGATCTGAAACTATAGTATTGGGCACACCATGCAAGCGAATAACTTCACGAAAGAATAAATCAGCAATATGGGTAGCATCATCGCTCTTATGACATGGTATAAAATGGGCCATCTTAGAAAATCTATCAACAACCACAAATATACCATCCCTCCCCTTCTTTGTCCTAGGCAATCCTAAAACAAAGTCCATCGAAATATCTTCCCACGGAACGCTAGGAACGGGTAAAGGCATATATAAACCATGAGGATTAAGTCGTGACTTAGCTCTTTGACATGTAGTGCAGCGAGCAATGTAGCGCTCGACGTCCCGTCTCATCTTTGGCCAAAAGAAATGATCGGCAAGTATGTCCTCTGTTTTTTTCACACCAAAATGTCCCATCAACCCGCCTCCATGTGCCTCCTGTAACAACAACAGACGAACGGAACTAGCAGGAATGCACAACTTGTTGGCTCGAAACACAAACCCATCATTAATGACAAATTTATTCCACATTTTCCCTTCTTTACAATTCAACAGTATTTCCGCAAAATCAGCATCGTGCACATATTGCTCTTTAATAGTCTCTAATCCAAAAATTTTGAAGTCAAGTTGTGATAGCATGGAATATCTCCTAGACAATGCATCAGCAATAACATTCTCCTTTCCCTTCTTGTGTTTTATGACATAGGGAAAAGACTCAATAAATTCAACCCACTTTGCATGTCTACGGTTCAGATTACCTTGACTGCGAATATGCTTTAAAGATTCACGATCAGAATGTATAACAAATTCTTTGGGCCATAAATAATGTTGCCAAGTTTCTAAGGTTCGAAAGAGGGCATATAACTCCTTATCATAAGTAGAATAGTTCAAACTAGGCCCACTCAATTTCTCACTGAAGTATGCTATAGGTTTGCCTTCTTGTAACAACACACCACCTAAACCAATTCCGCTTGCATCACATTCTAGTTCAAAAGTCTTATTGAAATCAGGGAGTTGGAGTAAAGGTGCATGTGTTAACTTATCTTTCAATGTGGTGAAGGCGTTCTCCTGTGCGGCACGCCAAACAAATGGCATGCCCTTCTTGGTAAGCTCATTCAATGGTGCGGCGATGGTGCTGAAATCCTTTACAAAGCGGCGGTAGAACCCGGCAAGTCCTAAAAAGCTCCGCACCCGTGTGACCGTGTTATGAGTCGGCCAACTCTGTATTGCTTCAACCTTGGCTTGATCAACTTCAATTCCCTGTGGAGTAACAACATAGCCAAGAAACGCGACTCGATCGGTGCAAAAGGTGCACTTCTCAAGGTTACCAAATAGGCGTGCATCATGTAAAGCATTAAAAACAGCACGTAAATGGTCAAGATGTTCCTATAATGATTTGCTATATATCAATATATCATCAAAATAAACCACCACAAATCTACCAATGAAAGCACGCAAAACCTCGTTCATTAATCTCATGAAGGTACTAGGTGCATTAGTTAAACCAAAAGGCATTACTAACCACTCATATAACCCAAACTTAGTTTTAAATGCCGTTTTCCATTCATCGACTAATTTCATGCGGATTTGATGATAGCCACTACGCAAATCAACCTTGGAGAAGACAACAGAGCCACTCAATTCATCAAGCATATCATCTAACCTAGGAATAGGACGACGATACCTAATGGTGATATTATTGATTGCTCTACAATCCACACACATGCGCCATGATCCATCTTTCTTTGGTACTAAAATAACCGGAACAGCACAAGGGCTAAGAGATTCGCGCACATACCCTTTATCAAGCAACTCTTGAACTTGGCGCTGAATTTCTTTAGTCTCTTCTGGATTGGTCCTGTATGGTGCACGGTTGGGCAAGGATGCACCGGGAATTAAATCAATTTGATGCTCAATCCCACGAAGCGGTGGCAGCCCCGGTGGTATGTCTTTTGGAAAGACATCTTTGTACTCCTGCAAAATGTTAGTGACCGCAGGTGGCAAAGAAGAAGGTATATCCTCAAATGAAAACAATGCTTCTTTGCAAATTAATGCATAGCAAACAGAATTACTAGCATCAAGTTCAGTCATATCAGATTTAGTAGCAAGGAAACAAGAACCTTTCAATTTAATTTCTTTATTCTTGTCATGAACAGATTTAGGTTCTTTCTTTTTATGTTGCTCAAGCTCTTTTGCTACAATCTGATTTTCGCTCTCAGTATTCTCCTGACTTTTCTCTCTTCTAGCTCTAGCAAGGTCATCTTTAACAATTTGTTCAGGAGTTATAGGATGTAACACAATTTTCTTTTCCTTGAACATGAGATAGTATTGATTATTCTTACCATGATGTACACAATCAGTATCATATTGCCAAGGTCTTCCTAATAACATTGAACATGCTTGCATAGGAACAACGTCGCAATCAACATAATCATGGTATGAGCCCATAGAAAAATGTACTCTCACCATACGGGTTACCTTCAACTTACCACTGATGTTGAACCATTGAATATGGTATGGGTGGGGATGGGGTTTGGTCGGCAAAGTAAGCTTCTCCACCATATCTATACTCGCCAAATTGTTGCAACTCCCACCATCAATAATTATGTGGATCGCACGTTCCTTGACAACACCCTTGATTTGGAACAAATTATGGCGCTGATTTTGCTCAGCACAAGACACTTGTGCACTTAGTACGCGTTGCACTATAATGCTCAAATACTTGTCGGCATTTTCGGCGCCAACATGTTCCTCCTCATGGTCAGACATGTCCTGCAGGGTCATTTGCAAGCATAGCATATGTTTCATCATCAAAATCATTAGCAGAAGAATACCCACCATCATCGCGTATAATCAATACACGCTTGCTTGGACAGTCCCGCATCATGTGTCCAAAGCCTTTGCAACGATGGCATTGAACGTCCCTCGTTCGTCCTGTCGAAACAACCGAAGAGGAAGTTTTTGCAGAAAGTTGTGGTGCTGATTTGGGTGCTTCGGACACTCGTGGCGCTGAATTTGACGTAGTAGAGCGCTGCTTGTTGTTGGAGGGTAATGGTGGAGGCGCCACAGTGGATGAGGAAGAAGGTGTACTCATCCATGAATTTGTGCGACCTGCAGAAAAGTTAGATCGCGTTCTCGTCTGGCGTCCCTGCAATTCTCGTTCAGCTTTGCAAGCAAGATGAAACAATCTAGTCATGGAGTTGTAATCTTTGTAATCAAGAATGTCCTGAATTTCACGATTCAACCCTCCCAAAAACCTAGCCATTGATGCCTCCTCATTCTCAACTAACCCACAGCGCAACATACCAATTTGTAATTCCTGATAGTATTCTTCCACAGACTTTGCACCTTGTTGTAAATGTTGCAGTTTATTTAGCAAATCACGAGCATAATATGAGGGAACAAATCGATGGCGCATAAGCAATTTTAAAGCCTCCCAAGTGTTTGGTATGTTACTGGGATGTTGACGGCAATATTCTTTCCACCAAATAGAAGCAAAATCGGTAAATTCACTAGTAGCAGCCCTAACTCGTCTATTCTCAGGAAAATCATGGCAAGTGAATTTTTGATCAACAGCTAGTTCCCAATCAAGATAACCATCAGGATCATATTTACCATTAAAAGAGGGCATAGTGAATTTAACCTTAGCAAAAGCATCGTCGTGTCCTTTGCTGGTCTTACTGTGTAGTTCCTCTAGAGTTTTGAGTTCTGTTCACGTTTTGGTCTCACCGCTGCAGTTAGATCCGAACTGCCACGGTGAGGGAAGGAAAGGAGGAGGCTTGCGGCCCACGCGAGCGCGGGTGCAGCCCAGCGCACACGCGCACGTCCGCCCGATGGGTGACACGCGCATAGCGCGAGCTGTGGGGATCGCGCGAGTGTGGGCGCTTGGGTAGAAAGGCGGTGGAGGATCGGTGGCTAAGATTTAAACAAGTGCGAACGGCTGGATGGAGACGGCGCAAACGGCTGAGATAGGCCCACGTTGCCCCCGAGAGGTCGTCTTTAACCTCCAGACGGCACTCCCGGCATGAAACAGAGAAAACGAACTGCGGTGGCGCGGCGACGACAGGGCACTAGAGGGAGAACGGTTTCACTAGATCGTACACCTAGAGTTTAGGTTTCCATTTTGTGTATTTGGATAGCGAGTGGGGAAGCGGCAGTGGTGAGCGGCGGTCGAGAAGGCAGTGACCCTCGCGGCGGAGCCATGAACACCTAGAGGCTCTCCGGCCAAATGGGTGGGTTTTTCACCATCTACGGAACCCAGGGAGTACACTGAAGGTGGTGCTTTAGCTCGGGGAAAGCTCAAGCGAGCTGGCCACGAGAGTGGTTCTTCGGCCGGCGGTGGTCTCCGCCGCCAGGACCTTAGGCAGCAGCTCAGGCTCCGGCGAGTCCACCAACATATTTCCAAGACAGAGGAGGTCATATTAGCGCGAGGAATTGAAAAATGGTCAAGGAAATCATGAGTTAGGAACTAGGGTTCACCGGGCTCAGGGGAGTCGATTGCCGGCGGCAGGGGCGATGAGAATGAAATCGATTGCTGGTGTAGGTGCGTGAGAGTGTCTAAAAGAGTTTCGTGGTGGTAAGGAGGCTTTATAGGCTGTGTAAGTCAGTTTCCCCGCGAGATATTTCTCGGTCGTGTTCGCTTCACGCTGAGCGGGGAGGGGGAGTGAACTGCAATGGCGCAGGGGCTGTGAGGGGGAGGTGGCACTGTGCCTCTGCTAGTCATCTGCCCAACGTTTGACTTCTTGTGAGAGGAAATCGCGAGAAGGGTGAGGTGTTGCAGCGACGGGAGTAGCGCGCATCCTCAGCGCATCGCGCGAGGGAAGGAGCAGAGGGGCATCCGACTGCCTCGTGGGACCGGGGTGCAGAGATGACGTCGAGGGTGGCAATTTCTGTCGTAAATTTGCTAAAAAGATCATATCAGCTATTAAGAGTCTCGATTTGAGCGATGTGGAATACGAGAGTTGCAACGACGATAACCACAACGATGATGAAGCTAAAGGTAAGAAGAAGAACAACGATGACTTCATAGGCATGTGTTTCATGATAGGCAACAACAATGATGATGACAATAGTGATCCCGATGAGGTAAGACCATCATATAACGAGCTTGAAGATGGTTTGATTAAATTTGCTATTGAATTAAAAAAGGCAAAACAAAAATTGAAAGAAAATAATTGTGTTATTGAAAGCCTAAATTCTAAAATTAGTAGACTTAGAGATTTAATTCCTGATGATGAATCATGTGAATCTTGTCAAGTTTTATGTTGTAGGGGTGGCCCCCACCTAAGCCCAGCAGGCCTGTTAGAAGGCTATAAGGTCCAAAGTGGAACATATGTAATGACTTAAATACCCCTGACAAGGGTGTACCGATGTAAGGGCACGATTGTAAAAGCATACCCTATGCGAATATATATATATCAAGGGAAGGCTAGGGGAGAGGGGATCACTTCTCCCAACTCTCCACTACCACATCTCTCTCTGTTTGGTCTGTAACCACAACATTTTACATTCAGAGTTGGAGACTGTTAGATCTAGTAATGCATTAAACCTAGTTCAACTTAGGGATGCAACTGATAAATTTGATAAATTAAAATTGAAACATGACTCTTGTGATAAAAAATTAAAATTTTCTATTGATGAAATTGAAAAGCTCAAGTCTAATTCTTCTAAAGCCTATTCTAAGTGTGAATTGCTAGAAGTTAGACTTAATGCATGTCAGGAATCTATTCAACAAATGCTTTATCATGAGAACATGTCCTGCTCAAATTGTCCTAAGTTAAATATTGAAATTGATGCTTTTGACTGGGCAATGGAATTATTTCGCTGAAAAAGAAAGATTGGCTCAATCTAGTGCTTATAAGAATTTAGTGAATGAATTAGTTAAGTGCACATCTTGTTCCTCATTGGCTAAAGAAAATGAGTATTTTAAGGACACTTTAGAGAGATTTTCTTTTGACAAAAAAAATCTAAATATGATCCTAGACAAGTCAAAAACAAGTGTGAAAAATCGTGATCTAGGATTTAATATTGTTGAGCATGCCAAGAATAATGCTTTTAAGGTTGTTAAGCTTCTTACACCTGAAACGATTGAAATAAAATCTGAACCAAAATAAACTGTGTTTAAATCTGTTGGCTTTGTGCAAAGTTCATTGAATAATAATATAGGTGCTAGCTCATCATCTCAAAAGAACCCAGGTTATATTAAATTTCATTGTACCTACTGTGGAAGAGATGAACACTTGTATGAATTTTGCTTTAGGCGTGCTAAGAAAGAGAAGAAGGAAAGATTGAATGCTTTAAGACAAAAATGTGCAACCTCTTTTATTCCTAGAATAAATGTGAAAGCTAGGTTTATAGAAAACTTTTGTGGTGACTTCAAATCTACTTCATGTGCTGGATTTGGATATAGTTCAAATAAGTCACGTTCTTTTTGGCATTTTGATCACCCACAAGCTCATGATTTTGGTTCTAGATTTGTTGCTATTTCTCCACGTCGTGTGTCACAATACTGGATTCCTAAATCTTATTTCGGTAAACCCAATGATGTGAGACCGATGTTTTCTGTGATGTAAGAACACCTGATGAGGATGGAGAACATGAGCTTGAGTTGGTTTAATCTTTTACGTCATTGCTTGGTTGGAACACTTGATGATTCTTCACTCCTTTAATGACTTCCAAGAGATTCTAATTTTTGAGAGACTATATGGAAAAGGTGATGTAGTTTTACACCTTATTGAGTTGGATTCTCAAGTTGCTGATATTCTTTTGAAACCATTTAATTATTCACATTTTGCTCTTTTGCGAAGTGAGTTCGGTGTGTTTCATCCTATAGGATTATTCTGAGGGGGAGTTTGTGTTTAAAAATTTAGGAAGCTTTATTTATTATACTTATCAAGTAAATGAACAAGTCCAAGCCATTGAAATTAAATGATTGTAGAGCTCTCTTTATCATATTTACTCATATGTCGTGTAGATTTGATCATGACTGGTTATAATTAATTTGTTGCACTTGAACTAAAATATAATATGGCGGAATATTTTAACTAAATTGATTATAAATAGTACTTTATGATATTCATCGAAAAGGAGTAGCTTGATTGTGAGTCTTATTTTAAATCTTAACTATGAGGCTCACATGTTTTACATTGCAATTTTTTTATGATCATTCAATTTGGCATGTTATAAAAAAAATGAGAAATAGACATTTAAAAGGATATATGCTCCAAGCATGCTATGGTAAAAAAAAAGGGGGCACAAAAAGTGCACAAAATGAAAAGAAGTATGCTTCAAGCATGGCACCATTTAAAAGAAGTAAGGTATCATGAAAAGAAGTATTTTACAAGCATGCCACATGCGTAAGAATTGAATGTGAAGCAACATGTTGTTTATATGAGACTGCTAACTCGTCTAGATGAAAAGTTTGCTTCACTTTTAGGCTTTGACTTTTCGTTGTGACATCTCATTGTGCTCTCTATAATTGGTTTAGTCATTGTTGAGATGCCTATCATTGATATAAATTACTTAATCATACTGAAAATTTTGTTTTGATATTGCTATATGATATATAACTTTATATGATCTAGATAACTCCACTCAAAAACATGGCTTGGTTACTTTATTAAAATAATATGCAGTGACTTGGATAATCTGCAAAACTTCAAGATTTTTATTCTCATTTCTCCTTTTTAGAATTATTCTTTCGTTGAAGTTTTTTTATGATTACATTGACAAAGGGGAGAAATTAGAGAGAATGGAGAGAAATTGGAGAAATTTGCTAAAATTGCTTCTCTTATGTTAAGGGGGAGAGTTTTTGAAGTGTTAAGGGGAGAGTTTTTGAAGTGATTTTAATGTGTGGCTTAAAATAATTTTTCGGCTTCAGTTCTTCACTTATATTTGTTTGAAGCTAATTCTTCATGCTATCTAGTTTTTGA
Source organism: Dendrocalamus latiflorus (assembly GCA_017311315.1). NCBI lineage: Eukaryota > Viridiplantae > Streptophyta > Magnoliopsida > Poales > Poaceae > Dendrocalamus > Dendrocalamus latiflorus. The sequence goes on along the minus strand of CM029627.1, from coordinate 29,226,884 downwards.
AGAGATTGTATTGTGTGGCTTGAAATGCTTTTTCGGCTTCAGTTCTTTACTTATATTTGCTTGAAGCTAATTCTTCATACTATCTTGAGGTGTTGTCAATGTATTCATCAAGGAAGAGATTGTTTGTCAATGTATTCATCAAGGATGAGATTGTTAGACCGTGTAGCTAGGTCTAGGATTTTTGGTGATGAATAATTGACAACATTGATTGTGATATTAGTTGCGGTGTGTTGCATGTGTGTGGATTAATGTTGGTTAAGTTGGAGAGAATTTGTGCCAGAAAAATGTTTTTTGGTCTTTGCATGTGCAGGTTGGGTGTGGAGGCGATTATGGTCGGTGACGAGAAAGATTGAGACTAGGAGGGGAAAGTTTGAGATCCAGACGGTCGAGAATGTCATAAGGTGGTCGGGCTCACGCTGGAGCACGTGGAGATAAAAAGTGGATGATGCGTGGAGAAGCTACAGGAGGTGCGGTCCTGGAGGCTTCAAAATATTACGAGTTGAAAAGTTATAATTTTGAAAAAAAACCTGTGTTTTGAAAGGGTTTCAGGTCCTTTAAAAAGTATTTGGCCAAAAAGTCTGAATAAGGTAAAAAGGTCTAGTTAAATGAGTTATATTAGGGTTATGAGTATATTATAAAAAGGGGACTTGGATACAGAGTAGCTGCTGCTTTATATGTAGATACGGCGGCCGCATGCAGAGGAGGCTGAATAGCTTTTGCGTGGAGTTTGTATCAGTTTTTGGGGCTGGCCGTTACTTTTGGCCTTTTGGGCATGTGAGGAGATGCTTTTGGCTGAGACGTGACTTGACGAACAGAGGTTTCTGGTGATCAGTGGTCTTTGTCTCGTTGGCATGCATGCATGATTTGGCTCAAGACCAGATAAGATCAGAGAGGAGAGAGGCTCACGTGAAGACTTGATAATACAAGAGATCAGAACAGGCTGAGCAGCAAGCGAAAGCGACGTTTCAATGTTCGGCTGCTACAGTGTTTCTCTGCAGTACAGACAGTAACTGACACAGTGTTTTGCTACAGTGCAGAACAGTATGCTACAGTACCAGAAAAATATACTTTTGTCCGTGTTTTTGTGTTTGCTGTTTGTTCTAATCTGTTTTTCAGATTGAACGATAAAAAACAACGGATTTCAAAGAAAAAGTTTACCATACACTACAATCATTCATCACTTGGTGAGTGACAAGTCGAAAAGGCCCACAGAGGCACCGACTGCATATGTACCTCGCATAAGGATCACATGTTTGTTACGTGTTTGTGCAAATCATTCTGTGGTTCCGTGTTTTTTTGGCTTTGGTTTTTTGTTTTCGCTTATGATGTTCGTTGCTTGGGAGATTTAGAAAGAGCGAAATTCTCATATCTTTTGTTCCATAGAGTCATCCCTTATCCCTTCTAGCCAAGATTATGGAGTTTCAAGCCTGGGTTTCTACCGGGGCGAAGAGGCTACCGGCGCTCCTTTCTTCCTCCGTAGCGTCTTAATTTTTTGTGTGTTGTGAGCGAACCTTTTTGGATTTGCCACCCTCTTTCTTTGTGTATAAACTCTCTTTCCGTCTTTAATACATAAGACAGTGCTCTGCCCGTTTGAAAAAAATAAAAAAATAATAATAATATGGTAAAAGCACTTTCCAATTCACGCCAATATTTTTCCCTTTTTGTATTTAAAAGGTGGGAAAGCAGTTTAAAGATCGGTTGGGCTATAGACACAGCCAATGGTAGATTCGGAGTCTCGGGCTGAAGGCGAATTCGCCCAAACTGCGCTCCACCGTTCCGTGGTCACGCTTAGGGCCTGTTTGGGAGAGCTCCACCAGCTCCAGATTCACGAAAAACATATCCAGATTCAATTTTGCTAGCCAAACAGTTCTAGCCCCAGCAGCTCCACCGTGGATCTGCTCCACCAAAACCATGGATCTGGCTCCAGATCCACCAAATTGGTGGAGCACCTTAAGGGGTGCTCCACCAAACTCAAGTTGGTGGAGTTGGGGAAAATTACTCATCATGCCACTGACTACCCACCATGCCCAGGTGTCAGTGAGATAGAGGAGAGCAAACTCAGAGCTGGAGCTGTACCAAACACTTGGATGAAACCCAGATACACGGTGGAACTGCTCCACGGTGGATTTGGGTGGATCTGATGAATCTGGGTAAATCTGAAACTGGTGAAGCTCTTCCAAACAGGCCCTTAAACGCGAGTGGTGAGGACCAGTGGTACGCGAGGTGAGGACCAATGGTACCTAGTTTGCCAGCGCTTGCTGGGCCGATCACATTTAAATGGGCGCTTAAACGTACGTGCATGTGATCCTTGTCGGTGCAAGTCATTCTGCATGTATACCTCGCATAAGGATCCCCGTAGAACAGTCAAAAAAAGGCCCACCGAGGCACCGACTGCATGTGTACCTCGCATAAGGATCTCATGTTTGTTATGTGTATGTACAAATCATTTTGTGGCTCCGCGTTTTTTGGCTTTGGTTTTTTTTTCGCTTATAAATAGTAGAAACTAGCTCTATGCGATATGTCGTTATTTACAGCCTAGCACCATAAGTACCCAAGACGAATCTCCTACAAGGGAACTGGTTTACGCACCCATTACCTTCTTATCAAGCCTTTCAAAAATGAAGATCGAGTATGCTGCTCTCCCAGGCTTCAATCTCCGATAGAAGTCATTGAAGCTACTTCATCTCCTGCTAAGCAAAGAGTAAAGACTAAAGACCTATAGTCGTTTGGGATGAATCTGAAAGGTGCGTGCACACATAAATGTTTTTCATATCGGTATATTTCTTTCTCCCAGGCTTCCTCGAATATATTTTTTTTATTTTGAAAAAAAAGAGAAAACAACCACTTACAGAGCATGCAAATATTATTGAGCTCGAATGGAAGTTTGCCAGTTTTACAGCAGAACAAATCTTCATACGACTCTTGCCTTCGTTGAGCTTCCACTAAGAACAAATATCATATCATGAGAGTTAATATTAAACCCTGGGAACTGTTGAAAGAAACATATCAATGTTGTCATACTTCTTGCTTTCTCTGAACTCCAAATAATCTTCCGTAGACAAAAAAAAAACCCATTCGCAATTTCACCTATTGATGTGAGGGCGAGCTTCTTTCCAGCAGAAGTGGAATTAGCTCTCCATTTCTATTATGTTTTTTAGCTAGACACCAGAACTACCATGTCAGCTCCCAGATTAAAAGGCATAGGACACAACAGGCCTCCTTGCAATTTTTCCACTCACAATTTTACTGATCCAGTCAGAGAAGCCTCTTATCTCTAAAACTTTCTTGAGAAAAGGCCACCTGACCTTATAACAAGAGTTCTCCAAATCTATTTTGAAAATTGTGAGATTAAACTAAGTCTAATCATGAAACATTAACATTAACCCTAGGCCAAATACTAGAACACCCAATACAAGTTAAGTGGAAGCATACCCGAACTCGAAGAAGCCATCTTGAGGTGTGGAAGAAGAGGTGGCCGACGGTGTAGAGGTTGTCGCCGTGTACGGTGGTCGATGCCGACGGGGACGAAGAGGGTTCAGTCTTCGTTCACCACAGCGCACGTGAGAGATCGGGTCTATTAGGGTTTTTGGGGGCCTTGAACAACTCGTATTTCAAAACCTGCCAAAACCCTATTTTTATGTGGCACTGGGTGACCGGGACCGAAACCAAGTCTGTTGGTAACCGCCTCCGATTAAGGCGCGAGGTGGAGGCGTGCCTCCATAAAATCTCGGGGTGGTTAGCCGAGAGATCAACCCAACATTCTCCCCTTTGATCGTAAGACTAACATCATAAGCCCATTCTCGATAAAAACAGCATACCAAGGCAATGTGTTGCACGGCCAATGAAGTGCCATACTACCCCAGTAGCTATAGTGTACTATCTTATCTCGAAATGGATATTCATTATACTTAATGGGAGTTGGTTTGGTTTGCTTTAAGGTCCTTTTATCCAGAATCAGAGGCTTTCCAATAAACCCATGCCGGCAACATGATCACGAAAGATATTGGGTGGTAAGCCTTTAGTAAGCGGATCCGCAAGCATTAACTTAGTACTAATATGCTTGATACTTATGGTTTGATCTTGGACTCTATCTTTCACAACATAATACTTAATGTCAATGTCAATCTTGGTCTCTGGGATGAGCGGTGATGGAACATAAAGCTTCTCCTCAAGATCTATTTTCCTGGGCTCCAGGTCCTCGTTATTTTCTAAGAACACAGCGTGTCTTGTTTCTACAAACTTAGTTATCCTATCAGAACAATAAAAGCGATACCCTTTGGATCTCTCAGGGTACCCAATAAAATGGCAACTTACTGTCTTAGGGTCTAATTTCCCAATGTGTGGATTAAATAACTTAGCTTCAGCATGACAACCCCACACTTGTAAATATTTCATACTCGGTTTCCTCCCAGTCCATAATTCATAAGGTGTTTTGGGTACTGATTTACTGGGAACCCGATTAAGAATATGTGCAGCTGTCTTTAGTGCTTCCATCCACAAGCCAATTGGTAAACTAGAATGACTAAGCATGCTCCGTACCATATCCATAAGTGTACGGTTGCGTCTTTCAGCTACACCATTCTGCTGAGGTTCGCCCGGCATAGAATACTGGGCAACGATGCCATTTTCCTTAAGGAACTTAGCAAAAGGGCCAGGAATTTGCCCATAAGAGGCATGTCTTCCATAATATTCTCCCCCACGATCCGATCTTACCATTTTAATTCTTAGGTTGTGCTGATTTTCAACTTCAGCCTTAAATATCTTAAATTTATCAAGTGATTCAGATCGGTCTTTAATGGGAAAGATATAACCATAACGGGAGAAATCATCAGTGAATATGATGAATGTATCAAAACCATCCACTGATGTCACAGGAAAAGGATCACAAATATCAGTATGAATTAACTCTAAAAGTCCTGTGCTGCGAGTAGCTCCCTTCTTGATTTGCTTAACATATTTTTCCTTTAATGCAATCAATGCAGTAATCTGAGTCAGAGAAATCTAATGGGTGGAAAATTTCTTCTTTAATGAGACGCTCAATTCTCCCCCTTGAAATGTGGCCTAAACAACAGTGCCACAGTTTCGAAGAAGTCTCATCATTATGTTTATGCTTAACATCATACACATTCAAGGATACAGGAGATTCATTATGGGAAAGTATATAGAGCTTGTCTTGTCTAAAGGCAAGACCAGCATCATTTGAATTAAACTTAATAATACATTTATTGTCACCAAAAATACATTTAAAACCTTCATCGTCTAATAAAGAAATTGAAATCAAATTCCTCCTGATGGAATGAACATAAACTGCATTATTAAGACGAAGCATGAAGCCGCTGTCTAAAGCTAATGAAGCAGATCCAACTAATTCAACTTCGGCTTCCTTTCCATCCGCGACTCTAAGACTTCGCTCCCCCTTTCTTAGTGTTTTCGCGGTAAGGAATCCCTGTAAAGAGTTGGTAACGTGCATAGTTGCACCTGAGTCAATCCACCAAGAACTAAGGGAAAAATCAGCATAAAGAGTTTCATCAATGAACGTTATTGTATCATTACCCCTTTTGGCGAGCCACTTTAGGAAACCTACACAATCCTTCTGAAAATGCCCTGGCTGCTTGCAGAAATGACATTCCCCCCTTTAGATGCTCCAGCGGGAGCAACATGAGGCTTAGGTGCATTGTGCACTTTAGGCCCCGACTTATCTGAGTTAGGGGAGAACTGCAGCTTCTTCTTGGATTTAAAGTCCCCTTGAAACTTCCTTTTGTTAGAGCCACCAACATGAAGAGCAAAATCATTCTTTTCTGTTATTATTCTCTCTTCCTCCTGGACACACATGGCGATTATATCGCTCATGCTCCACTTTTCTTTCTGAATATTGTAATTAATCTTAAAAGCCGTGTACTCAGAAGGAAGAGAGGTCATATGACTGTTGGGCAGAAATGAAAAAGAACTTAATAATTTTATATGGCGACACATGATTACAAACAACATTGGTCAGAATGTAATCATATGCATACATTATGCCAAAAATAAACATAAAAATCTCCAATTAAAATACCTTGTTGGTTCAATTTTAATTAGAGATAAAACATAATTATACGGTAATGATACATGAAATTTTGGGCCACTGAAAATAATTAAAAAATAGTGCACAAAAATAGACTAAAGCAAAAGAAATGCACTGAAAAAGAAAAAAACATCATTTCAGTCGGCCCCAAAAGAAAACCAGCCCAAAAATTACACTCATGGCCCACAAAATCTCGCACGGGATGAAAATACCATGCGCAGCCCAAAAATCACGGTCGGCCCAAAGAATGCGCACATGGCCTAAATCCAGCACGGGGCCCAAAACTCGCACGCGGGCTAAAAAAATACCGCACGGCCCACCTTATGCGCGCGGCCCAAAATTGCTCACACGTGCGCGGCCTAAATGCTCGTACGGGTCGAAAACTCCAGCGTGGCCCATCAATCCCCCCGCGCGTGCGGCGCCGTCGGATCTTCATCATCAACTAGCTGGTAAATGCGCCAGACCAAAAGACTACCCGGCCCGCAAAAGGATGGCCGTCCGATCTGATCGAACGGCCGAACGCGCGCGCAGCCAAAGCAAAAAGACCCCGAACCCTAACCCTAGAGCCATATGCGCCGGCCTCCACGCGAAAAACCCGGACGGGCGACATTAGCAGCGGCGGCGGCGCGCTCGTGGAGCGGCGGCGCGGCATGAAGCGGCGACGTCGGTGGCTCTCGGGCGGAGAGCGGCACCGGCAGCGCGCGCGGAGCGGCGGCCCCAGCCGACGGCAGCCGCGCCTGAAACTGTAAGTTTTTTTGTTTGTTTGCCGCCGATCTAAAGTTTCAATCGGGTGATTGGGGATTTTAGGGTTCGGGTGATATTGGGGATTTTCATTAGGGTTTGCAAAAGAAAATCATAATCCCCTCCTTCTAATTTCTCTACCGAGCCACTAACCTCTAGATTCGAGATCCAAAGTTCAGGAGGTGCTAACTAGGGTTCTAGACAAGCCTATGTTGGCTCTGATACCAAATGTGAGATTAAACCAAGTTGAATCATGAAACATTAACATTAACCCCTACTAGAACACCTAATACAAGTTAAGCGAAAGCGTACCCGAACTCGAAGAAGCCATCTTGAGGTGTGGAAGAAGAGGTGGCCGGCGGTGTAGAGGTTGTCACCGTGTACGGTGGTCGATGCCGACGGGGACGAAGAGGGACGAAGAGGGTTCAGTCTTCGTTCACCACAGCGCACGTGAGAGATCGGGTCTATTAGTGTTTTTGGGGGCCTTGAACAACTCGTATTCCAAAACCTGCCGAAACCCTGTTTTTATGTGGCGTTGGGTGACTGGGACCGAAACCAAGTCTGTTGGTAACCGCCTCCGATCAAGGCGCGAGGTGGAGGCATGCCTCCATAAAATCTCGGGGTGGTTAGCCAAGAGATCAACCCAACAAAAATCACTAGACTTTTTTTAGTTCGTACAGGATATCCTCCATGCAAAACTGCATAATGAATTTACCCTTTATAAAATCATCATCTAGACCATGTCTCTAGAACCAGCACAACAAAAACTTGGAAGTAGACTGATGTTTAAGCACATTTTTAACAGTGGCAAGAAGACGACATGTACGATAATAAAAAACACTTTCAAAAGCCTTAACATAAGCTAACGCCCTATTTGAAACAAGGAATTTTCTCTGAGAATCCTTCGTTCCGAAAACAGGGCCTAAAGGTTATAAGTTCTCTTTTGCTGTACTCATTTGGATCCTATCCATTTTTTATAAGAGGGGTATGTTTTTTTATTTGTCCAAGTAAATCCATAACCATGCAATTAGGTGAAGTTCCCTACTATATGAACTTCCAGCACAGGGTTAAACAAGAAGGGCCACCTAGGATCTGCTCATGTTTTTTTTCATCCTTCCTTCTATATCTGAATCACCTCCATTTTAGAATGGGAACATTAAGTTTATTTTGTGCCAACTTGCCAGTTCATCAAGGAATTTCACTTGTGCATCCTAGTAAACCACCATTCAAACCCATCTAATGTTATCGGTCCAAAAGCCAGGTAGAAGAGGGGGGAATATATAGATACATAATTTCGAACACAATCATGCATGCCCACCTTTATATACAGGAAGACTCGTAACAAAACAATTTAGTGGAATCCTAAATAGATGAAAACAACCTGAAGGAGAACAAACCAACTAAAGGATAACAAATAACGCGACCGAAGGAGACTTAGGCACTATGTCATGCTGGCTGTGACCCTGCATGATATGATAACCGTGCCTCCTAGGTCGTGTGCTGTAACAAGCTATCCTTTTTTGATATTTCACAGCTTGATCTTCACATAGAAATGCCTGCACTGGACTTGCAAACTTTTACAGGTTTCTGAAGCGTGGAAGACTTGTGTAGATGGGCGTCCTTGCTGACGCAACCTTCTATGTGCTCCCATTTGCACTACTGTGGACACAGATGGTTACGGTTTCCTCCACCGCCACCCTCGCCGGTTGCCGACAGAGTTGTGGCGATCTAACCTTCCAATATCCATTTGGCATCGGTAGATCTGGCTGCTACCATGACCCCGACTTCAATCTTATTTGCAATGACACCAGTCAGCCTCCCAAGCTCTTTTTATAGGACGGCATCAGCCAGGTTGTCAAAGATATTATTACCAATGATACATAGTCAATTCACCAAGACACGAGGATTTTCATCAATTGGTCCCAGACCATCCCCATGAGATCCGGTGTTAATGTTTACAACATGTCCTGGACAGCACCGGGTAGAGCTTTTACTTTTGCACACGCCATACTAAATATCACCGGTTGCAATTTTGATGCATACTTAGTCGATCGCAACTCGGATACAGATGTTAAGTTTTGCACATCAGTTTGCAGTGGCGCGGATATTTTGGAGACAGTGGCTAGACAGAGTTGTAACGGCTCTGGCTGTTGCCGCACTATTCTTTTTAAGGCCTTTCGTTCTTTTCATCTTAGATTTGTCCGGCATAACAATGGCAGTTTGGAAACACGCTCCAATAGAAGCTCCTTATGGGATGAGATCACTGTAGCAACTGACGATGCATCCCTCAGGTGGAGTATTACAGATCAACCCATCTGCACCAGCGCTGTGAAAAACGCAAGCTATGCCTGTGTCAGCAGCAACAGCAGGTGCATGGACGGCAGTACTTTCGGCTCTTTCGGGTACAACTGCATGTGCAATACAGGCTATGCAGGAAATCCCTATGTTCGCCAGGGATGCTTACATGAGAAAGGTGCCACCTACATTCCAACTAGCCAACAGTAGTAAATAGAGTTCATTCACTTTTATGGCCAGCATTTGCTACAGTAACATTATTTTCATTTCAAACTTATTAAGTTCAAAAGTGGGCTGCGCTGGACTCTGCGGTGTTTCAAACTTATTAACTAACTTTTGCTACAGAATTTTGCAAAGACCTGTTTTCAATGATAATTAGCCGAATTTTTACATTACATATGCTTTTATTTAAAACCACATTTGTATTTGTTACATAACACTACTGTTTATGATTGAAAATAGAGTTGTATTTTTTATACAACTATAACGGTTCTAATATATATTTGATTAATCTAGACACACAAAAATATGCGGTATAGATCTTTCTCTTTTTTTCAACTAATGTGAAAATTTCTAACCTCTCAAATAGAGCATGATGGCTTCTTTTCAATCGCTTTAATAATTTAATAGATTTGTGAGTGGCATACATTTTTATTGGCCAGGTGTCTAATTTTCTTTTACTTTAATAAAAAAATTCTGGAATGAAGCTTGAAAATTTTACTCTAATGCTCATGAGTTATGAGTATTTATTTGGTTAAAGCAGGGTATAATCCAAATCAAAGGAGAGCTAACTGTGCCAAACATTGTGGAAACGTCTTAGTTGAATTTCCATTTGGCTTCGAAGATGGTTGTTTTGCAAGCGAACTATTTCACCTCAACTGCACAAATTCGACATCACCACCTACCCTCCAACTGGACAGTTATACCTTGGTTACTGAAATAGATGTTGGCAATGGGCGTATGAAAATCACGGTTGACCAAGAGGGATATGTATACAGCATGTGGAGAGAAGGTCTTTACGTTTTTTATGGGGAATTAGATTATTTGCTATGGGCTGTTGCCAATTTGACCTGTCAGGAGGCAAAGCAAAATATGCCCAATTATTCCTGTGTTAGTGCGAACAGCACGTGTATAGAAGTCCAAACACAAGATCAAGGCTCTATTGGTTACCGCTGCAAATGCCCCGACGGCTTCCAAGGAAATCCATATGTCCCAAGTGGTTGTAAAGGTTCTATCACCCAAACACAAGTGTTTCTCTACCACGTAACACAAAATAGTTATAAATTTTGCTTTAATTTATGCCTTACCAGGATATTGGTTATTTGCAAATACCCGACCGTGCCATAAAAGCACAGGATTTGGAAGTAATGGTTGTACAAGGCTAAATCTTCTATTTGGTAAGCTTACCTTCTAGCTATTTCTATGATAAGTACGAGAAAGAATTAATGTTGCTTACAGAGCATATAATGATGGTAGGTATTATCGTTGGTGCTATCAGTGGTGGCTTCGGAATTCTACTGTTTAGCTTCAGTGTGATATTCCTCCTTCGTAGAAGGAAAAGGTATGCCCAAAAGCAAGCAAGAAGGAAGTACTTCCGGCAAAATCATGGCCTTCTCTTAGAACAACTAATATCGTCTCACCAAAATGCAAGTGACAAAACAAAGATTTTCTCATTAGAAGAGCTAGAAAAGGCAACCAATGACTTTGATGCCACACGCATCCTAGGGCGTGGAGGACATGGCATGGTGTACAAAGGCATTTTATCTGACCAACGTGTGGTGGCCATAAAAAAGTCCAAGGTCATTGAGGATGGTGAGATCAATCAATTCATTAATGAGGTTGCAATTCTCTCTCAGATCAATCATCGGAATATTGTAAAACTCTTCGGATGTTGCCTTGAAACTGAGGTCCCCTTATTAGTTTATGATTTTATCCCTAATGGTTCGTTATTCCAAAATCTTCATGCTGAATCAAATAATGGATTCTCTCTGTCCTGGGATGATTGCGTTAGGATTGCTATTGAAACTGCAGGGGCTCTCCATTATCTCCATTCTGCAGCTTCAATATCAGTATTCCATCGTGATGTGAAGTCCTCTAATATACTCTTGGATGCTAACTATACTGCTAAAGTTTCGGATTTCGGTGCTTCAAGGCTGGTTCCTATTGATCAAACTCATGTTGTTACAAATGTGCAAGGCACATTTGGGTACTTAGATCCTGAATATTACCATACTGGGCAACTAAATGAGAAGAGTGATGTCTACAGTTTCGGTGTGGTACTTTTAGAGCTGCTTCTTAGAAAGCAGCCTATTTTTGCAACTGAGTCAGGTTCAAAGCAAAATTTGTCCAATTACTTCATCTGGGAGACAAAAAGGAGGCCAATTGGTGAGATAGTTTCTGCTCAAGTTCTTAAAGAAGCGACTGAGGAAGAGATCAAGAGTGTTGCCTCTCTTGCAGAGATGTGCTCAAGGCTTCGAGGTGAAGAAAGACCAACTATGAAACAAGTGGAGATGGCATTGCAGTCCTTGAGATTGAAAAGATTGAACAAACGCGACCTTGCTCCGAGAGAAGATGAAGAGATGCAACCGTTGATGTCAGCAAGGGCTAAAGATAATTGTCATTCATTGGCTATTAATTCAGGTGATAAGGCTAATTTAACATATCAACAGAGCCAAAACTGTGAAAGCCTAGAGCAAGAGTATGTGTCATCGCTTGGACTTCCACGTTAGCCGTTAGGTATTTTTAGCCAGTTCTCAATGATTGGTGCCACTTTTTATCCTCGTTCAGCTCTTACACTTGATTTCTCTTGCTAGAGAGAAAGTATTGTGTGGTGTCATAGTGTGTACTTCAGTTCAGTACTGCAGTAATTGTCTTCAGATAATGGACTTGGCTCTAAACTCTAAACAAATAATTGCAATAAGAGTAATAAGATAAGTGTGATTCAACCTATATGTCCGTGCAAGTGGAGGGGCTGGGGAGGGATGGAAAATGTTCTGTCCTTGAATTCTCAGACCAGATCGGGCATTCAAAAACAAAACTATATATTTTACTTAGGTTTGAATTTAGGATTTTGAATCTTTTTTTTTTGCGAGGGAATAGGATTTTGAATCTGATCTGTTTGCAGGAAAAAAAACACGGATGGGAGGGGTTATTAAACCAGATAATGAGTTCTGGGTGTTAAAGAAAACCAAATTAACATATATGGGGTACTTCGACAATAGAAGTGATCTTTTGTGCGTTCTTTGGATTATTCCCTAATTTTTTTTGTACAGTTACAGATGAAGCCCTACGGTATCTGAAATGCACATGAGGTTAGCTCGGTAATGGATTGTTCTGTACATATCGTTGCATCGAGATTCATCATTCATGTGAATATGTGATTCAATCTACATGAATATGTTATTCAATCTACTACATATTTTCCTCTAAAAAAGATCTACTATACATTTTGATTTTTACGGAATGGATAAAAAAAAGAAGCATTAAGCCTAAGCAAACAAAGGGAAAATTGCACATATACCCCATAGTTAGTAGGTACTTGTAAATTTGCCCCACACTTGAGTGGCCTTGTAATTTTACCCCATACTTGACATACCTCTTTATTATTTTGCCCCATTGCCCATTTAGCTGCTATTTTAATTTCGTTTTTCATTTTTTGGGACAGGAAATGACAGTAAAACCCTTTAATTGGTGAACCTCCTCTCTTAGCTGTGTGTACAGATGCACAAAAAGGTTTAGAAAATGCAGTAAAAATATTTTTTTAATGTCATTTCTTGCCCCAAAAAATAAAAAACGAAATTAAAATAGCAACTAAATGGGCAATGGGGGCAAAATAATAAGGGGGCATGTCAAGTATGGGGTAAAATTACAAGGTCACTCAAGTGTGGGGCAAATTTACAAATGCCTACTAACTATGGGGTATATGTGCAATTTCCCCGCAAACAAATCTGAAACCACACAACGTAAAAGGACCAAGAAAGAACATGTCACCTCCTTGGCGATGTTGTCTCCGCATTGCATCTCTACCTCGACGCCAAACCCCCAGTTCTTGACCTCGGCTCCGCCGTCGTCGGCCCGCAGGAAACAGCCCTCGAGCCGCCGCCCGTGCGTCCGTGCGCGGTGCGGATAGGACTCGCCCATCAGTCCATATCCATTAACCATCTTCTTAAGTTCTTAACCGCTATCAGCGCCTGCCGGCTTGATTGCTGGCGCAGCTTGGTAGAGGCATGGATTTGTTGACTGCGGCTTCCACTGCTGGTCGGCGGAGGAGACCGGAGGGATGCCGCTGGGGTTCTTCGAGTTGGGCTACTAGCATTTTGTTCAGCCAGACCGAAAAACACGTGTTGGGCTACTATCTTATTCGGGCCGTCTGTTATCCGAGTTTTCGCCGGCGTTTCTTTGGTCTCTTCTGTGTTTTCTTGTATATTTAATTAGCATTGTGGCCCATGTATTTACGCTGCAAAATTTGTTTCAAGATTTGTAGTGTCAAATCATATGATTTAGATGCTTCATAATAGAGTTAGGTATCTTATAGGCCATTTAGATTTTTAAGACATCATAATCATGGAAATGACAACAAAAACTTAAAAGAAAATACAATTTGAGTAGCGTAATTGAAGTATGAGTTTTGATGAAAGAAAATCATTTAGCATAATAAATTGTTGGGGTTCTTAGAAATATATTCACTTTTCATCATGTATGAATAATGTAGCTGTATGGTTATATTCTTTCTCTATTGGTTACTCTTTTCTAAAATATATGCACGTACATGTATCTCTATTTAATATCAATCAATACGCTCATTATGTGTACGGTAAATTATATTATTAGTTTACATGGTATTAGTGTACCTTACTCACGTATACACCGATACACTATGGGCGACCTACCTTAAACTTATCTTTCCTCACACGTCGGCTACCCCGTCGAACCGTGTGTCTTCTATCTCTTCTTACCGCCACAGCTTTTCTACTTCAACCTTCAATCGTAGGCCTAATTCTTGATCGATCCTTCTCAGTACCCTTTCTAATGCAATACTCTACCACATAGTTATCTTGTAATTTTCTTCAATTATTGCTTAATGCTAACCATTATGACATCAAACACACAACTGTCCATGATCCCTGCCGAGGACACCTATTACGTTCTCTCCTGTGGCCCCAAACTTATTTCATATGGTTGCACCATCTCTACTTCGAACTCTGTGCTCCTATGCTTCTGTATGCTTATGCTTCTATTCATACAGATGCATGCATATATACATATGCATGATGTTATATATACACAATGTCCTCTTCGCTTGCGTCGGCTGTTCCTCTTCTTCAACGTTAGCCAACTCAACATTGTGGCTTTCTCACTAACTACGATGGCCTCCCATGTTCACTGTTGCTAGTAGATATCATGATGTTATATGTGCCCAATGTCTTCTTCACATGTGTCGGTCGTTCTTTTTCTTCGATGTTGGCCAACACAATGTTGTGGCTTCCTCACTAAGCACGTGACCTCCCATCTTCATTGTTGCTAGCATATCTGCTTTAGTCGTTGCCTAACAATATGGAGAATCTTCTCGTCATCGTTAGAGTTCATTTACAAATCAAATTGCTAACTTTTATTTAATTTATTCCAAAATTTAGTTATTTACAGATTTTACTTTGGAATTCATATGGAAATTAAATTACAAATTTTATTTTAATTTTTATTCCGAATTTGAATTATTCTTTTTTGACTTGCATACAAATCTAGTTGCTAATTTTTATTCTGAATTACAGTTATTTATGGATTTTATTTTGGAATTCATATTAAAATCAAATTACCAATTTTATTTTATTTTTATTCTAAATTTTAGTTATTTTATTGGGATCATGTACAAATCCAATTGCTATTTTGTTTAATTTTTATTCAAAATTATATTTATTTAAGTATTTTACCTAGGAATTTGTATGGTAATCAAATTGCTATTTTATTTTTTATTCTGAATTTCAATTATTTCTATATTGTACTTGACATGGATTGTTTCTTGTAATCTTCACTGTTATGATATGGACCTATGTTGGACCGAAATGGCGACAGAGCGGGGGGGGGGGGGGTGAATGTCGATCTTTAAAAAAATGCCCCCAACAAATATCTTCTTCTCCAGTAGCTATGGGAGCTATGAAGGAGAAAATAAGCCCTCACTGGAAATCACAGAGACACTGAAAAGCTAGACCCAGAAGGAAGCAATCAAGAAAAACAAATTCAGCGCAAAACTGGCCTCAAGCGGTAGTACCGCTTGGTCGAGCGGTAGTACCGCTGGTCAGAGCGGTAGTACCTTTGAGCGGTAGTACCTCTCGAGAAAAACAGCAAACAGGAATTTCAGAAAAATGAGAGATTTGCAACGATTCTTGGATTCTTGGCTTGGGAAACTTTGAGGATAGCTAGGGAACACTCCAAGAAGACTAAGCCAAAAGTCAATAACAAGAAATCCACTCCAAGAATCAAGAATTTCAGATTTGGGTAAAAATCTGAAATCTTGCAAGAACCGAGCCAAAAACCAAATAACTCCCCAACTGTTGATCCTTTGGCTATGAAATTGTGAGGGAAGCTAATTAATAGCCTCTGGACTCTTCATACCAAATTTCAAGCCATCTTAACAAGGGAATCAAAATCTGGACCAAAACCAAGAAACGAAGAACAAGAACAGAGCCAGCCAAAAAGGAAAACTGAGAATCAAACTCGGTTTGCTCTTGGGATTAAATAGCCAAATGGCTTTTGAGCAACACCCATGTCATAGCAACCCATTTTGGCACTCTCCAGCAAGCAAGAACTCGAAAATCAAAATCTCAATAAATTCACCAAAAGAGAAACGAAGAACAGAGAGGAGCACGAGACAGAAACTTCAGATTTCATTCATTGATTCACATGGAATAGAGAGGAGTCCCGATACCCCGACTTGATACAAAGGAAAGATTACAGGCTCTCAACTCAATCCATCCTCTCCCTCTCTACTCAAGAACACAACTCAAGAACACATGAGGGAGGAAGAACACTCCCTAGGACTCACACCTAGAACACATCGTAGATAACAGAGGGAGCACTACTCTGCCACTACTACCCACTCTCAACAACTAAAGTCTAAAGCCAAAGCAAGCCACCAAAGCTTCTTTTGACTCTAAAACCCTAATTCTCTCATACAATGCTCAAGGAGGGCATGCAGCCCCTCCTCTCCTTTTATAGCGCCTGGCTAATGAGTCTCCGCCCCGTTACGCCCGCTACGTCCAACGGAGCCCGCTCCCGCTTGTGCAGCCTTGCGAATTTCCCGATTCGCCCCTTCTGCACCTTCCGGGAAGCTTCCGCGCTCCTTGCCTCGCACGCCTCGCAACCACCTCGAGTCCACGTCGTCTTTGACACATCCCGACCGTTCTGACCTCAGCGCCACCTGCGCCTAGTCCGGTCCACCGTGTCTCGCCACGACTCCAACTCGACGTCCTGCAGTCACACAGACAAGAAACACGTCAAATACACCGCTCGACACATGAAAGCGTAAATACCATTACACTTACCACAGATGAAGTCAAAACCTATCAAAACATTAGAATATGCATCCTAAACCCAAATGACCAGATTTGACCAAAGTCCGACCGAGCCCGTTTGCGCCACGCAACGACTCGACTCCGAACCACTCAAACCAAACTCGACTGACCTAAACCCTTGTCAATTACTCATCACTCTCATGGAGTCACGACCACATGGTCTCTCAATCTCCCCCTTGATGAGTATATTGACAAACTCAGAAAAAGCTTTTAAGAAGAGTTTGAGTTTGAAGAAACCAACATGGTCCAAAGAATGAAATGAAGCTAATGACCATGTCGAAAGAAGGAACACTAGAGCAACAACTGAAAGAGCAAATTGAACTCCAAAGCTCTAAACTGTTCCCAACAGACTTTTTCTTCTCTATTCTCCCCCTTTTGGCAATAAACGCATCAAGATGCAATAGAGAGAATATGACATGTCAATGGATGAATATGGCTGAAGTTTGTTTATTTAAGCATTTTGAGCCATGAGAATTATCCATAATGACCAACATGTAATACACCAAGCCACAACTCAATAAAACGCTATCTAGATCATGACAACATATATATAAGCTAGCTAGAGCACATAGATGACAATCTGAAATGTAATGTATTTAGTGAGCAAGTCAAGTCATCAATGAGCAAAGTCTAACAAGAGATATCCAAGTATGATGCAGGCCATGTCAATAAGCTAAGTGTAACTAAGAAGCTCACATTGAGTCCAAATAGAGTGCTATAAGCTCAAGATTGAAACATTGGTTAAAGTACTTGGTTCTGATTGTAGATTAAGCAAATTGAGCACATTAAACATTGTCTTTTGAAAGCATATGGTTGTTTTCAACCCAATTTTTTGTTTATGTGCTAGATCTCAAGCCTTATGCGACTACTCCAAGCAATAAGCTTAAGAAGATAGTCTAGGTCATCCAAAACTCCCCCTGAGTTCATGCCTAGGGCAATGGCAAGCTGTCTCATGAGAAAGAATTGGTGAAATCAGTTTTTTCGCACAAATATGGTGGTTGTCAACCAACATTTTGTTTTATCATGTGCTAGATCTCAAGCCTTATGCGACTACTCCAAGCAAGAAGCCTAAGAAGATAGTCTAGGTCATCCAAAACTCCCCCTAAGTTCATGCCAAGTGCAATGGCAAGCCGTCTCATAGGAAAGAATTGGTGAGATCAGTTTTTTTCGCACAAAAGAGATCTTTTTGCTTTGTAACACATTGTACTAACTCATGTATCATCAGGAGACTAAAACAGCTCAAACTAAGGCTCAATATAGATTCAACGCTCTACTCAGCCTATTTGACATGGCATGAATCATAAAAGGATAGCTCAAGAAAGACTAAACTCAAATGCTAGCATGACAAGATTAATTTAAGTTGATCAATTTTACTTAACTTATCATGGCAAACGCTAGTCTACACATATGAAGTCATGATAAATTTAGCAAGCTAAGCACAAGTCATGGCAAGGTGTAAAGCATTGAAGCATGTCATAACAGGATAATAATCAAGGCTCAATGCAGTTTGATTATAATGCGAAATGCTGAAAATGCATGAAAGACCAGCTCCCCCTCAACATTAGATGCAACTTTTAGTTCAAGTTGAGTTATGTCAGAATTAAGCTCTAGAAGCTCCCAATTGAACTCACCCTGAACCAAAGCAAAAGAATCGAGAAGCTGGCAAAGAAAACCAAACATGCAGTCCTTAAAGCATAGAAAAGATATAGAAGCAACTATGGCTTAAACTGACTCTCATCTATCCCAAATGACTCCAGGACTAACAGCTGATTGTCGAACACACACTAGAGAGCAAACACGTACCCTGTCTACCCGAGGGTGGCCCAACCCTCGCTAGCACCTACAAGAAGTGAGTGAGCTCAACCTAGTGAGACAAGAAATAGCTAGTCCTGGAAGCACAAGATAAGAGTAAGAAGTCTAAGCAACTCAACACAAGAAACACTCTAACCTATGCTAGAAGGACTTAACCCAATGCACCCGCAAATGCAATGCAACAGAAATGAGACAGAAGCATAATTAATATAATAAAGCAGTAAGGCCCAAGCTCCCCCTCACTACAGTCCGTAAGGACAAACCACTCCAAGCTCTCCCCGCAGAGCTGAAAACCTCGAACTGTCCAAAGGCTTGGTGAAGATATCAGCCAACTGGTGGTCACTCTCCACAAACTGGAGCACTATGTCACCTTTCTCTACATGGTCTCTAAGGAAGTGGAAGCGAATATCAATATGCTTGGTCCGAGAGTGCTGCACAGGGTTCTTAGCAATGTTGATAGCAGACGTGTTATCACAAAAGAGTGGAACACTGTCTAAAGCTAACCCAAAGTCCCGCAGGGTCGAAACCATCCAAAGTACCTGGCTACAGCAACTGGCTGCAGCAACGTACTCGGCCTCTGCAGTGGACTGTGCAACACCGGACTGCTTCCTCAAAGACCAGGAAATGAGAGAAGTGCCAATGAATTGGCAGGTGCCGGAAGTGCTCTTCCTATCTATCCTACAGCCAGCGAAGTCTGCATCCGAAAAGGCTCTCAAGGAAAGACAGGATGAGGAAGAGTACCAGATACCATAGTCAATGGTAGCTCGAAGGTACCGAAAGATGCGCTTCACCGCCTGGCGGTGAGATACGCGAGGAGAAGCCTGAAAACGAGCACATAGACACACGGAGAAGTGTATGTCTGGTCTCGAGGCAGTGAGGTAAAGAAGGGAGCCGATCATACTTCTGAACTCTTTTTGATCAACTGGCTCGCCATCCTCATCTGGGTCAAGATAGGCTGTCGAAGCCATGGGAGTTGACACCGGCTTACCATCACTCATATCGAAGCGCTTCAGAAGGTCACGAGTGTACTTTCCTTGATGAAGAAATGTACCCTCCCGAGTCTGCTTAATTTGGAAGCCAAGGAAGAAGGTCAACTCACCCATCATACTCATTTCAAACTCGGTGCTCATGACATCCGAGAACTGGGAAACCAGAGTATGGGAAGAGCCGCCAAAGATAATGTCATCGACATAGATCTGGATGAGCAGAAGGTCAGCGCCAAGCCGGCGGATGAACAAGGTCTTATCAACTTTACCCATTTCAAACCCATGACTCAACAAGTAGGACTTAAGCCTCTCATACCAAGCCCTGGGGGCCTGCTTAAGTCCATACAACGCTTTGGAAAGCTTGAAGACATGTTTTGGGTATTTGGGGTTTTCGAAACCAGGAGGCTGTCGGACGTAGACCTCTTCCTCAATAAGGCCATTGAGAAAGGCACTCTTGACGTCCATCTGGTAAAGCTTGAAACCCTTAGAAGCTGCAAAGGCAAGCAGGATTCTAATGGCTTCAAGTCTAGCTACAGGGGCAAAGGTCTCCTCGAAATCTAGACCTTCAACCTGGGAGAACCCCTGAGCAACCAGTCTAGCCTTGTTTCGAATAACCACTCCATCCTCGCTCTGCTTGTTCTTGAACACCCACTTAGTCCCAATAATATTGTGACCTCGCGGGGGCTTGACAAGCGACCAGACCTTGTTCCTCTCGAAATTTTCTAGCTCCTCATGCATGGCATTGACCCAAGACTCATCAGATAAAGCATGAGAGACATCTTTGGGCTCAAAGGAGGCAATGAAAGCAGAATGGAGACAGAATTGAGATAAGCCAGATTTTGAGCGGGTAACACGCTCGAAAAGGTCTCCAATGATCTGCTCTGAAGGATGAGCTTTCTGGATATGTCTAGGAGGTCCACGATGAGATGAAGAAGTGGCCTCTACCTCGTGAGCTGACAAGGTAGGAACAGAGCCACCAGCTCCAGAAGAAGCAGAAGGCATGGGCTGATCACCTCGAGGTGCGGTGGAAGACGGCACCTCAAGGGGTGGATGAGGGACAGGATCAGGTAGACAACCGTCGTCACCATCATCCTCATCATCCACAAAGATGGTCTCGGACTGCTCTAAAGAACCTGAGATATCGGGCCTAGTCCCCGGACTGGCCTCGTCAAAGGTCACCTCACAGGTCTCTACCATTTTACTAGACTCGCAGTTCCAGACCCTATAAGCCCGCGAAGAAGGCGAGTAACCTAGAAAGATTCCATCACAAGAACATGACTCGAACTTGTCTAGGTTCCCGGACTTCAAAACAAAGCACTTGCAACCAAACACACGAAAATGAGAGACGTTAGGCTTTCGCCCATATCTCAGCTCATAAGAAGTGCGATGCAAGTGTGCCCGAAGAAAAACTCGATTTGAGACATGGCACGCGGTGGCTATAGCCTCAGCCCAAAACTTCCGCGGCGTAGAGTACTCATCAAGCATCGTCCTGGCCATCTCGACCAAGGTACGGTTCTTCCTCTCCACAACGCCATTCTACTGAGGGACGTATGGAGAAGAGAACTGGTGCTCTACACCTGTCTCACCACAGAAACTCTCAAAGTAGGAATTCTTGAACTCCGTGCCATTGTCACTGCGGATCGCTCGTAAGGCACCTGGGAGCTCTACAGAAAGCCTACTGAAAAGACCTCGGAAATGTGAAAATGTCTCATCCTTCGAGGCTAAGAAAAACACCCAAGAATACCTCGAGAAGTCATCGACCACAACAAGAACATACCACTTCCCTCCTGTTGACTGCACTCGAGCTGGTCCAACTGTGTCCATGTGGAGCAGCTGTCTCGGTGCATCGGTCATAGTAACTGTGACCGGAGGGTGAGAAGCAGCAACCATCTTGCCGTGCCGGCATGGAGAGCAAACAAGGTCTTTGACCATCTTGAGTTTCGGCAGACCACGAATGAGATCGTGGCCGCTAACTCGGGTCAAATGATCAAATCCGATATGACCAAGTCTCCTATGCCAGAAACAAAGGTCGCGGGACTCAGAAGCAACTAAACACCTAAGACGATCACCAGAAGACTCAGAAAAAACAGCACGAAAGATCCTCCCATAACGAGAAATCCCGCAAACCAGACTACCCGAAGAATCAAGAATTTTACAAGCATTTTTCTTAAAGCTTACCTCGAAACCGTCATCGGTAAGCTGAGAGACTGAAAGTAAATTGTACTGCAGCTTACTAATCAAGGCTACATCTTTCAGAATGAAAGAATCATTAATGCGCACAGTACCTTTGGCGATGACGCGCCGAGAAGAAGCATCTCCGAAGGTGATCGTCTCATCACCTGGAGCACGGGCAAGGAAAGAAAACCAACGGGAATCTCCGGTCATGTGTCGTGAACACCCGGAGTCTACGAGCCAAACCTTTCCCTTCCCTGCCCGGCGAACCTGAGTCAAACAGAGAGTAAAGTCTCAGTACTGGGGTAAATCAAGAGAGATTTTGGCACCCAATACTGAACAACACGTCGAGCAGATGAAGTAGCAAGCACGACTGACCTCTATCTACCCTACGCTCTCTGTCACTCAAAGCAGAAGGTCTGTGAGCAGACCTGAAGCTGTTGCGGGGTCCGACTGCTACGGGAGAGCGAGTTGGAACACCGGCAACATGCTGATCACGCCGCGGGTAGCTATCTCGATGGAGAAAACAAGATCTACCCTCAGGACGGCGGAAGTCACGACCAGAGGCAGCATGAGGACGGAAAACAGAAAACTCAGGAAAACCAAGTCCTCGATGCTGCCCAAACCCATCAACAGCAGTAAACCTAGACCTCGTGCTGGTCCTAGGTGCACTCAGGATCTGGGGCTGACCCTGAATACGCCTAAGAGACTCAACACGGTCTCTACGCGCGATCTTGGCGCGCCTGAAGCATCGATCAACCGTGTGTCCATCCTTCTGACAGAAGGTGCAGTGGTACTTCATCCTCTGAGAGGTAGAAGTAGCACGGTCAGGCTTCGCCTTCTAAGAGGCCGAAGCAGCAGGTGCAATCACCTTGCTATCAGAAATCCCCTGGACATAGCCCGCTGACTTAAATTGGACTTTCTCGGTCCTGGGCTCGGTCTCGATCACACCTGGTGCTATGGGTCTGAGCACAGCAGGTGGATGCTTTCTCATATCCTCATAATAGTCGTATCCTAGACCCTGATTAAATCTGCAAATCTTGGACTGGTCTAGAATAAGATTAAGCTTCTTCTTGCCACCTACAAATCTCTCGAGAGTGTTCATAAGGTACTGACACTCCCGAAAGAGAGAGGTGCAAGAAGAGCAGGGGGAAGAGGGAACAGCAGGAGGTAAGGGAGCAGATGAAGAACCAACAGTAGAGGGAAGAATGGCATGTGCACGCACAGCCGACTCTGAATGGACAGTCCTACTGCTAGTCAGTTGGTTCACGTTCCTAGGCGTCTCCACCTTACCCTGGGGCTTCTCCCCCTTCTCAGCACAGACAATACAAGCAGAAGGTTGCTTCTCTAGTAGGTCCCTAGTCAGCTTCACATATTTCTCATCCAATGCAATCAAATCAGATTTTAGTTTGTTACAGTTAATACATGGTGAGCTAACAGGGTCCTTAGAAGCATACTGAGCCATTTTCCTATCATGATCAATCATTTCTTGAAACTGTTTGGAGACAGCTTCAAGTTCAGCAGTTAACTTGGGACAGTTCAAGCATGAATCAATCGGCTCAAGTAAAGAAGCTTGGAGTTCAGCAATTTTATGATCTGCCCGTTTTAAGTTCATCTTCAAGTTATTGCAATTTTTACAAGGATCGGGCAGATCAAGGAGCATGGCATAAGGTCCTCTAGCAGCAATGTCCTTATCCTCACATGAGGTGGGAGAAGTAGTCTCATCAGTAGTAAGTAGGGTAATAGCCATCCTACTCAACTCTAACTCAGCAAGTAGACTAACATTCTCCACCTTAATAGAATCAAGCTCGGAGGACACACTATCATGCGAGGTCCTTAATTTCTCCATATCAACCAACAAAGCAGAGCATGTATCACAGTCGTCACGGGAGGGAGCAGATGTAAGTGAAGTAAGCTCCCGTGACAGTCTATCTACTTCCTTCTCCAACTCGCTACATCTAGCTCTAGATCTAGCATGAAATCCTCCTAGCTTAAGGAAAGCTTCATTAAGTTGGTCATAGGAGGGACATACCTCGTCCGAGTCGGAGTACAGCTCGCTGTCGCTGAGTTCGCCCTCGAGGGCCATGAAGCACATGCCGGAGAAGTCGTCGCCGCCATCCTTGGGCTCTTGGTCACCCGTCCCGTCGTCGTCGCTCCATCCCTCCACCTCGCTGAGGTCGAGGTCGTCGAAGGCGGTGAGGACGCGGTGGAAGAGCTTCTTGGCCTTCCCGAAGTTGCGGAACTTCTTCTTTCCCGGAGCAGGTGCTGAAGGCTTCGTGTTGTGGTTCTTGTCGGTGTAGTCGTTCTTGCCCGAACCGCCGTAGTCACCTTTACCCTTTCCAAGCTTGGGGCAGTTTGCTCGGATGTGGTTGGGGCCACTACACTCGAAGCAGATGACTGGTCCTCCTCTCTTTCTGTCTCTCCTACCCTTGTAGGCATGGAAAAACCTTCGGGCTAGGAGGGCCAGCTGATCATCCGCAAGCTGCTCTAACTGATCATCAGTTATGTCACAGAGAGCAGCAA
Source organism: Dendrocalamus latiflorus (assembly GCA_017311315.1). Taxonomy (NCBI): domain Eukaryota; kingdom Viridiplantae; phylum Streptophyta; class Magnoliopsida; order Poales; family Poaceae; genus Dendrocalamus; species Dendrocalamus latiflorus. The sequence goes on along the minus strand of CM029627.1, from coordinate 29,202,723 downwards.
GGGAGAAACCGCAAGAAGACTCAGAAGAGAGACCAGAAGCTGAACTGGGATCGGTGACCAAAGCCATCGACTGTGATTTCGACCTACGAGAGACAACGTCAATCTCGTGAGTCTTGAGGCGCGAGTACAGCGCGTCAAGAGTCAAGATCGAGAGGTCTGTCGTGTCTTTGATGGTGGTCACTTTCATCTCCCACACTCGCAGATCGAGTACCGCAAGCATCTGACGAGCGTTGTCCGAGTCGGGGTATGTGAGACCGACCGCTCGGAGGTTGCTCAAGATCTTGTGAAAACGTGCGAAGCACTCATCTAGGGACTCACCAGCAAGCATCTCGAATTTGTTGTATTCGCGCTTGAACTGGTCCTGTCGAACCGTCTTGATCTGGGTGGTGCCCTCATGGTATGCGTCGAGGGTCACCCAGATATCGTAGGCGGACGACAGGTGGGAGATGCGATCGAACTCGCTACGACTCAGGCCCTGGATAATGATGTTCCTTGCCTTAGCGTTTGCCTCAACATCATGCATATTCCTAGCAATGATGTTCTCATCGGCAGGAACAACAAACCGGACATTGACCTTGCGCCAGATAGCGTACCCCTGAGCCTGGATGTATGTCTCCATTCGGCTCTTCCAGAAGGGGTAATCGATGCCACCGAAAACGGGCGGCTTGGTCGAGTACTTGTCCGTCGCCATGGCTCTTGAGACCGGTTAAGATCTATGAATTAGAGCTAACCGGCTCTGATACCAATTGTTGGACCGAAATGGCGACAGAGGGGGGGTGAATGTCGATTTTTAAAAAAACGCCCCCAACAAATATCTTCTTCTCCAGTAGCTATGGGAGCTATGAAGGAGAAAATAAGCCCTCACTGGAAATCACAGAGACACTGAAAAGCTAGACCCAGAAGGAAGCAATCAAGAAAAACAAATTCAGCGCAAAACTGGCCTCAAGCGGTAGTACCGCTTGGTCGAGCGGTAGTACCGCTGGTCAGAGCGGTAGTACCTTTGAGCGGTAGTACCTCTCGAGAAAAACAGCAAACAGGAATTTCAGAAAAATGAGAGATTTGCAACGATTCTTGGATTCTTGGCTTGGGAAACTTTGAGGATAGCTAGGGAACACTCCAAGAAGACTAAGCCAAAAGTCAATAACAAGAAATCCACTCCAAGAATCAAGAATTTCAGATTTGGGTAAAAATCTGAAATCTTGCAAGAACCGAGCCAAAAACCAAATAACTCCCCAACTGTTGATCCTTTGGCTATGAAATTGTGAGGGAAGCTAATTAATAGCCTCTGGACTCTTCATACCAAATTTCAAGCCATCTTAACAAGGGAATCAAAATCTGGACCAAAACCAAGAAACGAAGAACAAGAACAGAGCCAGCCAAAAAGGAAAACTGAGAATCAAACTCGGTTTGCTCTTGGGATTAAATAGCCAAATGGCTTTTGAGCAACACCCATGTCATAGCAACCCATTTTGGCACTCTCCAGCAAGCAAGAACTCGAAAATCAAAATCTCAATAAATTCACCAAAAGAGAAACGAAGAACAGAGAGGAGCACGAGACAGAAACTTCAGATTTCATTCATTGATTCACATGGAATAGAGAGGAGTCCCGATACCCCGACTTGATACAAAGGAAAGATTACAGGCTCTCAACTCAATCCATCCTCTCCCTCTCTACTCAAGAACACAACTCAAGAACACATGAGGGAGGAAGAACACTCCCTAGGACTCACACCTAGAACACATCGTAGATAACAGAGGGAGCACTACTCTGCCACTACTACCCACTCTCAACAACTAAAGTCTAAAGCCAAAGCAAGCCACCAAAGCTTCTTTGGACTCTAAAACCCTAATTCTCTCATACATTGCTCAAGGAGGGCATGCAGCCCCTCCTCTCCTTTTATAGCGCCTGGCTAACGAGTCTCAGCCCCGTTACGCCCGCTACGTCCAACGGAGCCCGCTCCCGCTTGTGCAGCCTTGCGAATTTCCCGATTCGCCCCTTCTGCACCTTCCGGGAAGCTTCCGCGCTCCTTGCCTCGCACGCCTCGCAACCACCTCGAGTCCACGTCGTCTTCGACACATCCCGACCGTTCTGACCTCAGCGCCACCTGCGCCTAGTCCGGTCCACCGTGTCTCGCCACGACTCCAACTCGACGTCCTGCAGTCACACAGACAAGAAACACGTCAAATACACCGCTCGACACATGAAAGCATAAATACCATTACACTTACCATAGATGAAGTCAAAACCTGTCAAAACATTAGAATATGCATCCTAAACCCAAATGACCAGATTTGACCAAAAGTCCGACCGAGCCCGTTTGCGCCACGCAACGACTCGACTCCGAACCACTCAAACCAAACTCGACTGACCTAAACCCTTGTCAATTACTCATCACTCTCATGGAGTCACGACCACATGGTCTCTCAACCTACCAAAATCTATAGTGTGAATCCTTCTCTTTTTTCTTTGATTAATATGGTAATTTCTAACTCTTAAGAATGAACATGGTGGTTTCTTTGCTTCTGCTTTAATACTATAATAGATTGCTTCTGTCCATTCATTATCTTCGTTGTTAGCCAATCACTGGATTTCTTTACCATGGGTTTTGGTGCCTGCTGGACTTGCATTGACGATGGCAACGCCCCTATTAGGGGGTGGGAAACAGTAACAGATAATTCATTTTATCCGATATTCATATCCGAGAAAATATAAATGTGGTAAGCAAAATCTGTATTTGAAAATATTCGTATTCTTATTCGTATTCGAGAATATTCATATTCGCATTCGTATTCAAGAATATTCATATTCATATTTGAGACTATTCTATTCGTATTCAATCTATTTCATATGCCTATCTGTAACAAATCCGGTTACCCGAAATCCCAAAAAGACTCGAACAAATTTTGTGATTCAAAATTTGAATTAGGGTGGTTTGAAACCGGTAACTGTTCAGGTAATCGGTCAAAAACTGGTGAAAAGCTGGGAAAACTGATAGGAATTTGTTCTACCGAGATTTGTTACCGAAGTTGTAGGAGGATATTTGTATTCGACTGAATTAAGTACATATTCGATTCGAATTCATATCCATTACGACATTCGATTCGTATTCGAGAATATTCGAATTCATATTCACATTCATTTTAAAAATATGAATTCATATTCATATTTGAGACTATTTGATCGTATCAGATCCGTTTCCATCCCTAGCCCCTACTAGAGATCACCATCGAGCTGAGTTGTGTACAATTATTTCCTCGTGTTTCCTATGGGCCAACAACATTGTTAGTGAGAGCCGAGCTTTGCTCCGATGGTGAAGACTACCAGCGTGCAGTCCATTCGCCTGGACTCGAACCCAGAGCATCTCATTTTTAGGGTACTATTCATATGAATAGTGTCCCTCAGAGTACATGTGTACGTGAATACATTTAGTGGTCAAAGCACGTGCCCATGCTCTGTGAAGCTTTAGGTCTCCGCTTTATCAAGAAGTGTGCACATTGGGCGCACCCACAGATCTTACTAAAAACCATCTGTGATAATGCCAAATATCATAGACGATTTTTTATTAAAACCATTTGTGATACTTCAAAGACGGTTTGTATTACAAATCATCTGTGATAATGAAGTTATCACAGATGGTTTGTATTAAAAACTATCTGTGATATGTTTCTCGCCTCGCAATCCTCTAAAATTTCATAATCTCTCGCCTGAGTCCAAGTAGGATTCTGTTCCGAGACATCTTTAATAAAATAGACATAACTTTTGCATACGGTGTCTGTTTTCAATGATCTTGTACTTGTTGGAAAGCTAATGATGAGCCCAATCCAAAAAAATGACCTGCTTGTGCTAGTAACCCTCTAAGACCCCCAAAATCGGCCATCTTTAGTCTCAAATTTTCATTGCAAGTTTTTGGTTTCTGTTTTTGTCAAAAAATTTTGATCTTCCGTTCAAAATTTGGGGTTCGCCTCAACTGCAAAGTTGTAGATCTCCTCGAAACCTTTCAAACGAGCATGTATAAGCCATATAGAACTTTGCTATTTTATCTTTTGAGAATAGCTATTTACATTGCACCGGTATATACATATATTGTCTTCAATAATTATATATCACAGATAGTTTGTGGTTCAAACTGTCTGTAATAATTATGTATCATAGATAGTTTGTGGTTTAAACAATTTGTGATAATTACATATCACATATAGTTTATGGTTCAAACCGTCTGTGATAATTATGTATCCCTGATCACTGGGCCAGTCGATCCTCTCCAACCAAATCTCAACCAATAGAAACCCACCAACCCCCACCCCACAGATTGTAGCTCCACCTCTTCATCCCCGAGCCCATTCTGCCAAAAATTTTCTCACTCCCACTTCTCTCCCCCCTATACATACTCACCCAAACCCATCCTCCACCGCGCTCAAAATCTCTCCAGCTTCCTCATCGTCCTCCTCCTCAACCCCGACCCTGATGTCCTTACAAAGTAGATGGCATGCAAGTCTAGGGCAGCAAGGCACCGCAGAAGCAGCTAGCCACTAAGACAACACTCAAGTTAGCGCCAACGACGGCGAGGTGAAGGACATCCAGCTCGCACGATGCATCAGGGGCGAGAGGGCCTAGGCATAGAGGCCTCGTCAGCGCGATTAAGCTTCTACTGTCTGCTAGGATCTTTGCTTCTTCTATGTTCTTGCCATGTTAAAGAGTTGGGTTTGTAGGATTAGGAGATGTGTTCTTGCTATATTCTTGCTGTGTTAGATGGGTAATCTACTCGTTATCTTGTTATGCTGTAATGATGAATTCTAATTTTAATGGAAATAAAATATGTTGTTGTGTTTACTTCTGTATTTGCTTATTTTCAAAGGGCATAGCTAACATTTCTTGAGGCTAGCCAAAAAATAGAAAAATTTTAGGTATAGAATGAACTATCACAGACGGTTTTGTGGTATAAACCGTCTATGAAGGACTATCACAGATAGCTCGAACCAAAAATCGTCTGTGATACTCGCATATCACAGACAGTTCTATCTACCAACCGTCTGTGATGAGAAAGTATCACAGACGGTTCTATATACCAACCATCTATGATACTTTCCCATCATAGATGGTTGGTAGCTAGAACTGTCTATGATGTGAGTATCACAGATAATTTTTGGTTTAAACCGTCTGTGATGACCCTTTTTGTAGTAGTGCATGTGTATACTAATTTTTGGGTTATGCTTTGGTACACCTCTTATGAAAAGGTTTACGAATCTTCAAACAAAGTTGTTAATACTAGATGGGAGCAAATATGCATAACCTAGAAGATAAGTCAAATAAAAAATTACCCCTACCTAACATTCAAGTCTATAATTATATCTAATCTCCAATTTCATTTATTTTTTGTAGGTCGGTATATATTTGCCATCATCTAATATTAATTACTTTCTTCTCTCAAAAAAAAATTAATTACTTTCTTTAAGGTTTGTAAACTTTTCTAAAAGAGGTGTACTTAAAGTAAATCCTACTATTTTTTATCAAATAATTTTAGTGCATATAGTCTTTCCCTTCTCTGAACTATGTTATGGGCAGCATATTATAAAATCACATGTACAAAAAAAAAAGATTGAATACGCCATAATTGCCCCCCAATAGATGGGAAAATTAGGTAATTTCATCCAGGGTGAGGGTTCCATAGACCAATGTATGGATCCTTACTTTGGGTATATTTACATTGGCTTTTACTTCTGATTTATGTTTAGAGAAGCTAGAAGCCAATATAAGCATCCGCTTCCCGAAGCGGTTTTTCTACTCCTCTTGCTCTTGTCAATAGGGCAGGGAGTCACAGGCGCATCACGCACCCCACTCTTCTTGCTCCCGTCTCGCTCACACATCTATCCCTTACTTTTCCCACTGCTTGGTCCCTCCTTCTAAAAACTACTTCTTTCAACCAGCCAAAAGTCGTCAGCCATAGTAAAGGCTCCGTTCTTTTTGACTTTTCAGCCAGCTTTTGGCTTCGGTTTCTATCAATTGGTACTATTCATTTGACCTACCTGTCATAGCCAAAAGCTATCAACCGCAGCCCAAAAGAATATGAAAGCTTCCATTGCTAATTCTCCGTATCAAGCTATGTTTTAGTTGCTCAACTCTACCTACAATATGCCCCTGCGGGTATAAAAGCCAACTATACCATGAGCTAGGCTACATGATTTAGAGAAATTTAGAAAATAAACATGGACTACATAATGTAGTCATTCATTAAGCATGGTTGCTCCAACATGGACTGCAAAATGGAGACATGGACTGATGTCATGAACAACAAAATTGAAAAAAAAATTCCCCCAAATATATAGTCCAAAAAAACACTCCAAGTGACACTAGTATAGAGAAAGATATACTGGGCATCTCATCACAGACGATTTCCCAAAATTCATCAGTGTTGTAATTATCACAAAAGGTTTTACAAGCATGACTATCTATGTTACTGACCATGGCTATAACTGTCTATGATACATAATTATTACAGACGGTTTCTTATTAAGAACCATCTGTGAGTTAGCACAGATGGTTTTTAAAAACTAATCGTCTGTGATAATTGCAGATATCACAAATATTTTTTTATCCAAACCATCTATGATAATCCATAGACACTTTCAATTATAAACTGTCCGTGATAATGTGATATGTTACAGACAGTTTTTAATCCGAACCGTCTATGTAATTTACAGACACTTCCAACCTCAAGCCGTCTGTGATAATTGCATTCATCACAGATGGTTTTAATCCGAACCATATGAGATAATTCATAGATAGTTCTTAACAAGAATCATCTGTGATAATTATATATCACAGACAATTTTTGGTTGGAAGTGTCTGTATTGTTACTTATCACAGACAATTATTTTTAAAAACCGTCTGTTATAATGATCTTCTATATATAGGGCGAAAACATAACTTAGTACTCTTGCACATACTTAGGTTTTTCAACAGACCTACGCCTTCTCAACTTCCTCTGTCGCCGCCCTCCGGCTTCTGCCTCCTCTGGTCTTCGTGGTGCAAATGCATAATAATTGGTTGATGAAAAGATTTGAGAGATTAAATGAAACTAAGTGGTTAGTGATACTGTAATGGTTGTTGATTGTTATGTGTACATGTTATTTACTGTTTAACTTTGTATTTGCTGAGTCTTCGGATTTACCCTTACTTTGTTGTTTTTTAGGTGATTGTTGAGGACGTCATGCATGGGCGGGAGTAGCACATGAATAATTTCATGCACCAGCAACACTTCATATACTACCTTTTGTTAGTATCTTTAGACTCTTTTAGTTTGCTTTAGTAGTTTGAGGCAGAGTGGTATGATGTGTGTTAAGTCGCTGCAACATAATAAAATAGTGTTGGCTTAAAATTTCTAGTAGTTGATGAAAATGGTAAAAATATGCAATGGTGATAGCATTCTAGGTCCAGAGAATAGGTGGAATGTTACAAATATATGGTGACCTGCTGCTGCTGTTGTAGCCACAACTCATTTGGGATGTTCTAATGTTATACGCAATCCATGTGTACTCATCATCCCGTGTACGTATATTCCTTACTCTTGTATTCTCTTCTTGCACTTCACAACCTCGTTCTTCTTCAACATGTACTAGCGATCGAGGAATGAAATGGTATGAAAAGTACGAGCTTTACCGCTTGAAATGTGAAGTGAGGAAATGGGTGCTTCTCTGTGTGAACGCGCAGAACCGATGGAATAGGAGCACATGCACAGCTTTTGCTTTGGGAGAAAAATTAGAAGCAAACAAGCAGACTACACGTCAAACTGGAGATGTTGAGATCAATTTGTTCATATTTGTTGCTTTCATTCATGAATGTGAATCACATGTTTACAACTCTCATGATCAAATGAACGAAAGGAAAGTACACTTCAGATATTCTTGTAATTTTGATGATTACTCTAGATATTATTAGGTTTATTTTATGGTGTCTAAGGATGAGACTTTTAGATATTTTAAAGATTTATATCTTAGACTCAATAATGAATTAACAGGTATTATAAAAGCTATAAGGAGTGATAATGGTACTAAATTTAAGAATTCATCATTTGCTTCTTTTTGCTCTGAAAAGGTTTAGAACATCAATTTTCTTCCCCTCGTGTCCCACAACAAAATGGGGTTGTAGAGAGGGAAAATAGAACCTTAGTTGAGATGGCTAGGACTATGCTTGATGAATATGCTACTCCTAGGAAGTATTGAGCTGAGACTATTTTCACTGCATGTCATGTTTCTAATAGAGTATTTTTGAGAGCCTCATTGCACAAGACTTATTATGAATTGAGATTTGGGCGTAAGCTTAGTATTCTCACTTCGGAGTATTTGGATATAAATGCTTTATTCTTAAACATGGTAATCTTGATAAATTTGAATCTAAATCTTTAGATGGCATTTTTCTTTATTATCCTACTCACTCTCGTGGTTATTGTGTACTCATCTTAGAAACTAACAAAGTTGTTGATACCTGCGAGGTTACTTTTGATGAGGCTAGTCCTGGTACTAGACACGACATTTCAGGTACACTGGTTCAGGGAGAGTCAGAAGGCATATTTATTGATGAAGAGAAAAATCTTGACTTTGGTGATGTTTTTCAAAAATATTGACTTTGGTGATGTTTTTCCTCCCATACTACCACCTGCACTAGCTGAGGATCTTGCAACTTCTACTTCGACTTCAGCTGGAGACACTGCTTTCTCTGATGAGCCACCATCAATTGATGGATCACCTGCAGAAGAGGTTGATAATGTTGGCGCTACTTTAGAACCTTCTGCACCATTGCATATTCAGCGGCACCATCCCCCAGAACTGATGATTGGTGACATTCAAGAAAGGGTAACATGTTCCAGGTTTACTTCTGTTGACTCACATGCTCATTCTGCTTTTGTTGCCTCTTTTCAGCCCAATGATGTAAGTCACGCTTTATCTGATAAGTCTTGGATCAATGCCATACATGAAGAATTAGAAAATTTTGAGCGTAATAAAGTCCAAACCTTAGTTGAACCTCCTCATAGACATAATGTGATTGGATCTAAATGGGTTTGTAAAAATAAATAAAGTGAGAATGGTGTTGTGGTTAGAAATAAGGCTAGACTAGTTGCTCAGGGGTTTACTCAGGTGGAATGTCTTGATTTTGGTGAAATTTTTTCTCCTGTTGTCAAATTAGAAGCTATTATAATTCTCTTAGCATTTGCTATATATAAAGGTTTTAAATTGTATCAAATGGATGTTAAGAGTGACTTTCTTAATGGCTTTATTGAGGAGGAAGTTTATGTTAAGCAACCACCTAGTTTTGAAAATCCTAAATTTCCTATTCATGTTTACAAATTGTCTAAAGCATTGTATGTCTTGAAATAAGCTCCTAGAGTATGGTATGAAAGGCTCAAGTTATACTTGTTAAAGAATAATTTTGAAATTGGCAAAGTAGACAAAACTCTTTTCTCGCTTAGGCATGGCAATGATCTATTACTTGTTCAGATTTATGTGGATGATATCATCTTTGATGGCTCTTCTCATGCTTTGGTTTCCAAGTTTTCAGATACTACGAGCAGGGAATTCGAGATAAGTATGCTGGGGAGTTAATTTACTTCTTGGGTTTACAAGTAAAAAAGACTAAGCAGGGCACGTTTATTCATCAAACCAAGTATACATAGGATCTGCTTAGGTGTTTCGATATGGGAACCTGTAAACCTATTTCTACACAAATGGGATCTACAACTGTTCTTGATCCAGATGAAGAAGGTGGGGCGGTGGACCAGAAAGAATACAAAAGTATGATTGGGTCCCTACTTTACCTTACTACTTCGAGGTCAGACATACATTTTGATGTGTGTTTGTGCGCTCGATTTCAAGCTTCACCACATGCATCCCATCATCAGATGTGAAAAGAATTTTCAAGTACCTCCAATCGACTTTAGAATTCGGACTCGTATATTCTTCTTCATCTTGTCTTACTCTGCGTGCATATTCAGATAGTGATTTTGTGGGTTGTAGGATTGATAGAAAGAGTACTTCTGGTACATGTCACTTTTTAGGCACATCATTAGTTTCTTGGTCTTCTAGAAAACAATCATCTGTTGCACAATCCACTACTGAAGCTGAATATGTAGTTGTTGCTGCTAATTGTTCTCAAAGTTTATGGATTTTTGCTACACTTAGGGATTCTGGGTTAAAATTGAGTAGTGTTCCAATGTATTGTGATAACAGTAGTGCTATTAATATTGCTAAAAACCCAATGCAACATTGTAGGACTAAACATATTGATATACGATTTTACATTCTAAGAGACCATGTGAAAAAGGGTGATGTTATTCTACACTTTGTTGAGTCTGATTTTCAGATTGCTGATATTCTCACTAAGCCGCTTGATACTTCTCGTTTTGTTTGTTTGTAGAGTGAATTGGGGGTATGTCATTCAGTGGAATTATTATGAGGGGCAGCTTGTTGTTTAAATAAAATTTTCAGAAGCTTTGTTGATTATACTTGTCAAATAAATCAACAAGTCCAAGCCATTGAAAATTAAATGAGTTGTAGAGCTCTCTTTATCATATTTACTCATATGTTGTGTAGCTTTGATCATATTTACTCTCTATAATTAATTTGTTGCACCTGAACTAACATATGACATAGCGGAATATGTTTGACTAGATTTATTATAGATAGTATTGTTCGATGTTCATAGAAAATGATTAGCTTGATTGTGAATCTTATGTTAAATCTTGGTTATGAGGCTCGTATGTTTCATATTGCAATATTTTTATGTTCACTCAATTTGGCATGTTATAAAAAATAAAAAAAATAAGAAAGAGAAAATTGAAAAGATGTATACTTCAAGCATGCCATAATAAACAAAAAAGGGACACAAAAAGTGAACAAAATGAAAAAATATGCTTCAAGCATGCCACCATCTAAAAGAAGTATGCTACAAGCATGCCATCATGAAAAGAAGTATGCTATAAGTGTGCCAAATGTTAAGAATTGAGTGTGGAGTAAGGTTGTTACATGAGACAGCTAACTCATGTAGTTTTAATTTTGCTTCATTTTTAGGCTTTGAATTTTTCTTGTGATATTTTATTGTGCTCTTTATAATTAGTTTAGTCATTGTTGAGATGCCTGTCATTGATATAAATTACTTAATCATGTTGAAAGCCTTATTTTGATATTGTTATATGATATATGACTTTATATGATCTAGATAGTTCTACTAAAAAATATAGCTTGGTTGCTTGATTAAATTAATGTACAGTAACTTGGATAATCTACGAAGTTTCTTGATTTTTACTCTCATTGCTCCTTTTTAGAATTATTTTTTCTTTGAAGTTTCTTGATGATTACATTGCCAAGGGGGAGAAATTGGAGAGAATGGAGGGCTATTGGAGAAATTTAAAATTTGCTAAAATTGCTTCTGTTGTGTTAAGGGGAAGTGGTTTAGAGGTTTAGAAGAGATTTGAGATTTATGGCTTAAAATGCTTTTTTCGGTTTCAATTCTTCATTTATATCTATTTGAAACTAATTCATCATGCTATGTTGAGGTGTTGTCAATGTATTCAGCAAGGGAGAGATTGTTAGACCGTGTGGCTAGATCTAGGATATTTTAGTGATGAATAATTGATAATAGTTAATTTATAATGATGAATAATTGACAATATTGCTTATCGATGTTATGCGGGGCGTATAGTGTGTGTGGACTAATGTCGGTCAAGTTGGGAAGAACTTGTGGTGGAAAAGTGTTGGTTTGGTCTTTGTATGTACATGATAACTCGAAGGTGATCGTGGTCTATAGCGACGAACACGAGATGGTTTGGGGTGAAGTCATGGTCCAGAGGGTCAAGGAGATTGGAGAAGACGGTCATGCTCGAGTTAGGGCGCATGGAGATCAAAAGTTGTTGGTGCGTGTCGGAGCTACGGTGGTACAGTCCAGAGGCTACGACATGTGATAGAAGTATGAAAAACCCGTGTGGCAAAAGGTTTTGAGTCCTTTGAAAAGTAATTGGCCAAAAGTCTAGTTAAAATAAAAAGGTCCGATTAGATAAGTTGTATTAGGGTTAATCGTATTGTATTATGGGTGCGAGGTGGCCGAGGCTTTTGGGTATAAAAAAGATAGGAGGCGGCTGTCGATTGATTGATGGTGTCATGAGCTTTTTGAATAAAAAAGCATCGATGCTAATATGAGATCAAGAACAGGCTCGGCCCTGGGGGGCGAGCGGGGCGGCCGCACCGGGCCCCCAAAATTCAGGGGCCCCCCATGGCCCATATACATTGTATATATATAATCCATGTACGGTATATACTTAATACTCTATCCGAATATCTGATCCCGGGCCGACTCGTGATCTCGTCTTCTTTCAATCTTCGTCGTCTAGGGCAGACGGGCAGTAGGGCAGCGCCGGCACCATCACGACTGACGACTCACGCACGCGGCACGCCGCGCGGCCCGCGCCGACGCCGAGGGTGCCTGTGGCCGTCTCTCCGGACTCCGCCGCGCCGCTACGTCCCCGGTAATCCGCAATTCCGCACTCCGTCCGCAGTAGAGTAGCCATCGCCAGGCTCGGCCCTGGGGGGGCGAGCGGGGCGGCCGCACCGGGCCCCCAAAATTCAGGGGCCCCCCTGGCCCATATACATTGTATATATATAATCCATGTACGGTATATACTTAATACTCTATCCGAATATCTGATCCCGGGCCGACTCGTGATCCCGTCTTCTTTCAATCTTCGTCGTCTAGGGCAGACGGGCAGTAGGGCGGCGCCGGCACCATCACGACTGACGACTCACGCACGCGGCACGCCGCGCGGCCCGCGCCGACGCCGAGGGTGCCTGTGGCCGTCTCTCCGGACTCCGCCGCGCCGCTACGTCCCCGGTAATCCGCAATTCCGCACTCCGTCCGCAGTAGAGTAGCCCTCGCAGTTCGGCTGTTCGGGCGTTCGGCAGTTCCATTGCATGCATGCAGGTATCGGCGACTTTACTGAATACTGACGACGTGTCGACGTCGACTTTGCATTGCATCTATGCAGCATGCAGGTATCGGCGACTCGGGCACTCGGCGTGTCTCAACTCTCACCGAACGTGCACACAAGAAATTCAATATTGAGTTGTACCTCTCCATTGCTTTGATGCTCATGCAGATGCAGTCAATCAGTCATGCTGTCGTAGTGTAACTAGTGTTATGCACATATCATATATTCATATATACGATTCTCCTCCAGCCGCGGAATTCCCAAACCAACAGGTCTACATCTACATCACTTTATCATTGCTTCTTATAGTTTACATATTAGAAATTTTTTAATCAATAATTAGTGCTTTGTAGTTACTAATTATACTATTGTTCTTTAAATTTTCAGTACCATATCATCTAGAAAATATGCATCCGACAGTGAAAAAAGAAAAAAGAGGAAACGAATAGATGAGTTGATAGAATCACAGAGGGGATCCATTGACAAATTTTTTAAAAGTAATACGAACAGTTCAAGAAATCCTGATGAATTGGCGATAGTTACTGTGGAGGAAGATGCTAATGTGAATCTAGAAGATAAGGGCCCTATGGAAGACCATGTCAATATCAACACAGATGATAACAATGTGAGTGATCATGAGCACATATTTAATTCATCTGCTACAGAATCTGCTAGTTTTGATGAACCAGTATTTACTAGAAATATTTATGATCCGGTAAATTGGGGTAATCTTGATAACAAAGCAAGAGACATATTAGTGGAGAAGGGGCCTATAAAAGAAGAAAATATTGAATTTCCTTTGGATGACAACTCAAGACATTTTTCGTACAGTCATTACTCTAGAAAAATGAGCAATGGAGAGGTACATGATAGAAAATGGTTAGTTTATTCAAAACACGTTGATAAGGTGTTTTGCTTTTGCTGCAAGCTTTTCAATTCTGATAATTGGAAGAGTTCATTGGGGCATGATGGGTTTAGAGATTGGAGGCATATCAATGAGAGGCTGAAAGAACATGAAGCTAGTGTCGAGCATATTTCCAACATGAATTCTTGGAATGAACTTAGAGTTAGATTGAGCAAACATGAAACGATCGATAAAGAGCTACAACAGCAAATTACAAAGGAGAAAGAACGTATAAGGCAGGTTCTATTAAGAATAGTTTCCATTGTGAAATTTCTTGGCAAACGTAATTTGGCTTTTAGAGGATCCAGCGAGCAACTTTACAATGATGTTAATGGTAATTTCTTAGCTTGTGTTGAGATGGTTGCTGAATTTGACTTGGTAATGCAAGACCACCTTAGACGTATTCAAAGCAAAGAGATTCATTATCATTATCTTAGTCATAAAATTCAGAATGAGTTGGTTTCTCTTTTGGCTTCTGAAATTACAAATTCAATCATAAAGACTGTTAAAGAGGCCAAATATTTTTCTGTTATCCTTGATTGTACACCAGATGTGAGTCACCAAGAACAAATGAGCTTGTTGGTTCGATGTGTTGATATTTCTGATGGCAAAATAAAAGTTGAGGAGTACTTTCTTGGTTTCTTGAAAGTGGATGACACATCTGGTTCAGGGCTTTTCAATGTATTGCTTGATGCAATTAAGTCTTTTGATTTAAATGTTGATGATATTAAGGGTCAAGGTTATGATAATGGCTCTAATATGAAAGGAAAAAACAAGGGGGTGCAAAGACGGTTGCTTGATATAAATCAAAGAGCTTTGTATATGCCATGTGCTTGTCATAGTCTTAATCTTACCCTTTGTGATATGGCTAAATCTTGTGCTAAAGCTATTTCATTCTTTGGAATTGTGCAAAGGATATATGTATTATTTTCTGGTTCTACTAAAAGATGAAAAGTTTTGCTTGACCATATAGAAGGTTTAACTGTGAAATCATTTAGCAATACTCGTTGGGAGAGTAGAATCAAAAGTGTCAAAGCAATTAGATATCATGCTCCTCAATTAAGGTCAGCTCTACTTGAGTTAAAGGAAGATAGGGAAACCGAACCCAAGGATAGGAGTGATGCAAAAAATTTATATGAAGTGCTTGGTAGCTTTGAGTTTATAATTGGTATGGTTATTTGGCATGATATTTTATTTGCTGTAAATACTGTGAGCAAGAAGTTGCAATCACCATCCATGTGCATCGAGTCTACCTTGCAACAAATAGAAGGCATGGTTAAATACTTTAATACTTATAGAAATGAAGGGTTTGCTTCGAGTATGATCATTGCCAAAGATATTGCAGCTCAAATGAATGTAGAGCCATCATTTCCAGTTAAGCAGCGTGTTCTTAGAAAGAAACAGTTTGATGAAATTGATTGTGATGAAGTAGTTTTGCAAGCTGAAAAGGAATTTGAAGTTAATTATTTTTTTGTTATGGTTGATATAGCAATCAATTCATTGAAAATTAGATTTTCAAGAACTCCAAACATTCGGAAGTATATTTGGATTTTTAATGAGTTCAACAACATTGAAGTCATTGGATCGGACTGAATTAAAAGAATGTTGTACAAAATTTGCAGAAACTTTCTCTCTAGATGGTTCATCTGATGTTGAGTTAAATGATCTAATTTCTGAGATAAGTGTTATGCAATTGACTTTATCAGATAAACCAATGTCTGCTATGGAGATCTTTGAGTTTGTCAGAGAAGCGGATTGTTATTCTAATATTTCTATTGCTTATCGGATTTTATTTACTATGCCTGTGACTATGGAATCAGCTGAAAGAAGCTTTTCAAAGTTGAAATTTTTGAAGAATTATTTAAGGTCAACAATGTCTCAAGAGAGGTTAAACGGTTTGGCAACTTTATGTATTGAGAAGAAATTATTGGATGAGATTGATATCAATACCATCATCAATGACTTCGCATCTAGAAATGTTAGAAGGAATTTTTAAGGTAATATCTATAAACTCTTTTATATGAATTTTTCTTTAATACATAACGCATTTTAAATGTTTGTTGGTAAAATTAGATACATATATATGTGTGTGTATAGATTTATATTTAGATATTTATACTAGGGCCCTTATTTCTAGTTTCGCCCCGGGCCTCTAAAATCCCAGGACCGGCCCTGATCAAGAAGTTGGTTGCTTGCGTGAGGAGGTGGCTAGTTTTGGAAGGACGAAGTACCGCCGAATCCCATCTATCGTCGCTTTCAATCTCACGCTAGCATGTCGTCGTTTTCCACGCACTAGAAAACCATCGATAGCACTGCTACTAGGGGTGAAAACGGATCGGATACGGACGGATAATGTTTTTACCATATTTGTTTTCATATTTTTTTCGGATACGGATACGAATACGAATACAAATACGAATAATATCGAATACAGATACGGATCGAATACGAATCGAAATGAATACGATTAAGAATATTTATCGGAACATGAAAACCTCTTAAACTATACATCCAAAATTAACAAAAATACGTAAATAGTTCATCTTGTCAAAACATTCATGAAATCTAAACAAGCATAGTCTTTTCATCCACAATGAAAATATACTCAATAGTCGATCATAACATAACTACATAAGTAACAACAACGTGCAATTCATGGAATACACATGATGACATGATAGCAATTTGAACAAACATAAGAACATTTCATTCCTCCATTTCATCCATCAAGTTGTAACAGCCCAGGATTTTCTGTTTTTGAAAAAGCCGGATTTGGAAAGTAAATTAAGTGAAAACCAAAAAAATAGATATTAAATAAAATGATATTTTGATTTTCTATAAAAATCCTACTTTAAATTAATTATTTGGAGTTATTTGGCTTTTATTTGGTTTCCTGGATTTTCTGGAGTTTAAAGGTCTACTTTTGAAATTAAAAAGTATTTTTAAGTATGAAAATTAAATACCAACATTAGTTGAAAATATTTTTATTAAGTCCAAAATGTCAACAGGAACTTCTGTGAATTTTCCTAGAATTTTTGGAGTTTATTTCATATTTTTCTGAGCTTAAATGAATTTCCTAGGCTTTTCTGAAATCCAAAAATCAAAAATAAAAATTAAAGTCCCTCTCCTCCCCTCGGATATCCGTTTTCGTATTATCCGGATAATCCGTATTCGACGGATACTAAGCTTACTGTATTCGTATCTGTATCCGATAAAAAAATCCGTATTCGTATCTGATCCGAGAACTATCCGAAAAAAATCCGATCCGACATAATCCGTATCCGTATCCGTATCCGTCCGAATCCGGCGGAAACTATCCGATTCGTTTTCACCCCCTAACTGCTACTGCTTCACTTTGTGTCCCAGCGCGCCAGCGTGGCTTCCATCGCATGATCGCGCAGCGCTAGCGCGTGCCGCCTGCCGTGTGTTAGAATAGATTGAGACAAACGTTTGGGAAGCAAAAGTTACTTTATTCTGAATCTTTACAGTGCTTTATAGATGATGAGAGGGTGGGAGAAAAGGTGTCTTTATCAAAAGACATCTATACATTGGGCAGTTTCTGTAACTGTGTTTAACACTCCCCCTTGACCAATGTATCTTCACATGATCACCTTGATTCATCATCTTGAAATAAACTCCCCCAAAACCCTGTAGGAAAAATATGAGGAGAATCTGTAGAATAGATATGCCATGAAAAACTCCTTTTAAAAACCCAAATGGGAAAATTTTAAGGAGAAAAATGATATAGCATATATTTGATTATATCTCTTTAAAAACCTTTGTAGGAAAATGGAGATATATTTATGTTTACGTTGTTATATTGCCTCATTAAAAACCTTGATGAGAAACCTTAAAGGGAAAACTCATAAAGGGAAAAAAGAGTACAACATATGTATTGAACGGGTTAAGTCTTAGGAGATTTCTCCCCCTGAATTCTGCAAATCACGTAGTCTTCGCATACCAATTCCATGAACACATTTTTGGAATGTGGAGGTTGGTAATGACTTGGTGAATAAGTCTGCGAGATTATCACAAGACTTAGTTTGCAGAATATTTATTTCCCCACTCTCTTGCAATTCATGTGGGTAAAATAGTTTAGGAGCAATATGTTTTGTGATATTGCTCTTTATGTAACCCGTGTGCATTTGAACAACGCAAGCAGCATTATCTTCGTAGATAATGGTAGGTGATGCAATAGCACCTACACCACAAGATTGTTGTATGTGGTTAATCATTCTGCGAAGCCATACACATTCACGTGATGCTTCATATAATGCAATTATTTCAGAATGATTAGTGGATGTAGCCACTAGAGTCTGTTTCGAAGACTTCCAAGAGATGGCTGTTCCACCATGTAGAAATACAAAGCCTGTTTGAGATCTGGCATTATGGGGATCTGATAAATAGCCAGCATCTGTATATCCTATTAAATCCACATTGTTATTCTTCTGAAAGAATAGACCGAGATCTTTAGTGCCTTGAAGATATCTAAGGATATTCTTCACTCCTACCCAATGTCTTTTGGTTGGAGCAGCGCTATATCTAGCAAGTAGATTTACTGCAAATGCGATATCCGGCCGGGTGCAATTTGCAAGGTACATAAGAGCTCCGATGACACTGAGATATGGAACCTCGGGTCCCAATAGCTCTTCATTGTCATCTCGGGGTCTAAATGGATCTTTATCCCTGTCTAGAGATCGAACAACCATGGGGGTTTTCGATGGATATGCTTTGTCCATATTGAATTTCTCCAATATTTTCTGGACATAGGCTGATTGATGCACTAAAATGCCTGAATGAAGGTGCTCAAGTTGTATTCCTAAGTAAAATTTAGTTTTACCCAAATCCTTCATTTCAAATTCCGTCTTTAGATGATTGCATGCCTCATCAATATCTTGTGGGTTGCCGATGATATTTAAATCATCGACATACACTGATATGATGCAAAATCCTGTTTGGGACTTTTTGATGAAAACACATGGACAATCATTATTGTTAGTGTATCCCTTCTGCAAAAGGAACTCACTAAGTCGGTTATACCACATTCTTCCCGACTGCTTTAAGCCATAGAGTGACTTTTGAAGCTTTAAACAATACATGTTGCGATTTGCGTTTGGATCCGGTATAGAGATTCCATCAGGGACCTTCATATATATGTCCGAATCAAGTGACCCATATAGATATGCAGTCACTACGTCCATCAACTGCATAGATAGACGATTTTGAACAGCCAGAGATATAAGATATCGGAATGTTATTCCACTCATAACTGGAGAATATGTTTCATTGAAATCAATGCCGGGTCTCTGCGTGAACCCTTGTGCTACAAGCCTCGCTTTATATCTCACCACCTCATTGTTCTCATTCCGTTTCCGGACGAAAACCCATTTGAATACCACAGGGAAGATTCCTCGAGGTGTAGGTATTGCATGAGTGAATACCTCTCTTTTAGTGAGCGAGGTTATCTCTGCTTGAATTGCATCTTTCCATTGATTCCAGTCCGAGCGCTTTCTGCACTCTGCCATGGTCTTAGGATCTGGATCATTTTGGATGATTTCTGCAATTGCTTCAGAGAAATAGATGTCGACAATTGTAGACTTTCTGTCATATGATTCTCCAGATTCAATATAGTTGATGGAAATTTCAAGCACCCCTTGTGATGTATCATTATTTCCCAAAATGATTGCATCAGGGCGTTCCGATGTCCCAACATCAGTAATTGAGTGCACTGTTGATGTGGGATGTGAAGGTTGAACCTCCACAGGGTGTTTCTCAACGTGAGGTTGAGTTACATTTACTGGGTTAGAAGATTTGTTCTTCCCTTTCCTTTGCTTGCTAGAAGCTGCATCTGTGGAAATAGCCGTACTTCTCCCCCTCTTACTTGGGAGTTGAGTAGTTTTATTTGGTACCTCTACTCTTTCCGGCACATTTCTCGCATGGTTATTGGATTTTGTAACACCCTTATAATCAGTAAATGCATCTGGCATGTTATTTGCAATGTGTTGCAAATTAATGATCTTCTGAACTTGGAGTTCAGTTTCAGAAGTATGTGGATCAGAGTTGGAGATGTCTATGGCATCCCAATTGATTTCCTGGCATTTGTTGTGGTTTTCAATTCCTCCCCCTAATGCCGGGAAATGATCTTCATTGAAGATACAATCAGCGTACCGGGCAGTGAATAGATCCCCTGTAAGGGGTTCCAAGTATTTAATGATCGACAGAGATTGATATCCCACAAAGATCCCCAATTTCCTGTGTGGGCCCATAGATGTACGCTGCGGTGGGGAGATCGGTACGTATGTAGCACAACCGAACTTCCGCAGATGGGAAATATTTGGTGTATTTCCACGTACTAGTTGCAACGGGGAGGTTGCATGGTATGCAGTTGGACGCAATTGAATCAAGTCAGCAGCGTGTAAGACTGCGTGACCCCAACATGATGTTGGTAGATTGCAATTCTGTAGTAAAGGTCTTGCAATAAGTTTCACTCTCTTAATGAGAGATTCGGCCAACCCATTTTGAGTATGAACATATGGGACCGAGTGCTGAACTTGAATTCCTAAAGCCATGCAATAATCATTGAAGGCACGTGAGGAAAATTCAGCAGCATTATCCATTCGGATTGATCGGATTTGATGTTCAGGATATTGTGCTTTAAGTTTGATAACTTGTGCAACAATTTTAGCAAATGCATGGTTCCGTGTGGAAAGTAGACACACATGAGACCATCTTGTAGATGCGTCTATTAGAACCATGAAATACCTGAACGGCCCAGACAATGGGTGAATGGGACCACATATGTCACCTTGAATGCGTTCAAGGAACTTTAGAGGTTCGGCATGAATTTTGAGGTAAGAGGGCCTCAAAATTAATTTCCCAGTGGCACATGCGGTGCACATAAAATCTGAGGATTGGGGAAATTTTGCATCACTTAAAGTGTGACCAACAGAATTGCTTATAATTTTCCTCATCATCCCTATTCCAGGATGGCCAAGACGATCATGCCAAGTTTGGAATGCGTTAACATTTTGGAAAATTACTTTGTAAGCAACATGTGGTACGGGTTTGATGTATGTGTAGTACAATCCGGACGAGAGTGAGGGAAACTTTTCTAGTGTCTCTTTGCCATATCCGTGATCTTTTGTTATGAGAAGAAACTCCTCATTGTTGTCCTCATGAGTTTCAACATGAAACCCATTCTTACGGATATCTCTATAACTCAATAGGGTACGAGTTGAATCGGGATACAAGAGTGCATCCTCAATTTTTATTGATGTACCCATAGGAAGCGTAATTGTGGCCTGACCGGTGCCAACTATTACAGCATCGCGTCCAGTGATTGTTAAAACATTTCCTTTGTTCTTTGTGAGAGTTTGGAAATATTTTATCTCCCTGAGTATAGAGTTAGTGGTACCGCTATCCACTAGGCACATTTCCTCATCCATCAGATCGACTCCCGTACAATCTATACAAAATGGAGAATTTGATTATGTAATTCTCAACAAATATATATAGAATACATACAATATATATATATAGGTATCAATTGTGCTTAATACAAATTACAATACCCATTGTGTTTAAATGAAGAACGGACAACATCTAGCCTATGGCAACATTCACAATTAAACGACATCCACATTTAAGGCATTATTAAATAAGGTATTTCAAAGTGTAGGAGCCTAGTTAAAGTCTCCAAACGGATCGTTAGAAGTGAACTCCACGATCATGTTTTCCGTATCGTCAACATTCCCATCAAGTGGAGGTAATGCCTTAGTGTTGTGTGTTCCCGCAGCTGTAGGAGTAGAGTAGGAGCATCCAGGGGCATCTTTCTTAGTAATGTCAGGTTGGAGGAATTCTTCCATGTTGACATCAGGTTGGGAGTTGAAGTGTGCTTCAAATTGTCCACCTTGATTGGAACGTCCTTGATTGGAGCGTGCTCGTCCCACGGAATTCAAGTACAAAGCCACCAAGTGCTTGGGAGTATGACATTTCTCAGTCGGATGGTTGTAACAGCCACACTTGTTACAAGTGTTAAACTTGTTCTTGTTTGACTTAGAAACATCCTTTCCCTTGTTAGCACCACGAGACTTCCGCTGTCTCTTGAACTTGTTCTTCCCTTTAAAGGTTCTAGGATTGCTAGAGTTAGTAGCATTCCCTTGAGGTTTGTTCTGAGTGTTAGCATGTATTTCTGGCAAAGCCTTAGTGCCCAAAGGGCGCAGATTAGAGTTCCATATTAGGAGCTCACTATGCCTTTCTGCCTGAAGTAATGTTTTAATCAACTCAGAATAAACGGTGAAACCTCTTTCACGGTATTGTTGCTGAAGGATCGTTTGTGCGGGGAGCATGGTAGACAACGTCTTTTCAATTTTCTCCGCATCAGATGGTTCTTTCTCGCAAAACTGCAGTTTAGAACTGATTTTATGAACAGCATGGTTGAACTCTCCCACAGATTTAAAATCTTGTATGCGGAGGTGGTTCCACTCATTGACAGCCTCCGGTAGGATGACTGCTTTCTGCTGTTCATACCGTGTTTGAAGAGCAAGCCACAGAGCGCGTGGGTCTTCTTCCATAAGATACTCAGCCTTGAGATCAGGATGGATGTGGTTCCTTATAATAAATAAGGTATTGTACTTGAGAGTCTCAGCCAAAGGAGCTACACCCTCTTGGGGAGCTGCAATTGCCTGGTACATTCCGCGCAACGATAGACTCACTTTGAGATCCATCGCCCATGTGGGGAAGTTGTGGCCGTCAAGAGCGAGAGCCTCAAACTCTTTAGTAGCCATTGTGCCTACATATGTAGGACCACAGATTTGTTAAAAATCTTTGGCAATGTCAAATAAGCAATGCGAAATGCAAGTAATCAAGGTAAACTTGAAATACATAAAGGGACATTCTCCTATTGTGGAACAACATAGTTAATCACCAATGGTGTTAACTTTATTTAATTCATTTTTCAACATTGGGTACGCACTTTGAGGATGATAATCCCACAGTAGTACTATGGTACTACCTTGTGTATGGCCAATGTGAAAAAGAACCATGGTAATCACTTATGTGTAGACCAAATTGTTTCAAAACTTGATATTGGGTACGCACGTTGAGGAATAAATCCCGCAGTAGTACTATGGTACTACCTTGTGTATGGCCAATATGAAAGTTAAGAAACTTTGTGTTATTCC
Organism: Dendrocalamus latiflorus; assembly: GCA_017311315.1. Lineage (NCBI taxonomy): Eukaryota > Viridiplantae > Streptophyta > Magnoliopsida > Poales > Poaceae > Dendrocalamus > Dendrocalamus latiflorus. The sequence continues at coordinate 29,179,666 of CM029627.1, read as the reverse complement.
AAAATGAGAGAAAATCAACCTAAGGCATTTGCATAATAATAAAAATATTAAGTGCTTGTATGGTAAGCTAGTAAACGTAATATTTAAATTGCATAAGATAGATTGCAATAATTGATGTATAATACATTGCATGAAAACACATATGTTTGCAAATATTTACAATAGAAAATTTATTTAACATAAAGTGCTGCATTTACATTAAAACAGAGGGGGAAATTGCAAATTTCTGGCAACCTGGGCTGCAGCCCGATCGGCCTTTTGGCCCATGAGGGAGGTGGGGGGGGTTAATGGGCTAAAACCCATTTGAGGGCAGCAGTATAAAAGGATGAGGGGAGGTGGGAGTTAGGGTTTACCCTAACCCTAACCACCAGCCGCCGACGCCGCCCTTATGCCGCCACCGCCGCCGGGCCGGGCCCCGCCGCCACCGTCGCCGGCCAGTCGGCCGGACGCCGCCGTCTGGCCTGACCGGCCGCCGGGCCGCGCCGCGCCGGTCTCACGCTCGGGAGCCGCCTGGCCGCACCGGCCGCCGTGCTGCCGCCGGCCACCGGCGAGCACAGGCCGCCGAGCGCCTGCCTCCACGCCGGCCTCGGCCCGCGCCTTCTCCGCCGACCTCGCCGGGGTGCGCCCTGCCGCCATACACCGGCCTCGGTCCGCGCCGCCTCGGGCGCCGTCACCGCCGGCCGGGATGGGTCTCGGGCGCCGCCGTGCTGCCGCCGGAGGCCACGCCGCCGCGCCGGGCCGGTCGTGTCGTCCGTCGTGCGTCGTCGGGCCTCTCCGAGCCGCGCACCTCGTGGGGAGCCGCCGCCGGCCCTTGGGCGCAACCGCCACGCCGTCGCGCCGGCTTTCATGCGCCGGCCGTGCGCCGTGCCGCGGCGGGCTACGCCGCCGCTGTCTCCGGCCGCGCTAAGCCGCGCCGCTCCGGGCCACGCCGCCAAGCCTCGCGGACCGCGCCTCGCCGCTGCGCGCCGGGGTGACGCCTGCCGCCGTGCGCGGGCACCGCTGCCACGTCGGCCGGGCCGACCGTGCGCCGGGCGCCGCCGCGTGCGCTGGCTGCGGGTTCAGGCGGCACGCGCGTGTATAGGAGCCAAGGCGCCGAGGAGACGGTCCGGCGTGGGGAAGGCCACTGCGGGTGGCTGCTTCGGCGCGGCGACCCAAGGCCGATGTGACGGCAACGCCGGCGGCCGGTGCAGGGCTGGCTGCAGGCCGGCGTCGACAGGGCCAGCGGTAGTTGTTTTGCCGGCCGCGCGCGATGTGAACAAGAACATTCAGATGTGCGGTGTTATTCACGTAGTATCATACCTTGTCTTTGTTGTCTTTGTAAATGGCAGAGCGTGCTGATAACGTGTTAGAATAGATTGAGACAAACGTTTGGGAAGCAAAAGTTACTTTATTCTGAATCTTTACAGTGCTTTATAGATGATGAGAGGGTGGGAGAAAAGGTGTCTTTATCAAAAGACATCTATACATTGGGCAGTTTCTGTAACTGTGTTTAACACCGTGCGTTCACGTGAGCCGCTCGCTTGCCGTTGCGCCAGCACGCACGCAAGTTCCAGCACTGCCACGTACTGCGCGCCCACGTCTGCAGTTGATATCGATCGATTTGGGAAGCATGTCAGCCGAGAATGGGGAGCGCATCGAACGGTGAATTTTTTATTTTGGTTGTCTTTTTGCTCTTTTTTCTATATTTACAGGTTAAAAATTGGAAGATAGTTAATTTAGAGAAAAGTTTCTGCTACGTATTGCAATCATTCATTCTCTCTGCTTGCCATCGACAATCCTATAAATATATACGGCAAGAAAGATTGTTCAATTACCCTGTGTGTTGATCTCTTTTGTATATGAATGTGCAATTACAGTGTCAAAAAATTTCCTAAACCTAATCATCTTGTATGTATCTTTTATCCACATATCTAACTATCAAAACAATCTACACAAAAAGGGAAGGAAAATTGATCAAAATGGCCTTTTGAGCCCCTTGAAGTCGACTGTCTCGATGCACTCAACACTGCCTCTGGAGCCATTGAGCAGCTCTCTGGCCCACTCCTTGGTCACACCTCTACAGCCCACTTGGCCGCGCACAAGGAGAGCTCGTAGAGGTAGAGCATGACGGCGACGCTAGACCGCACGGGCAGCTCGCCGAGGCGACCTACTTGAGTGAGGCCGAGAAGGCAATGCAGCAGTGCGACTCCTTGTCGAGTGGGAAGAACATGCGCAGAATAAGCTCGCTATCCCCCCTCGAATCAATCAGCAAATCTTTGCACCAACCCACCCTATGAACGGTTACTAGTGAAGTTATAGAGATTGTTAAATATTATAAAATTACAAATACATGCACATGAAGTTCTCATCTGTAATTCATGAAATTATTTACAATTCTCACGTATGTTAGACTCCTACTAGCGGAGCGGTAGCGTTTGTTAATTTATGAAAAAGTTATTATCATACGCATATCAAGTTATCATATGTAATTCATAAAGTTATTTACAGTTCTCACACACATAGTATCGTTGTTGCCATAACCGTCATCTGCTAATTACATCCAATCTGGTAATCTAGGGCATTAATTATGGGCGGCTACTAACCAACGCGCAGATGCAAATTGCGTGCCGAAAAGTTACCATCAATTGTAAACAAAGTTACTATTAGTAGCGAGTGAAGTTGCTGTCGAACGCTCACAGTACACAGCAAGTAATAACTTTCCTTACAACAGGCAATAACTTCCTTATGACTGAAATTAAATCTACTAAATTTATGTGCACTATAACTGCCGAACGCTCATAGTACACAACAGCTAATAACTTTCCTCACAATAGGCAATAACTTTCCTCACAATAGGTAATAACTTTTACTACTCCCGGGTATAGTTACTCCTTATGCCGTATCTCGTAAAGTAGGAAGTATCTAACGTAACGGAGGGTATGTACGTGTAGTATATAAGTACATAAGACCATTTAAGTGGTATGTATACTTTTTGTGGTGGCATGTACAATTTTTTGAATATACTCTTCTTTATGTATGAATATGTTGGTATTAGCAAAATATGCCAAAAACCATGTGCTCCCTTGTAGTTTTTTTATATGGCAGGCATTGGAGTATCGTAGAATTAATATATGAGTATACTTGAGGTGATAAAGGAATATGTTAAATTCATTTATGCGGTATATCATAGATGGGTGTAACTACATCCGAGGTAGATGTATTTTTTCTATATATATATATATATATATATATATATATATATATATATATATATATATATATATATATATATATATATATATATATATATATATATATATATATTAAAAGGGAAAATATTTACGGAAGCTCTAGCCACTGGCCATGCATGGACTCCACCGTCGTTCCAATCAAGAGAGAAACTTTTCCCAATTGCTAACAAACATGGAATGGTCTAGAGACGGGGTCATAAGCTCATTGAGAATTCAAGTCAACCGCTAATTAATCTTTTACGATGATCGTTCATAATTACATGTATAGTTCAGCAGCGACACCGATCGAGGCTCTGCTCAATGTTGGGGGTGCCGCACCGGCGAGCTGCCACCGCGCCGGTGTTGTCAATCAGGAGCAGATGTTGTGATGAGACCTGGCGGCGGCCATGTTTTAAGTTAGAGATAATTTAGCTCAAAACATAAACCTCGTAATATACTGCATCCAATCCGGCCAGCGCGTCCATGTTATATAGAACATTCAGTTGGCAATTGGCATTAAGTACTTTGTTCGTTCTTGTTCAAAACTTGAACTGTGTTGTTTCTCAACCCTAGAAAAAGTTCGTAAAGGTCAGATAATATAAAAAGTCTACATTGCCTCCAATAAATTAATGATTAGATCTAATTTGTACTATTACTATTACTACTAGTAAAATGTGGTTGACTTCGGGTTAGTTTTGGGCTGTTTTGTCTTTTGTAGCTAGCTTGGAGTGGGTGGGGTGATTTCCTGCATGCTTATATCGAGTGGCGATGTCCAGATCCCATTCGTATTGATGTCTATAAGCCACTTTTGTTTTTAGAAGTTAAAGTCAATATAAATATCTCAAATTCCATAAACTGTTTTTATCAGTTATTACTATTCATCTTTCACATATTATAACATACCTTGTATTTTATTATATCATAATTACATAAGTCACATGGCAATCTAAATGTTATAGTATCTTTCGTTGCACCATGTTCCTTACATACGAACTACTATTCATCACCACCATTATTCATCAGTTGCAACCAAAAGCTAATGCAAAAGCCAATACAAACAGAACCATATCCAGTTGCGACGTTCTTAGGTAAGTTCCTACAGCTCTTGGATGGGGGCTCCTTCCCTTTTGTTATCTAGCGTCCGTAGGGGTGAAAACGAGTCGGGTTTTTCCGGACCGATCCGGTACCGAATCCGGCTGGAAGCAAATTCGGTAAAATGGTTTAGTATCCGGTCAGATTCGGATATTTGTAAATGGATTCAGTAGCGGATTTGGTTTTACTGATATCCGACCGAATCCATTCGGTATTCGGATTCTCGGATATTATCCGAATGGAAACCGATTAGGTATCCGAAGTCGGCGCCTCGGCCCATCAGCAGACACGCCCACACGGCCCACCGGCCACCTCCTCACGTGAAACTGCAGAAGCAACGAGACAACCAAACCCTAGCCGGCGCCTCTCGAGTCTCGATCTCGCAGTCTCGCCTCGTCATCTCCTCCCCTCCGAATCTCGGATCTCCGATCTCGCCTCCGATCTCGCATCAACCAAACCCTAGCCGCCTCTCGATCTCGCCGCCGCCTCCAAATCCCTCCCCGCCTCTCGATCTCGTCGCCGCCGGCGCTGCAGCCAAAGCATCTCCCTCGCCGTCGCAGCCGGTAAGCCCCTCTCGTCTCCCTGTTCCCTTCCCCCCTCCCTTATCCCTTTCTGAGTCTCTGTGTCTATTCGATTTAGTGCATCGCTTCTGGTCGGCATCAACGAGGAAAAGAAAGACTGAAAGAGCTGGTGGTCGGCCGTCTGCATCATCGACTTCCTGCGGCAGTACACCTGGGACAAGCAGCTGGAGACATGCGTGAAGGCCTCCAGCATCCTGGGCGGCCCCAACTAGAACGAGTCCCCCACCGTGTCGAGGTACTCCTAAGAACTCTCCTAATAACTCTCTAGCGTTCATCCATCCACCCCTGTAATTTAACGCTGAGAATCACCGGACATAGATGATCAGATGACAGAGGAGAGAATTATTGGCACTTGGCTTCAAAGTGACTGTAGGGTCCAAGTGCCTATCTAGTTTGCTTATAGATTTTGGTAGTGTGTTAGATCGCTTCTTTTTCTTTGATATTGTATTTGGTGTTGAATCAGCTGCGCTAATGGTTATGAAATGGAGTAAATTGTCTTGCTACAAAAATTGACCAGAAACGGAGGCAGTTTCAATGGAGTTCCCTTGTTAGCATGGATTTGTTACCTGTTTGTGAGCATGGATTTGTTACCTGTTTGTCAGCATTTCTTACTTTTTTTGTTAACCATTCTGAGTTGGCAGCCAGGGCACAAAAATTTTGCTGCCAAATTGGTTACTTGTAGATTAATTGTAATGTTAACCATTCTGAGTTGTTAACCATTCTGAGTTACCTGTACAAAAATTATGCTGCCATTCTGAGTTGTTAACCATTCTGAGTTGTCAGCATTTGTTACCTGTAGATTAATTGTAATGTTAATGCAAGATGACAGCCAGGGCACAAAAATTATGCTGCCAAATTGAACATTTATATTTTTTGAAATGGGAAGTTTATTGATTTCAAAATTGTTACATCAAGATGATACATCAACTTGAAATCCTCCCGGCCTCTGCCTGACGACACACAGCCTTACAAAAGGAAAATAAAAGAAAATCACTAATGGCTATCAATCCGAAGACTAGACCGCCAACCATGTGCCTGGGTAAAACACTCCGTGACCACCTTCTCCAATAACTGTGAGACCGCTACAACCATATCCTGCGAAGCAGTCTGCTGGAGAATAGCCCAGGTACGAAGCCAATGCGAAATTGAGTAAATAACCTGCAAAAAAGAATTTTGTTTGTTTTCAAATACCATTTTATTCCTGCATAACCACACAGCCCAACAAGTAGCAGCGGCTCCAAGGAGTACTAAATACTTTAAATCCTGTCTAAACCCTTGTAACCAAGAGTCAAACATATCAGACACACTACGTGGCTGAGAAAGACCACAAGACGCATGGATCACCGCCCAAACCATACGAGCTAACCGGCACTCAAAAAACAGATGTTGGATCGTTTCATCTTTGTGACAAAAACAACACTGTTTGCTACCGTGCCAATTTCGTTTCACTAAATTATCCTTTGTTAAAATAACGCCTCGACGAAGATACCACAAAAAAATCTTGATCTTCAAAGGTACTTTTAACTTCCATAAGCGTTCGTTCAAATTGGGCACATTCTGATGGATTAATGCCAGGTAATGAGATTTTACAGAAAATTCTCCACTCTGATGAAGGTTCCATCGGAATTCGTCTTCCTCCTGGGTCAAAACAATATCGGACAGCCGTGAGCAGAGATTATTCCACAACATTAGCTTGTGACCAATAAGATCTCTGCGCCAAGATATGTTGAGAGGGTTGGAGCTCAACACTTCGGCCACGGTATCTTGTTTTCTGCGGGTTATGCTGTACAGTTGAGGATATTGATCTCGTAAAGTTCTATTTCCGAGCCACTTATCCTCCCAGAACCTTACCTGCGATCCGTCTTTGATTATAAAAGATCCGAACCGCAGAAAATCCGTTTTAATCTTCATTAGGCTGCCCCAAAAATGAGAATCCCCACACTTGCACTGAACCTTGACAAGAGGTTTAGTGCCCAAGTATTTATTGCGTAGTATTTGTTGCCAAGTACCATCTGTTTTCAGCAACCGATACAACCATTTACTGAGTAGTGCAGTATTCTTGATCTCTAGATTATGGATCCCTAGCCCTCCTTGCTCTTTAGGTTGGCACAGGATATCCCATTTGGCTAGACGGTATTTCCTTTTGTTCCCGTCGCTTTGCCAAAAGAAGCGAGACCGATAATAGTCTAGTTTGTTAAGAACACCCTTTGGTATCTCAAAGAAGGACATCATATACATGGGAAGACTACTAAGCACTGAATTTATTAAGGTCAATCGTCCCCCTGTTGATAGATTTTTTCCTTTCCAACTACTGAGGCGTTTCTCGAAACGTTCCTCTACTTTTCTCCAATCAGCATTTCTTAGCTTCCTGTAATGAATAGGAATACCCAAATACCTCATTGGGAAATTACCTGGATTACAGCCAAAAAGATCTATGTACTGATCCTCATATGCTTTAGCTTCTCCAAAGCAGAAAATTTCGCTCTTATGGAAATTTATTTTGAGACCTGATAATTGCTCAAAAGCACAAAGTAACAACTTCATGTTATGAGCCTTTTCCAGGTCGTGCTCCATGAAGAGAATCGTATCATCAGCATATTGGAGTATGGATAAACCCCCATCTACCAGATGTGGTACCACCCCACACACTTGACCATCAACTTTGGCTCTTTGAACAATTATTGCAAGCATATCCGCAACAAGATTAAAGAGAATTGGTGATAAAGGGTCACCTTGACGTAGTCCTTTTTTGGTTTGAAAGTAAGGTCCGATATCATCATTAACATTGATCGCCACACTTCCACCCGATATGAAAGAATTCACCCAAGAAATCCATTTAGGTGAAAAACCTTTCATCCGTAGTGTTTGCAACAGGAATGACCATTTTACTTTATCATAAGCCTTTTCGAAATCGATTTTGAAAATTATTCCACTTAGATTCTTACGATGAAGTTCATGAACGGTTTCATGTAAGATGACTACACCTTCGAGGATATTGCGTCCTCTCATAAAAGCAGTTTGAGTTGGGCTGATAACGCGATCTGCTACTGAATTAATCCGCAACGTTGCGACTTTGGTGAAAATCTTGAAGCTCACGTTCAGTAAACAAATTGGTCTGTACTGCTGAATTTTATTTGCGTCATGCACCTTTGGCAAAAGGGTTATGACACCAAAATTAAGACTGAACAGAGGAATATCGCCCTTATGCAAATCATGGAACATTTGTATAAAATCTTGCTTAATAATCTCCCAGCACCTCTGATAAAATTCAGCTGGGAATCCATCAGGTCCTGGTGCCTTGTTGTGTTCCATGTCAAACACCGCATCCCGAATCTCCTTTTCAGTGAAAGGTGCCGTGAGGAATGCATTCTCGCTCTGACCAACCTGTGGGATATCTTCTATCCGATGTTCCTCCATCAGGAAGAAATTGTCATCAGGAGGCCCAAACAGTTCTTTGTAAAATTGGGTGATATAACTTTTAAGGTTCGCCTGTCCCTCAATATTGCCATTTTCATGCTCCAACGAGAAAATGTGTTTCTTCCTATGTTTACCATTAGCCATCATTTGAAAGTACCTAGTATTATTATCTCCTAGGAGCACATCAGTGACCTTAGCTCGTTGATAAAACCTGATCTCCTCCCTCCGCAGGAGATTAGCTAGATTATCACGAGCATTTTGTAGTTGTGTACGCTCCCCGTTGGACAACACACGACTTTCTGCGGCTATGTCTAACGATTCGATTGTAGACTGAAGATGAATTTTTTGTTGTTTGTACTCTCCATGGGTATGAGCTGCCCATCCCCGGAGGTGTTTTCGTAAGGCTCCCATTTTCCTATTCCATCTTTGAACCGAGTTTTGGCCATGTACCGGCTTGTTCCATATTTCTGTAACACGATTGAAGAAATCCTCTCGTGAGAACCAGCTAAGTTCCATTTTGAACTGTTTTGCAATTCCCAAGTAGGAAGGTACACCAGTGTCTAATAGCAATGGTGTATGATCAGAGATCCCTCTATCAAGGGCCTGTACTGTTACCAGCGGGTATTTAAATTCCCATTCAGTCGTGATTAACACCCTATCCAGCTTCTCATAGGTAGGTTGTGGTAAAGAATTTGCCCAGGTAAATTGTCGGCCTGTTAACTCAATTTCCCTAAGATCAAAGCTATCTATGACTGCATTGAACAGGAAAGGCCATCTGCCGTTGAACCGATTATTACTTTTCTCCTTGCTGTTTCTCATAATATTGAAATCCCCTCCTATAAGTGTAGGCAATGGGTTCTGTTGGCATGCACGGACTAGTTCAGCCAAGAAAGGAGACTTAAACTCCTCTTGTGCTGGACCATATACAGCCATAAGAATCCATTTGAAGTTGTCACATTTATTGCGAAGATGGAATTTGAGATAACATTCCCCTTCCACAATTACAGTTATATCAAGGACCGTTGTATTGACCCCAAGAAGTATACCGCCCGACCGACCTCTAGGAGGAAGACAATGCCAAACAAAATCAGCCCCTCCCGAAAGACGAGACATATTCACTTTGGACATATCTTGTTTACCGGTTTCCATGACAGCCACAAAGTCAAGTTTTAGGTCCCTAATTACCTCAGAAATGTATCGATGTTTAGCCAAGTCTAAAAGACCTCTGCTATTCCAAAAAATTCCCTTCATGATGAAACTGATTTGTTAGAGTAACGACCCTTTTTACGTGCCTTTTCTCTTTTAGACGACTTAGACCTACGACTGGATGCCTTAAGGTCACAAATTCTTGTGGCCAGGTCCAAATCATCCAAGCCGACATCCGTTATTTCCTTGACCAAATGAGTAAGAAGATAGTTTTCTTCTTCATCATCACTTGGTACAAAAGGATTAATCTCGCCATTACTTCTAACCCGCTCATCCCCCTTTACACGTGGCAAAACAGAAAACCTATCTACTTCCATTCTCTTAAGAGCGCTTAGAGAAAAACTAAGCTCCTTATTACTATTACCCAGGGATACACCAATATTGTTCAGATTCGAAATGCATTTATCCTTTGAAAATGGAATAGAAGATTGCAATGTTGAGTTACCTGGTGTCGGAGTACAAGGTGAGAACACGGATGGAAAGTTATATTCCCCCTTGGCGTCACACTGCTTGTTGCTCTCCAGATTTCTCAACGCAGCTCTCTTCATTGCTTTCTCCATAACAGGCTCGTCAGCTGCAGCGAAACCTTCTTCTTTGCTGTTTTGGGCGGTTTTGAATGGAGAGTTCAAAACATCTTCCGATCGCTCTAAAGGGGATACCAGGGCAATTTCACTTGTCATTTTATCCATGGCCACCCTCCCGCAGGCCATTGCCTCATCCCCACTCTCGGTCAGGTCCAGATGAGTGCCTAATGTAGCAGCGTCAACCCCCAGATTGGGCAGCAAATCAACCTGTACTCCAGTTGAAACAGTCAGCCGAGCTGAATCCTCCTCAACAGCGTCAACCCCCAGATTGGGCAACTGTACTCCAGTTGAAGCAGTCAGCCGAGCCGAATCCTCCTCAACTTCAGCTCCTTGTTGACTTAAACTGCTTCCAGGACTTGGTGAAAATCCTTGTCTAGGTCTTGTCACCAAAATAGACTGCGAAGATGAAGATGAATTCAGGTCTACCGGTTTAACTGGCGGACAAGAGCGATTATTTCCCAAAGGTGTCACCGCTATAAGAGTTTGCATTGGCGACGGACCCGAGGGGATATTCTTATTCGCGCTAGGAGCCTGACTTGAATCAGAATCACTGGGACCACGTTTCAATTTCTTGGTTGCTTCTGATGCCGACCCCTTGTCGGAAGAACCTCCCTTATCATCCCCGATATCATCCCGATCCATCGGGTCATGATCCTCAGGAGGTGGTGTTGCAGGTTGAAAATTATCATCTTCTAATATGAAAGTGATATGATAGCCCTCTGTCCCAAAGACTAAATCTGTAGTGAAAGGTAACTGACTCTTGTCCAACAAACCCACTCTAACCCGAATAACTCCTTTTCTTCTATATGTCAGCATATCCACATCAAGAGTCGCTCCAATGACACTTCCCAATGCCCAGAATACCAGATAATGTCTGAAAGCATGCGGTATCCCAGTAATATGCACCCACACTTCCTCCAATTGGTACGTAGGTATAATATCATTCGCACTTTGCCAAACTGAGATAGTGAGAGTGACACCATGATTCTTGAGATGATATCCGATGTCAGTCATCCTTTGTAATTCTTCGTAGGACGGGAAGGCGACGAGGAATGAATCTTCATCATGAGGCAACGCTTCCCACCGCCAATCTGCCCTAGATAATTTTGCTAACTCAGCTTGAACAACCTCTGATGTTAAATGACCTTCCGAGACTCTGACCAAAGCAGTGGGTGCAGGATTAGGAGCTTCAAGCTTGTAATCAATATCTGAAATCCTGATAAAGCCAAACTCCTTTTTTCCAGAACCGAAGAAGGCAGCATTAGGTTTGGGCATTTTGAGAATAGGACACTTTGATGACATATGAGTATTACTCTTGTTGCATATGATACAATCAAGATCTGCTTTACACTCCTCATTTAAATGCCCTCCACTCTTGCATCTGAAACAAAAGGATCGTTTTTTCTTGACTATACCTTGGCCAAATTGTTGTTCCTCATTGGCTCTGATCACCCCTTGCTGGCTGGACTCGGCCTTGTCACGAACGTTGTTCTGAATGATCTTAAAGCGCTGTGGTTGGCTCATCCTCTGATCAGAAGAGCCCCGGCCAGTACCACCCCCCTGCCCAGGAGCACCAGCATAGCGGCCGTAATGCTCGCGACCAGCATATCCTTCATTGCGATCAAAATGACCTCCTCGACCATGGAATTGACCATCCTGCCGGCCAACTTCATACCCTTCGCCACGACCTCGACCACCACTTCCATTGTTGCGGCCCCCTTGAGCTTGCCCATCGCCACGGCTTCGTCCACCATATCCCTCACCGCGCCCCCGACCTGGGCCGCGCCGGACCTCAATCGTCCTAGGGTTAGGTGGCATGGCGACTACCTCAGCGAACGACGGCGCCCCTGGAGACCAGATTGATTTTTTGGTGGGAGCAGAGATGCGGTCGTCAGAAATCTTCGGCGGATATTGGATTGCAGTCCCACACACCGCCGATACCCTATTTCTGACCCTGGGCCCAGTTGGCAGTAAGTCCCACCAAGACCTTCCAAAGTCCCGGGCGCGTTCGATCAGCAGCGAGGTACAAGGCCGCACCGCTTGGGAATTTGAATTTGGAATTTGCTTATCCTTGCACCGATCAGCTGCTGATTTATCGGCAATAAAGTTCGCCGGCAAGAAGGCCTCAAGGGTTATCTCCGGCGGCAACTGACGCTTTGGAAGAGGCCCTCTCCAGGGACGAACAGCTATTCCACGCTTAGGAATCGATCTGCCTTGCGGCCGAGGAGGAGTCGAACTTCGGTTCAAAGATACAGAGACCGGCAATTGCTCCTGTTCATGATCCGGCAAGCTGCCAGGACCCGACACAGGCAATCCCTGGTCCTGGTCTAACACCAAATTATCCTCCCACCATCTAGTTCCTTTGGGAAATCCCATGTCACGCCAAAAGTTTTCCACTAAATGCAATTCTGATGGCATTGTATCTGCATCATGATCCAAATTACCCTTTGCGGCTCTTTGGCCAATTGCAAATTGTGATGCCCCCTCAGAAGAGATTCCTGCCATGAAATCCTCATGGTAAGCCACTTCAAACTGAGGATCAACTCCTTCATGAAACTCAAGTGTAGCACAACGAAGAGGAAGTGCCGAGCTTCCAATATCTGAGTGCGATTCAACACCAGCCCCTGCAGAAACACTGCAAACCTGAAAACCGCTATGGCGTACCTGTAGTCCGATGTCGCAAGTCGCCGAATCATCATTGATGGAAGATCCGTCTGGACGCTCCCCTTGAACGGCCTGACACTCCGCTTGGCCGCCAACGAGACGGACCGAGCGAGCCCCTCCGCTCATTGCATCCGCATAGGAACGAGACTAGCTTCTCGGTGGGGCATTCCGTCGAACACTAACGGTGCACGTCTCGCGCGAGGCAGGCCTCGGCCAGAGGTGGAGCCGCCAGCCGGGGAAACGGCCACCACGCGCCTCCTGTTGGTCTTCACAAAGGAGGAGCCCGCCGATCCTGGCCGAAGCGCAGGTAGCGGGTGGCGACGGCGAGGATGACCTCCTGGTGTGCGTCCCTCCTCTCGGTGGGCCAGAAACAGTCCAGAATATTGGTTGTTTTTTCTTTTAACTGCATCAGTGGCTTTCTTAATTTCTTAATTATGTACTTTTTTTGTTGTTGGTCGAAACTGTGAGTCTCATTCTTATGTCTTTTTGCTACAGTGTGAATTGTGAACTGACAGAACTGTGATGGCATCTGTAAGTGCAAGTGTAAGTGATGGTGTGGGTGTAGTTGCATGTCGTGATGTGCCTTCTGAATGTGAAAAGGTACCGTCCATTGGAAGTGGCACACAAGAGAATGTAGTACAGCATGAGGATGTTGAGCCTAGTGCAAAGAGGCAAAAGAAGAGTACATCAGCTGTTTGGGATGAGTACACTAGGAGTACAAAGACAGTTGAAGAGAATGGGAAGAAGGTTGTTCAACATTGGGCGCAATACAACCATTGCAAGTACAGTGCAAGATGTGAGACCAGCAATGGCACAACATACTTTTGGAATCATTTGAAGAAAAAACATAACCTCCGTCCAGGCCAACTGCAGCTTAAAGTAGAAAAAAATCATGAAGACAATATCACTGTTATTGAACCGTACAGGTATGATCAAGAAGCTAGCTTGAGGAAATTTTATTTGGCGATAATCATGCATGAGTACCCTTTCAATATTGTTGAGCATGAATATTTTGTTATTTTGTGTTTCTATTATGGCAAGATAAACTTACGTTATGTATGGTACTCCGTACTCGTAATCTCGTATAAACCTTTGTGACTATTGTGGCTTGTATGAATTTACCACTTATGTGTAATTTGTGTTCCTATTGTACTCTCACTGCTTGTACTGTAATCATCCGTACTATCCGCCTATATTATCCGTTTCCGAGCCGAATCCGTTACATATCCATCCCAACGGTACCGTATTCGAAACTCCAAATATTCCGAATTCGTATTCGTATCCGGTCTTACCGTATTCGACTCCGAATCCGGAGAAAAAATGTGGGTTAGGATATGGTTTAAGCAATATCCGTCCGAATCCGATCCGTTTTCACCCGTAAGCGTCCGCAAAACTCTACAGTATCTTGGCGATTTGCCTTTTATAACGGATTTGAGGTAGGGGATCTCCCCCTTCCGTTCCTTCAAGACAAAAAAAAACCAAAATAAAACTCGCCAATGAAAACTAGTTTATAAAATGTTTGTAGAATCACCCTAAGGTCGCCTATTAATTCATGCCTGCCAAGCAGCAAACTCTACTCCGCTGCATCGACGAGTAATTAAGGGGGGGTTTGGTGCTTTGATTGTTTGCATTTCCAGGGATGAGGTTAAGGTAGGAAGGTACGTCCAGATGAACATGATAAACTACAGAGCGAGCTTATGAGTGAATTCCACGAGTTCACATATGGGAGACAATGATACAGTCTACTAGACCTAGACGTGTCCACCAACCAACTTCCCTGTTTTCCCCCACTAGAGCACAGCCACTTCTAAAAGCATGCAGACAGTGAATAATGTTTGTTAGAAAGAACCTGTTTATGAAAATTTTCAGTTGACAAAATTAGGCACGCCATATGTAGGGGTGTAAGTGGGCGGGCTAATGCACTAAATCACTAGCCAACCTGTAAAAACAGTCCACTTATTGGCCCGCAGAAACCCACCAAGCCATTAGCATTTGTAAGCAGGCCAGCCCACATAGCCGTTGGGTTGCACCACGCCGCGTAGCCCATTTCGCCGGGTCGTCGACACCGATGCTCCGAACCCCATTCGTACCTCGCGTCCTCGACTCCGAACCCTAGCAGTCGTCACCCCATCGTCGGCGCGGGCGCGCGGCCTCCTCCTCCACCTGCCTCCCCATCATCGACGCAGGTGCGGCCGCTTCCTCCGCCATCGCCACCGTCGTCACTGCAACCATCTCCTCCGACGATGGTTGGTCGATCCTAATGAGGCGCGACCGCTTTCCTTCCTTCCTTCCTCCGCATCTCCCTTGCACGCCACTCTTGCTTGCCTCCATCCATGGCTTCTCCCATCACCACCGCCTCCGCAAGATCGGCCGCTCCCCTGCGCATCGGTGTCAGGTACACACAGCTTTCTTCTTGGACCCTTCCCCTACCGCTTCTTGTTGTTTTCTTCTTCTTTAGTTTGAGCTCCTCGTGGTGTTCGATTCTTGGTTCGGAGTGATCTCCTTGTGGTGTTCGGTTCTTGATTCGGAGAGATGGAAGAGAGTTTAGCGTCAGCGATGTGGTAATCTTAATTTGCTGCCTGCTTTATTTTTTCAATTAATGGGAGATCTTATCCAAATTCAAGTCTAGTTTGGTTAGCTTGACTATGATGAATTGATGGGAGATATTAGAGGAACTAGTATGTTAAGTCAACTTCTTGTACAATTATGCCTTTGAAGCCTGGAATATGACTTTGTAATGCATCAGTTACAGATGAATTGTGAGTTGGAGAAAATATTGAGTTGGAGAGAGTATTGAGCTTGTCTATGCTCATTGTATTCTACTGGTAATCAACTATTTATTATGAAGTGTATCTATATCTGCATTCTCGTTTAATTCAGTTAGTATGTAAGTATTGTCTTGGTAGATCAATTTTTCATTGTTTAGGCTATTTGAACTGAAATCCGTTTGAAATCATGTCTGGTATGCTCATAGGGATTCTTGGCCTAGTTTCTTTCTTCAGGAAAAAAAATTGTGGCATCGTAGTCTCAGCTAGGCTTTAAGTTATTGTTTTCTATCCTAACAGCATGAATCCATTTTCAGGGCTCCACTAAAGGTTATTGTATGAAGATGCCAGCAAGAACAGCTTTGGCTTGTCAAATGTCTTGAAGAATGAACTTCCATTACTTTTTTTCTAGTGGCGGACTGGCGGCACAGCAAGGCTCACGGAATTCTGCATGTCAGTATTTATCTCTTCATTTGCGGGATCATCTGTCAGATTCATTTGTGGGATCATCTGTGAGATTCTACACATCTCCTGTCCTTAAGCAACAACCCGTGCAAGAAGCCATCCGGATGTAGTTGACACTCAACAATGTGCGAGCAATGGAATTTTGCTAATCCAATGTTCCAATGTGTGAGCAATGGAATTTTGCTATTCTATCATTGTTCTCTGACTAATTGTCTACATTGACACTGTGAACTTACTTCTCAGCTGCTGATGAGTGACCAGCAAACAAGATGTTAAGAATTCGAAGGCTCTTGTTTGTCTGGATTGAGAAGCTCTTCTTTTCTGAATTGAGAAATTGTTAACCGTTCAGTTCTTCTTTTCATCTTTTTTGGGCTGAATTGATAGTGCAGCAACATCTGATGCAAAACTGAATTCTTTTGGGGGGGGGGGGGGGGCTGAGAACTTGATGTATGAAAATTTCGTATTCTTATGGTCATGTGTGTTTTTAGAATTCCTTTTCTGCTGTTTGTTGAAGCAACTTTGGAGATTGTGTAGCAATATCTGTTTGTTATGATCATAGTGCAGCAACATCTGTTTGTTGAATGCAGCAAAAACTGAGAACTTCATGGATGAAATTTTCGTATTCTTATGATCATAGTGCAGCAACATCTGTGTGTTGAATGCATATTGCAACCTTCCCTGTGCACAAAATTTTCTGGAGAGAGAACAAAATATAAAGCTGCATATGTATTCGTTAGTGCATTTTAAATCTAGTCATTAGTGCATTTGATATCTAGTCGATGCACTACGCAGGCAGCCTCGCGGGCTAGCGGCAACAGCAAACGCGTAGCGGCCAGCGCGGGTGGGCGTGGGCTGTCCGCAGCCCGTCCCACTTGCACCCCTAAGCATATGCGTAAAACTTTTGCTTTTTAGCTCAAATTTTGAAAGTTTTTACATATAGACCCATGGAGAAAAAATTTGCAAAAATAGACCCTTAGCACGGTGTCAACGTATATGGCGCCAGGGTACATGGCACGGCGCCATATGCTTTGGCGCCGTGCGTGGCCACGTAGGAGCCACGGTGGCACTGCTCGGCGCTAAAGCCTATGGCGCTGTGCCATGTACCTAAGACGCTAATGACCGTGGCGTCGTGCTCTGGGACTTAAGCCCGAGCACGGCCCCCCGGCCCCCACCCCCTCACTCATCCGTTCAAACAGACCGAGCAAGTCGCCGCCGCCCCTCTCTTCTCCCTCCAAATCCACTCCAATTTATATACGAATTTATGTGTATGTGCATATGTTTTACAGAAAAAACAGCAAAGTTTGCTGTTTTTCTGCAGGTTCAGCTAGCTCGGCGCCAAAGGTCCTGGCGCCGTATTTAAATAGCACGGCGCCGAAGAGCCTTACACTGAGATGTGCAACTACGGCGCCAGGATCTTTGGCGCTGCTTATGGCGCCAAAGGTCCTGGCGCCGCATTTGCACAGCTCGGCGCCAGGCTCTTTGGCGCCGTGCTACCTGAACCTGCAGACTACATACATACACATACACAGCTCTGCATATACACATTCACATATACACACATAGACATGCATACACATACATTGACATATAAAACAACTGAATACCAACATAAACATCATATAACTCTCAATAAGTGTCAAAACATTACACAGGTCTCAGCGCACAAAAATAGCCACTCTCACTGCCTCTTGGCCCTTCCCTTGCCCTTGGCCAGAGCATCAGTCCCTGGAGTATATGTGCTCGGGGGACGGGCCGAACGACGAGGCCGCTGCGAAGCCTGAGTAGATGGTGCGTCGGGCATTTGCGACATCCCAATCTCGTCGTGGGTAGATGCCTCCTCGTCGTCATCCTGCTCCACCTCGTCGTCGTCGTCATCGCCCGCTGCTACAGACAGCCCTATCACAGACGGTTCCTGAACCGTCAGTGTTTAGGTGTCAGTGATAGTAGGTGGTTATCACAGACGGTTCCCGAGCCGTCTGTGATAACTCACATTACAGACGGTCTTTATTACTAACCGTCTGTGATAGACGAGTATCACAGACGGTTGTTTATAAAAAACCGTCTGTGATAGTCTCGTATCACAGACGGTTTTTGTAACAAACCGTCTGTGATATGAGACTATCACAGACAATCTTTATAAACAACCGTCTGTGATACTTGCTTATCACAGACGGTTAGTAAAAAAGACCGTCTGTGATATACACAATATCACAGACGGTTTTTATTACTAACCGTCTGTGATATTGTGTATATCACAGACGGTCTTTACTACTAACCATCTGTGATATTGTGTATATCACAGACGGTTAGTAGTAAAGGCCGTCTGTGATATCATTCACACCACGGACGGCACTCTTTGAAACCGTCTGTGATATTGTATCACAGACAGTTTTTAACAACGAACCGTCTGTGATACCAAGTGCATCATCCATTTTATTTGCTGTTTTTTGGCTAGCCTCAGGATATGCTAGCCATGCCCTCTGAAAGCAAGCACGCAAGCAGATTACAGATAAATGACAGATATAAGTTAATTGCAACTCATAGTAAATTACAACAAAATTCGATACACAGATGAATGTAACAAACGGCCAGCAGATCACATACATATATAGAATGAAAATCGTTACACAAAATCTAACAAATGAATTCAATTGAAGGAATTGTTTGATTTGTACAATTGAATCCAATGTTTCAACATCTAATCATCACCATTGCTGGCGTGGAACTCTCCCCTCTTATTTATGACCTCTGCTAGCAAGAATTGGGAGATGATTGCACGAATGTCGCCGAGATTGTCAAAGATCATATGCACTTTCGTCGAAGTCCACCCGCTGTCGCTAGGAGCAATGTTAAGTCATTAATTAGCATGTGTGTGTAATATAAATACATATAAATAATCAGAAAATAATAATTATTGGAAGGACCTGACAAACCTCTGGATCATTGATCTTAGTATCCATGATTTCCTTCATATGGCGGCAAACGTAGAATCCACATACGTTGCCCTGTACCTGCTGGTGGCACTGCAAAAATAGAATTACATACATCGGTATTGTCAATTCTAGAGGCATTATGTAACAGCCCAGCTGATTATTTTAATAATTTAAATAAATAAATAAATAAATAAATAATAAATTAAAAATTAATTAAATTAAAATATAAATTAAAATAAGTATTTTTGTTGCCTAAATTTTAAATTTGGTTTTGCCCTGGATTTCTGTTTTTGAAAAAGCTGGATTTGAAAAGTATTTTAAGTAAAACCTGAAAATATTATTAAATAAAATGATATTTTGATTTTCTATGAAAATTCTGTGTCAAATTAATTATTTGAAGTTATTTGGATTTTATTGGGTTTCCTGGATTTTCTGGAGTTTTAAAATCTATTTTGAAATTAAAAGTAATTTTAAAGTATGAAAATTAAATACCAACATTAGTTGGAAATAATTTTATTAAGTCCAAAATGTCTCCAGGGACTTCTGTGTATTTTTCTGGAATTTTTGGAGTTTATTTCATATTTTTCTGGGGCTAAATGAATTTTTGAGGCTTTTCTGAAAATCCAAAATCAAATTTAAAAATTAAAATCCCCTCTTCTCTTCTCCGGCCGCCACGTGGACGGCCAGATGCCGCCCACGTCGCCCCCGCTCCATCCCGCCTACCTCCTCCCGATGGCCGCCACGTCGCTCCCCCGCCCCATCCGAGCCGTCCACCCCCGCACCTCCCTCGGCCGCCCGATCCACCCCGCTCGCGCCCCGGCCCAATCTGGCCATCCGCGCCCCCATAGGCCCCAGCCGTCTGATCCCCATTCGACGCCGCGCCTCGCTCCCCTCTCGTCCCGCGGACAGGACGGTCCCACCTGTTGGGCCCGTCCCCTACCCCGCGCTGTCTTCCTCCTCGCGCCACCGCCGCCCGCAACCGCTCCTCCGCCCTAGCCGGCTTCCCCCGCTCTTCCGCGCGCGGCCCACCCCCCTTTCTTCCCCCGCAAGTCGGTCACCCGCCTCCTCCCCCAATCCCCGCGCCCTTCTTTCCTTCCGCGCCCCCTTTCCTTTCTTTCCCTCCCATTCCTTTTTCCGGCCGCCATCTCCGGCGAGCGATTGCCGCGCCCGTGCTCCCCTCCGCCCCTATAAAAGGCCCCCCTTGGCTCCTCCACAACCCGCCCCACCTCCCTCTGCCCTCGTCTCCCTCTCCCCGGTGCCCGAGCAACCCCACACCGAGCTCACCCCGTGCGCGCGCCGGCGAGCTCTTTCGGCGACCAATCGCCGCCGCCTCGGGCCTTGCCGCGCCCCGCCGACGCCACCATCGCCTTCCTCGCCTCGCCGCGAAGCCCCTCCGCCGCTCCGCCGTCCTCCCCGGTCACCGGAGCGCTATCCCCGCCGTCGCCCGAGCACCTCCGTCGCCTCTTCCTCCGGCGAGGAATCACCACCGCCCCAAAGCCTCTCGCGCCTTGCCGTCGCCTCATTCGGCTTTCCCGTGTCGCCATGAGCCTCGTCACCAGAGCGCCGCCGCCGCGTGAGACCCGAGCCGCCGCCGCCTCTCCTCGCCGCCGACCACCGTCCGGCCTTCTCCGGTAATCACCGTCCCCACCACCGCACTCCCCTCGGCCCCCTCTCCTTGTTGCCGCCCTCGCCGCCGGCCGCCGCCCGCCGGAGCGCCGGCGAGCACGCCGAGCCCGAGCGCCGCTCCGCCGGCCTAGCCACGTCAGCAGCTGGCGCTGACGTGGGCGCCGCGTGTCCGCCCGGTGGCCGCCACGTCGGTGCCGTCCCGCCCCGTCGACTGCCACGCCACCACCCCGCCACCTCAGCGCCTTCCCCCTCCCGTGGGCTCGGTCCATGGACCAGAGGCCCACATGTCAGCCCCTCACCCGCATTTTTCAGCTGAAAAATATTTCGGCCGAAAAAGAATTCCCAGGGCTGACGCAATGCTGACGCCATAAACCCATTTCCCTTTAGAAAAATAATTCCAAAAATTCTTCTTTTTCTTTTTCTCTCTTTTCAAACTTCCCGAAGCCCGTTCTTCTTCGTCCTAACTCCGATTTAGCCCATTCAAATTTCTAAATTCATCAAAAATTCCCCTCTATCCATTTATGGCCTCAATTCAAATATTTGAAGTCAATTTGAATTTATTTTGAACTTATTTGAATTTGGTGGGTTATTTTTCACGTGTAGACTTCGACGATTCAGGAAATTTCTTCGACGAAGATTCAAGCCAAGTTGAAGAGCAAGGCAAGTCACACTCCTTGATCATGTTGATCCCAGTTTGCAAATAAAATTATCTTGTTTTAAATTATACTGCATGCATATTTTTAGTCACTATATTTCAATGCAGTTTTAAGTTTAGTTAATACCTGTTTGTTATTATGTCCTTTGACATTGAATTCCCCTGATATCTTGTCACCCTAGAATCAAACTCTAGTTAGTACACTAGTATTGGCTAGAGAGTTTTATATCAAATGCTTAGACCTGCTTAGACATAATCTTGTTTTGGGATACCTTTTCACATGAAATGATAAACTTTGGAGATGTATTCTTGACTTCGGAGAGTCAAGAAGGATGATAAAATATTTTGAAATAAGATATAAAATCTGGTTTAGACTTAGGCTAATGGTTAGGTGGTGGGTGCAGGCATGCCCTGTTGTTCGGAGACTCAGGGTTGACTGTTGTGCACAGGGGGTATGTGGTTGAGCCTAAGTCAATTAATGACCGATCTGTGAGCTACTGTTGCAAAGCCCTAACGTACTACCACAAGGCTGGTATGGGACAGCCCTGGCTGAATAATTTGCAGGTCCCAACCTGAGCCATTTCGTAGGATGAAAGTGAGTGTGGCGTAGGCCATGAGAAGTCTCACTCGGCTCAAGAGGGGGTCCCGGTCTGGTGGATTCCTTACTGGGGTGAAACCTGTCACATCCCAAAAATCCGCTTTCTGAAAATTTTAATTTTAAATTAATTATTTTAATGTATTCGGATTTTATTTGGATTTATCGGGATTTATTCGGATTTATTTGGAGTTTATTTAAAATTTTAAAGCAACAAAATGTATTTAAAATATTTTGTTAAAGCCAAAAAGAGTTTATTTTATTTTTCCTAGCCTTCCTTAAATTTTTAAGTAATTTTAGAGAATTTTCTGGAATTTAAAATCAATTTTCAAAGTTAAAAAGTATTTTATAAAATTATAAAAACATAAATCTGAAACTAAAAATATTTTTAATAAGTCTAAAATATTTCCAGGAATATTATATGATTTTTCTGGAATTTTTAGGCATTAAATATTAATTTTCCAAGCTTTTATAAAGTTACTAGAAATTTCTGAAATTTAATCCGAAAATAAAAATCCATTTAATCCTAGGCCGCCACGTGTCACGCCCGGATTAAATCCATCTCCTTCCCGATCTAATCTCAGCCCTCCACCACAACTTACCCCTTCACTCTCTTTTTCTCACCGACGGGTGGGCCCCACCCGTCAACTCTTTCTTCTACCTTCCTTTCTTCCTCCTCTAGCCCTTCTCTCTCTCCTCCATTGATGCCGAAACCAAAGCTTCAATTTCGGCCGTTTCCTTCGCTATAAATCCCCGATTGATTACGCAATAAAAGCCCTAATCACCCCTCCACTAATTGCCGGCCGTTTCATCCCGTTTACTCCCCCTAATCGCGGCCGCAAATCACGCCGGGGAGCTCCAAAAACCGGCCGGCCTCCCCTCCTCTCCCCTCCTATAAAAGCCCCCTTGGGGGAGCTCTTTCACCCCGCCTCACACCGCGCCTCCTCCTTCCCCTTTCGGCCGCCTCCCGGCACCTCACCGCCGCCCCCATCAAAAGCCGCCGGCCACCCTCACCGCCGCCGCCTCCTAGCGCCGCCGCCGGCCGCCCACACCTCCGCCGCCGCCACCGGTAAGCGCCGCCGCCTCCCCTCACTCGCCGCCATCTCCCGTGCGCGCCGCCCGCGTGGCCGGCCTCGCCCGCGTGGCCGCCCGCGTGGACGGCCACGTGGCCGCCACCTCATGCCCGCATGGCGCCTTGTGGCCGGTGCGCCACATCGGCGAAATTCGTGGTCCATGGATCCGGTCCACGGTAGACCGGACCCACCCGTCATTCAAATACATTTTCCCGCTCAGCAAATTCGAAATTTGGTGACGTCATAATTAGTATTTTCCAGTACAAAAATAATTCCCGAAATCCGGTTTTTCCTTTTTCCCTCCTGTTTAATCTTTCGGAAGCCATAACTTTCTCATTTTAACTCCGATTTGAGCCGTTCAAATTTCTAAATTTTTCTAAAATCATAAACTATCTAAATATGCACTCTTTTTGAATTTTTGAATTTTATTTGAATTTTGGTTGAATTTATTTGTTTTGTTGGTCCGTCTTTTCGCGCGTAGATTCCGCCGTCGCCGAGGAACTCGTCGAGTCGCAGCAAGAAGACCCAACCAGCGTCCAAGAAGGCAAGTCTCCTTTGATCATCTTGAACCTATGCTTTTGAAATGTTTTAAAATATTTTAAATTATGTGCATTGCTATTTATATAAAACTTTAGTTCAATCTTTAGGAATTAGTTATTCCAATCTTGTTATACCCTCCATTGCAATTGAATGCCATATACCATTGTCACCCTAGAATTCCTTTGTCTCAATAATGAGATTACGATTAATCATTGTGAATAGTAGTATGGTAGTGTAATGCTTAGTCATGCTAATTAAATACCTTTGACACTTTGAAAATTGGGAAATTATGATTTATTGAAATACCCTTGTGTTTATAAATGTAGTGGTAATTGGAGTTGCCACTGATCTTTTAAAATAAAATAAAAATGTGAAAGTTGATTTAGATTAGGGTGGATGGCTGGTTTGGCTTGGTGCAGTTAGCACGAGATCTTGTTAAGTGTATGTTCCACCCTAGTCAATTAAGGACCGACGCTTGTGTTTGTCCAGACTGAGCACTACCGTACAACCACAAGTCTATATGGGTACGACCTAGCTGACTAACTTATGATAGTCTAGTTTAGGTGCCACCAGTGGAAAGTGGGTGCCAGGGATGGACTGGTTATTCACAGTGAGGGACAGGGATTTACTGTACTCATATGGCGCAAGAGGGGGCTTCGGTTCGGGCAGTTAGCCTACCTGCGGTGAAACCTCAGCGGGTGGTATCTAGCTAGATTAGAGTAAGGTAAAGGCTTTGTGATATTTTATCTGGGTCTCATGCCAAAGGAAGCGTGTTGACTTTTAGGATAATTTATCTCTTGTGGGTAAAGTTGTACAACCTCTGCAGAGTGTAAAACTATTCGAATAGCCGTGCCCACGGTCAAGGGCGGGCAAGGAATGCATTCACATGGTAGATTTCTGGTTTTGGTTTTAAAATCAAAAGTTTTGTATTCTGAGAGTGGAGGGAACTCTCGGAAGGGTATCCTGGCGGTTGGAGCCAGAGAGGGTGGATGTAACCCGCAGTATTAAACTTGTTCAAGTTGTTAGCTAGTGTTGGTAGACGGAACCTTCACTAGAGAATTATTGATAGTTTTGTTAAAACAATTAATTGGTTAAAATGTTGCCTTCGAAAATAATTAGTAGTAATTAAATTTTAAAATGTTGCTTTGTGCAAAAAGAACCATATAGCCTTCCTTTGTTAAGCCTTGCATCTATGCATTTTTCCCAAGACTTGCGGAGTACTTTATGTACTCACATGCTACACTTAAAATAAACCTCAGAGGAACATGAAGCTCAAGAGGGTGATTACAACTACTGCTTCGTCTGTGGCTGTGACGGATTCTTCCCGGAGGACTAGGTCGCGCTTCCCCAGTCAACTGCCTGTGGCATATTGATGGGTCTGCTTTGAGTTTTCTTTGCTTCCGCTGTGTTTGGATTGTGCGAGGTCTTGAAACCTCAATTGTAATAATGAGACCTTTCGGTCAGTACTCTATTATTGTAATAAAGCGTTGTTGGTTATGTAATCATTTCTGTTTAACTGTGTGCACTAGCTTTGATCTGGGACTAGTGCTGTAAGACACAGAGGGTCCGGGTTCGGAAATCCGGGGTCCCGACAAAACCTTAGAGTTGGCTTGGCCAGGTTGAAGGCTTTGCATTGTAAAGGCCTTGTCACGACTCCTAACCGCACACCTAAGGAAGTGTGTAATCTAGTGGTAAAACGGGATGTTCGTGTCTTGTGGGTAAAGCTGTACAACCTCTGCAGAGTGTATAATATATCCTGGATAGCCGTGCCCACGGTCATGGGCATGCTGAGTAAAAGTTTTTCATGGATTAGACTTTGTTTTTCCAAAAATGTTTTTGAAAACCTTGTGGATGGATGGAATCCACGAGAGATGAAAACCTGGTGGATGGATAGAATTCATCAGAGTTGTGCAGTGAAAGCGTGTGGATGGATGGAATCTATACGTGGACTTTTGGAAAAGATGGTCCGGGTGGGATGCCCGTGGATAGGTCGGTGTTTGGTCGGAGCCTGCACTGACGGTAATATTTTCAATTACAAGTATTGTTTACTTACTGTATTAAATTCAGCAATTTCAATCTATTTACTGTATTTCATTAAATGTTGTTTTATGCAAACTAACCCTATAAGCCTTCCATTGAAGCCTTTATCATTATATTGCATTTCTCCGTGTGACTTGCGGAGTACAAGTTTGTACTTACCTTGCAACCCCCCTACACAGAGGAAGATGTCGTCAACTATAGTGAAGATCTGGACGAATAGGCCGCGTCTTACTGTCGTTTGCCTGTGGGCAGGCTCAATGGGCTTCTTCCGCTTCGGTGTTTTTCTTCCGCTGCTTATTATTTAAATTTGGCTTATGTGCCGTTGATGTAAACTCTGGCAATCATGCCCATATTTAGTTAATAAATGTCATTATGGTTGATATTTATCTTTGTTGTTCACTGTGTGCACTAGCTGATCCTGGACTAGTGCGATTTACACAGAGGATCCAGGAGTTGTTGCTCCGGGTTCCGACAGAGATGGTATCAGAGCCATGACGACTCTAAGACGTGACCGTAGATAGAATAGAATGGTTGAACCCTAAGGACTTATTTTAATAACCAGTAATTTCAAAAAAATGCTTATTTTTACCTCTCAATCTTTGCTTACCCTTATCTTTCAATCCTTTCTCATCTTGTTGTCATTACTTAAAGACTTATTTCTAAAACCTTCACTTGTTCAAAATAAATAGATGAACAACAGCTGGAATTCTTCGACTCGGCCGCCACTTCAATCTTCGCCTTGAAGGGTCATGCTTCGTACCTCGAGAGCTGCGAAGGATCACACCAAGACAACCCTTAGCCCTTTAGGATAAGTTGTTAGGCTAGTTAATAAAACGTTGTTATGAGCTGTCAGTTTTCTCTTTTGTCAGTAGCCATAACTATTAGTTAATAAAAGGTTCTGCTGAATTTTGTTTGGGTTGTGCAAAATATCCCCTATTTCCCCCTTTGTCTTGAGTCTCCTCTCTCCTAATTCTTGAAAGCATCCAACAGATGGTTAACACGAGGAACACCAACAATGGCAACAACCAAAACAACAACGACAACAACAACCTTACTGACAACCAAGCTGCTCCTATTCCTCCGCCACCTCCTGCTAATGGACCCGATTGGGCTCAGATGATGGCTAACCAAAATCAGCTTATTCAACTACTGGTGCAGACCATCAACAACCCTGCACAACCTGCTCCACTAGTACCAGCTCAAGCTCCACAGCCAAGACTGCCTGAATTTATGAGGTTGCGTCCCCCAACCTTCTCCAGCAGCGCTGACCCCATGGATGCAGATGACTGGCTTAGAGTCATAGGCAAGAAGTTGGACATCATCCAATGCAGTGATCGGGAAAGAGTCTTATTCGCTTCTCATCAGTTGAACGGACCAGCGTCAGAATGGTGGGACACTTACACCGCCGCTCATGCCAACGCACAAGCCATAACATGGAATGAGTTCATGCAGAGTTTCCGTAAAGCTCATATCCCAACTAGCACCATCACTCTCAAGAAAAGGGAATTCCGAACTCTACGCCAAGGAAGCTGCACCGTGAATGAATATCTGCGAAAGTTCAATCAATTGGCACGCTATGCGCCGGAAGACGTTGCTACCGATGAGGCTAAACAGGAAAGGTTCCTAGAAGGACTCAATGATGACCTGTCGGTTCAACTTCTCTCAAATGACTACGCCGACTTCCACCAGCTTGTCAGCAAGGCAATTCGCCAAGAGTCCAAGCACCAAGAAATGGAGAATCGGAAGAGACGGATGAACACCGAGCACCTGAACACCAGAAGCTTGCCCAGGATCAGAAGGATTCCACCACAGGCCAACAGATTTCAGTCTTCGTCTTCAGCCGAAGAACAAGTCCAGACCAGCACTTTCCCCAACACCGAGGAAAACAAAGCCTTGGCAATTGACTTTCCAAAGGACTCAAACCCTGCAGCAGGAGTCACCTGTTTCAACTGCCATGAGACAGGGCATTACGCCAACAACTACCCCAAGAAGCAACAGGTAGTGAAGAATGGAACACCGGGAGCACCAACTGCCAACCACCTTCAAGCAGGAAGAAAAAGGCCCCAGAAGTTTGTGAAAGGACGTCTGAATCAGATCTCAGCACAAACCATGCAGAGTAAGATCCAAACCCATTTCTTTGCTAGCCGTGCGAATCTCGGGGACGAGATTCTTTTAAGGGGGGTAGTTTGTAACAGCCCATCTGTTTATTTTAATACTTTAAACAAATAAATAAATTAATTAAAAATTAATTAAATTAAAATCAGTATTTTTGTTGCCTAAATTTTAAATTTGGTTTTGCCCTGGATTTCTGTTTTTGAAAAAGCTGGATTTGAAAAGTATTTTAAGTAAAACCTGAAAATATTATTAAATAAACTGATATTTTGATTTTCTATGAAAATTCTATGTCAAATTAATTATTTGAAGTTATTTGGATTTTATTTGGTTTCCTGGATTTTCTGGAGTTTTAAAATCTATTTTGAAATTAAAAGTAATTTTAAAGTATGAAAATTAAATACCAACATTAGTTGGAAATACTTTTATTAAGTCCAAATGTCTCCAGGGACTTCTGTGTATTTTTCTGGAATTTTTGGAGTTTATTTCATATTTTTTTGGGGCTAAATGAATTTTCGGGGCTTTTCTGAAAATCCAAAATCAAATTTAAAAATTAAAATCCCCTCTTCTCTTCTCTGGCCGCCACGTGGACGGCCACATGCCGCCCACGTTGCCCCCGCTCCATCCCGTTTACCTCCTCCCGATGGCCGCCACGTCGCTCCCCTGCCCCATCCGAGCCGTCCACCCCCGCACCTCCCTCGGCCGCCCGATCCACCCCGCTCGCGCCCCGGCCCAATCTGGCCATCCGCGCCCCCATCGGCCCCAGCCGTCCGATCGCCATACGACGCTGCGCCTCGCTCCCCTCTCGCCCCGCTGACAGGACGGTCCCACCTATCGGGCCCGTCCCCTACCCCGCGCCGTCTTCCTCCTCGCGCCGCCGCCGCCCGCAACCACTCCTCCGCCCTAGCCGGCTTCCCCCGCTCTCCCGCGTGCGGCCAACCCCCCTTTCTTCCCCCGCAAGTCGGGCACCCGCCTCCTCCCCCAATCCCCGTGCCCTTCTTTCCTTCCGCGCCCCCCCCTTTCCTTTCTTTCCCTCCCATTCCTTTTTCCGGCCGCCATCTCCGGCGAGCGATTGCCGCGCCCGTGCTCCCCTCCGCCCCTATAAAAGGCCCCCCCTCGGCTCCTCCACAACCCGCCCCACCTCCCTCTGCCCTCGTCTCCCTCTCCCCAGTGCCCGAGCAGCCCCACACCGAGCTCACCCCGTGCGCGCGCCGGCGAGCTCTTTCGGCGACCAATCACCGCCGCCCCGGGCCTCGCCGCGCCCCGCCGACGCCACCATCGCCTTCCTGATGTTCATAGCGACCAAGTCACGCCTTGCGTTAACACCATCCTTTGTTTTATCAGGAATGTTCAGTAAGAGACCAATCAAACTGTCACATACATTCTTCTCTACGTGCATGACATCGATGCAATTGCGAACTTCTAAGTGCTCCCAATAAGGCAAGTCCCAAAATATTGACCTCTTTTTCCAGATGTTCTTCCTCAATTTACGTCCCTTTCCAAACACAACATTTATATCCTTGACCATATCATACACCTCTTTCCCGCTAAAAGGTCTTGGTACTGAGTCATCCTCTTTTTTTCCGTCCAATTGTTTCTTCATCTTGCGGTATGGGTGATACTTTGGAAGGAACCTACGGTGACGCATATACACAGTTTTTCGCGAGTTGTTCAACAACACACTCTCGGTATAATCTAAGCAGTGCGGACACGCTTTGGCTCCTTTTATACTCAACCCTGACAGGTTACGAAGGGCAGGAAAATCATTAATGGTGCAGAACAACATGGCGCATAGAGTGAAGTTCTCTCGTTTGTCTGCATCCCATAGATGTACCCCTTCATTCCACGGTATTGCAAGATCTTGCACCAATGGGGCTAGGAACACATCAATATCGTTGCCAGGTTGCTTCGGCCCTTGGATAAGTAGTGACATCAAAATATATTTCCGCTTCATACACAGCCAAGGAGGAAGGTTGTACATGCACAGAGTCACGGGCCAGGTGCTATGTCAGCTGCTCATGTTACCAAAAGGATTCATTCCATCTGTACTCAACCCAAACCTTATATTTCTCGGTTCCACACCGAAATCTAGAAATATCCTATCAATGTTCCTCCACTGGGCAGAATCAACAACATGTCTTATCATTCTGTCTTTCTTACGCTGCTCGCAGTGCCAACGCATCAATCTTGCATCCTTGCGGTTTGCAAATAAACGCTTCAAACGGGGGATTACAGGAAGATACCACATCACCTTAGCAGGAGGTCCTTGCATCACCTCGATGCCCTTCCCATCATCAGAGTCATTTTTACGCTTGTATCGGGATGCTTTGCACACCGGACAAACATGTAAGCTAGCATACTCTTTACGGTACAGGATACAATCATTCCGACATGCATGTATTCTTTCTACTTCCATTCCTAATGGACAAAGAATCTTCTTGGCTTGGTAGGTGGTTCTCGGCAACACATTTCCCGTTGGAAGCATGTCCACTAGGAGACCTAATAATGCCGTCAAACTCTTGTCGGACCAACCATTGCTTGCCTTCAATTTTAGCAGTTCTAGAACTGATGACAACCTCGTGTATTGCGGCTTGCAGCCCGGGAACAAAGATTTGTCCGAGTCCTCCATCAAGCCCTCGAATTTACCAAACTCTCTCTCACTATAGTTCCCTTCTGCATCACGTAACATCTGATCCAGATTGTCATCCTGCGACCTATCCTTATGATCGAAAGAACAGTCCACAACTAGCATATCGACTATGTCATAACTACCTTCTTGTGCACTCTTCTCTTCACCGTGACTGGTCCAACATTTGTACCCTTTTCTGAAACCCCTTCGAATCAAGTGAGCTTCAATCTGCGCTGAGTTGCTAAACATCTTGAGATTATCACAATCAATACATGTGCAATACATATATTTCATCCCCTTCTTCAACATATCCAGCTCGGCCGCCCTTCTAAAAGCAGACACGCCAGTAATGTACTCTTCACTCACACGGTTCTCAATATACATCCAGCTTCGGTCCATCTACGCTACACAAGTGACAAATGGGTGTCAAAAATGATTATTACCCCTACTACTAACCTCTGATCAGATCACTAAGAATGTTAAGTAATTGAGTATACTAACCTCTGATCAGATCACTAAGAAGACGATGATATTTTTTCACCCCCAACTCCCTAAAGCCGGCCGCCTTGCTCCACCGATGCAGCGCAATGAAGACAGATCGGTGTCGACATCCTTCAAGCAAGTACGCCAAGTAATTAATACTACGCAGAATATCATAGACGGTTCCAACCACAAACGGTCTGTGAAAATGATATATCACAGACGGTTCGTATTAATAACCGTCTGTGAATTATCACCGACGGTTATTAATATTAACCGTCTGTGATACAAACAATATCACAGACAGTTCAAATTAATAACCGTCTGTGATTGTTGCCTATCATAGACGGTTCGAATAACTAACCGTCTATGATGTCCATAATATCACAGACGGTTCGTATATAGAACCGTCTGTGATAGTCCTTCACAGACGGTTTACACTACAAACCGTCTGTGATAGTTCACTCTGTACGCAAACAAGCAATAAAATAATGTACATGGACCATTTGGGTGGAAAGATGAACTGTTTCGTCAGGCGCATGACTGCCAATTCGAAGCATAGCATAGCATCCGAGACACATCCGAGGCCTGCTGCTGTGTCTTGAGGAATGCCAAGAGCTGGTCTTCAGATGTGGCATTCCTCAAGACACAGCAGCAGGCATCGGATGTGCCTCGGATGCTATGCTTCGAATTGGCAGTCATGCGCCTGACGAAACAGTTCATCTTTCCACCCAAATGGTCCATGTAGCTTTTGCAACAATTGCAAGATTTCTTTATCTGGGAACCCCTTCCAGCCATGTGAGCTAAAATACCAACCGTCTGTCTGTGATGTCCATAATATCACAGACGGTTCAAAATACCAAACCGTCTGTGATAGTCCTTCCAAGACGGTTTACACTACAAACCGTCTGTGATACTTGATTCTTCGGTGAGCAGCCGACTTCTTCGGTGAGCGACTATCCATCTGCTTCTTCCCACTTCTTTTCTTCATCTCTGGTCTCTGGATCACTTACGCCAGTAGCGATAATTGCTACTGGCGTAAGTGATCCAGAGACCAGAGATGAAGAAAAGAAGTGGGAAGAAGCAGATGGATAGTCGCTCACCGAAGAAGTCGGCTATGTCGGCTGCTCACCGAAGAATCTGGGAATCTGGGAAAAAGAAGGAGTGTCGGAGTAGTAGACATCACATCTCGGCAGTAGTCGGCATCATCGAGGAACATGCAAATACAGAGGCAAGCACGACAACACATTTAGATCTATTATAGGATAACAAGCTAGTGAACTCTTCATGGAACGACGGTGCGGGTGAACAAGACACACTTACCACACTTACAGCTATATATGCTCACAGTGGATGAACTCACGCGTGACTAGTAACGGTGGAAAGGTAGATGGGGCGTTATTTATAAGGGCCGAGCAGAGGGAGGAACTGCTTCCTGCCATTCGATGTGGAGAGAATGGACGGGTGAGATCAAAATCCTGGGTATACGCCAATTATTGGTGACACGTCATTATCACACGCCAATTATTGGTGATATGTCATTATCACAGACGGTTATTAACGCGAACCATGTGTGATAATAAATATCACAGACGGTTCTTAATACGAGCCATCTATGATGTTTCAGTTATCACAGACGGTTCGTATTACTAACCGTCTGTGAAAGTTCACAGACGGTTATTAACACGAACCGTCTGTGATCTCTAAAATTATCACAAACGGTTCCAGTTAATAACCGTCTGTGATATTTTCCCAGACGATTATTAACAAAAACCGTCTGTGATAATTTTATACATCACAGACGGTTCGTGTTAATAACCGTGTGTGAACTTTCACAGACGGTTAGTAATACGAACTGTCTGTGATGTCTCATTTATCACAGACCGTTCGTGTTAATAACCGTCTGTGAAAATATCACTGACGGTTGCCAGTATAAACCGTCTGTGACAGTTTAATCACAGACGGTTCCGTATGAACCGTCTGTGATGTAGCCGTCCAGTATAGCCTCTTCTGTAGTAGTGGCCCTGACTGAAAGTCGGAGTGGGTGACGAGCTCCTCGTGGACTGGCGGTGCCAACGTGTGACGACGAGGCTGCAGCGGCACCCGAGCGCTGGGAGGCCGCCGGTGGTGATGCGATGTCCGTGCGTGCGCGGCAACCACAACGAGCTGCCGCCCGACCGATGCGACGTCTAAGTCTCTGCAAGTAATGATATGTCATTATAGTATACATGCTGAATGGCTCTAACTTAACGAATTATCTTTGTACCTGCAAGAAGTCCCTCAGGCGGCTCTCGCTGTCCGGGGTGCCAGCTGGGTAGCTGAGAGCCTCATCGATCTCATGCACCGAGGTCCGCAGAGAAGTCCCCTCAAGAAATAAGGCAACATAAGTAAGTGCGAGATAAACATATTGAACCAAAGTATTGCAAATATTATGCTTTCCGTACCACTCGATCGAGAATCAGAGCGGCCTCGACAACTGTGCCCTCCCTCGCACGCTTGTCGTACGCAATGTCCTCGTCCTCGGACGAAGCGAGGTCCGCGTAGTCGACATCAGTCCACGCTGCCTCAGCCTATAGCGGGTGGCAGTGTGGTACCAGGCCAAGTACTCCCGGAAGCTGGCGTTGCTGTGGGGGGGGGGGGTATTGTCCCGATCGCAGTTGTCCTCATACCTCCTCCACCACTGGACGTAGTCTCGGTGGTGATGAGCGAAGTCCGTCACCTTTCGTTGGCGGACCCTGTCAAACCTGTACATATAGCAGATGTTAACAACATGTGTTAGAGTAAGAACCAATAGAATTGTAAATGAAACAAACATTGTAACTTGTGCAAATCAATAGAAGTCGACACCTCCTCCGGGGGGTAGAACTGCACAAGGCCAAACTGCCGTGCGACTCTGTGGGGGAGGTGAATCTCCACGGCGTAGAAGCAAATCAGCGGACACCTCATCCTCCAAAGTTGGTAGTCCCTGCGGCACATGGTGCTTAGCGGTAGAGCTGCAACCTGTGGCTCGGAGTAAGGCTCCCACGAGACCTAGCAAGCAAACATACGGGGAAACACACGATTAGCCATGTACAAAAACCAAGAACAGTAGGAAAAATAAATGCATTACCAATTTCTTACCATCGTGGGAGACAAGGTGTCCAGCTCGTTGCTGAAATCCACGTACACCCGCTCTGTGGTCGCGAACGGGGCTGAGACGCTATCCCACAGGTACGCCATAGTGGACCCGAGGTCATCCACACCCTGTGGACGCCAAAGCTGCGCCTGGAACACTCGAGGGCGTCCAACAGGAATGCGTGTCCACATCCACACCTGCAGGAGGAAGACGCAGCCACCGAGCATCGACGAGGCCACCGTGCGTCTGCAGGCCTCGCAAAGCTGGCGGTAGAGGAACGCGAGGACCACCGAGCCCTAGCTGAACTGTCTAGCGTCGCCCCAGTCCTGGAGGCAGTGGATGTACATCCACGAAGCGGCGTCCCTCGTGGCGTCCGGGAAAAGCACGGCCCCGAACATGTGGAGGACCCAAGCGCGGCAGTGGTAGGTCACCGTGGCGTCGTCCGCATCCTCAGAGCATACACCAAAGGTAGCCCACAACCAACTAATGCGGACCCCTGAGACACGGCCTCGCCTGGCATTCTCTGGGACAAGAGGCAATGGCGTGCCCAGGAAGGCCTCCACACGTGCCCTCCAGCCCTCAGACACCGCCGGGCCGACCACCGGCTGTCCCCTAATGGGAAGTCCAAGTATCATCGCCACGTCCTGCAGCGTGACGGTCATCTCCCCACAGGGAAGGTGGAACGTGTGAGTCTCTGGCCTCCACCTGTTAATAGTACATGGAGAAAAGAATTAGTTACGTACGTAAGAATATAAAAATGAAAACAAACGGACCCAATAGAGAAAATGCACCTGTCGACAAGTGCGGTCAAAGCTGCGGGGTTAAAGACCGGCATGCCCCGCCGTACTAGGTTGGCGACCGTGTGAAGCCCAGCACGGCGAAGCAGTGGGGTATAGCGGTCGTCGTATCGCATCAAGTGGAACCCATCATGGGTTCGAGAACGAAATATGTGAAGCTCCTGAAAATTGCTACGAAAGTTAGCTGCGTGATGAAAACACATGTACATTTCGACAACACACGTACCTGGCCGTCCTCTGTGAGCTTGCAGCGGTGCTCCCTCTCGTAGAACTCGTCTAGCAGCCGGTACCTCGCCATCCTGTGCATTCAAAAAAACGTTAATGATAAGAATAACAAAAAACCCTACAAACATGTGTATCTCTAAACATTCATCAATCTCGCTCAAATCAAACCCTAAAAACATATGTATTTCTAAATCAAACCCTAAATCTAAACATTCATCAATCTCGCTCAAATCAAACCCTAAAAACATATGTATTTCTAAAATGGACCCTAAAAACATATGTATTTCTAAGCATTCATCAATCTCACTCAAATCAAACCCTAAAAACGAATCTATACACATTACTACTCTTACATTACGCATATCTATTGAAAATCCAACCTAAAACCGAACTAAATTGAACTAATTTCATCTAGGGTTTCAAATCTTGCCCCACGAAATGTACCTCAAATAATCCATATTTATTGTAAAAAAATCAAGGGAAGGGAGGGAGTTCACCTTGCTTGCTCGGTTTGGAAGCAAAATCGCGAGAAAAATCGATGAATTGGAGTAGATTTGGAGGGGAAAGAGAGGGGCGGCGGCGGCGGTTCCTTTGGGCTGAACAGAGGAGTGAGGGGGTGGGGGCGGGGGGGCGGCCGCGCTCGGGCTTAAGTCCCAGAGCACGACGCCACGGCCGTTAGCGCCGTTGTTGCACAGCACGGCGCCATGGGCTTTGGCG
This sequence comes from Dendrocalamus latiflorus, assembly GCA_017311315.1. NCBI lineage: Eukaryota > Viridiplantae > Streptophyta > Magnoliopsida > Poales > Poaceae > Dendrocalamus > Dendrocalamus latiflorus. The sequence goes on along the minus strand of CM029627.1, from coordinate 29,144,146 downwards.
CCGTGCTATGCCACCGTGGATCCTACGTGGCCACGTACGGCGCCAAAGTATATGGCGCCGTGCTATGTACCCTGGGCGCCATATACTTTGGCGCCGTGCGAAGGGTCCATTTTTACAAATCTTTTCTTTAGGGGTCCATATGTAAAAAACTTTCAAATTTTGGGCTAAAAAGCAAAAAATTTACGGCATATGCACAGTTGTCTTCTTTGTTTATTACGTTCGACCGCCTCCTTGTTTCTACAATTTACCATTTACGTCCTTATATTAAAAAGCTTCATGCCTGCCCAGTTCATTACTTTAATTCTCCGCATGCCTAAAACGATACAGATTCTTGTGCCCAGCCAAAATAAAATATCGAATTAGGTCCGAAAGTTGTTTTGCCGTGCCTATAGCATATCATTCACTCGGTCTCCCCCGAAGACAAGAAGAGATCCTGTAGTATTTAACTGATGGATAATCTTGTTCTCCACTCGTACGGGTTACAGCAAAAGCACATAAGCAGGGTTGTTGGCAAGCCAGCTAGCCAAGCTGGAGATTGACCAAAAAATTATTCATACTCCACGATAAAGAATTCTTTTTTGGAGAGAATGAGACAGCTCTAGATTGACTATGTTTTCTTTTTGTCCGTGTCAGTCGACGGTGTAACGACTAACGAGGCAGCTCTTCTGCTTGCTGCATCATCTGAATCCCACACGAGTACTTCGTGGTTAAAAGGGACTACGTTCCCGGGGATCTAAAATCAAAGGTCTAAATTCATAGCAGAACTGTAGCAATGGCAATGTAGCAAAACACTGTAGCAAGCAGTGATTTAAGGCCGCCTAGGTGCTGGGCACACGCTGGCCACCCTAACTCAGGCAAAGTCATCCCTATGGGTGCTCAGCCTGCCTAGACGGTCAACGTTGGTCCCAGGTGAACCCAAGCGGAGCTAGGCGGGCAAGGCGTGGTAGCGCTGGGCGGTCTGAAGCGGCTTTATGCAGCTCGAGGCGGCGCTGGTCAGTCAGAGGCGGTGTTGGGCGCATGGGGGAGAAAACTGAAAAGGTAAGTGAGGCTCTCACCATGTGGTCACAAACAAACCCTACCCGATTTCATCCCCTATTGCTCTGCTCCCCATTACGCACCGCCGCCTCCTCTGGTTCCCCATCGTGTGCTGCCTCAGTGCTATTGGTGAGCGAGCCTTTTGAAATGGTGTTTCTTTTTGCTTGAGGGTATTTGAGCCATTGGAAAAGGTTCTTCGAATGGTTGATGGAATGTCAAGTCTTCTGTGGCCTTTCTTTACGGAGAAATTCAAAAGACAAAGAAAGAAATCATGGAGGCCATGAACAATATAGAGAACAACTACACCCTCATCATAGATGTTATTGACAAGAAGATAAAGGATAGGCTTGATTCTCCATTGCACTTGATGGAATACTTCTTGAATCCATATTATAGTTATTGTGATGGCTCTATTTTTTGGATGATGTTGTCATGGATAGGGTATTCACTTGTGTGGAGACCTTTTACCATGATGATGACGACAAGCAAAGTTAATTGCTAAATGTGGAGTTGGGTATATTCAAAGATTAAAGACTTTGAATTTAATTCATGTTTAATAATTAATAGTCAATTTAAATTTACTTATGGATGTAAATTTTCCATGTTACAAAAAATGGCTATGACAATCCTCTCATTGACATGTAGTTCATTTGGTTGTGAAAGAAATTAGAGCACTTTTGAAGGGGTGAGTCTCTAAAGTCCTGTAAAGAGTAAAGAGTCAAGTCTCAATTCTCAATCTCAACATTAGTGCATTACTTTTTGCTAACTATACTTCACTTTGCAATTCGTAGATACATACAAAGAAAAGAAATAAACTAGATGTCGATCACCTTAACCATCTAGTCTATGTTCAATACAATGCCAAATTGAGGAACAAAAAAGAAAAGAAGAACATAGATTCCATTATAGGTTCCAAATCTAATGAATCTCAAGGGTGGTTAATTGAAGGTGGAGATTATGATCAAGATGTTGAGCTCACTACGAGGCTTACTTGGAAGGTAATTGAACAAGCATGTGGCGCTAATGAGGTTTTAGAATTTCATAGGAGCACAAGAGTGAGACAACTTCATGAAGAAGTGTTAGACCATGTAGATGGTCGTGAGTTCAATAATGATGAATAATTGATACTTGGATTGCTTTGAAATTTATGTTTATGAAAGTTTTAGTTGATCGCAGTTGAAGATTTCAAGTCCGAGTGCTTTTGGTCTGCTCTGAGTGGTTTTAGTTAGCTCTGAATGGGTTCGATTGGATCCATCTGCTTCGAGTAGCTTTGGACTAGTCTGAGTGGTGTTGATCGGCTTCGAGTGGATGCAATCAGGTCCGAGTAGTTTCGATCAGGTTCGAGTAGGATCGGACGACACTCGAGTAGCTTTGGCGTATCAGACGACGATCAAGTTACATCAGGGCATCGATAGGGTGTTCAAGTGGAAATGAAGTATCAGACGATGTCCGAGTGGTATTGGAGGATCGGATGACATTCAAATGCCATCGGAGGATCGGATGTCATTTGAGTGGCAACGAAGTATCGGACGATGTCCGAGTAGCATTGGCGCATTGGACTGCATTCGAGTACCACCAAAAGATTGGACTATGTTCGAGCAGTGCGGTCGAAGGTTCAGAGCGTGAACTGGTCATAAGCAACATTTAACTATCATAGATACAGTAAGCTGGTCTTAGGTACAGTGAACCGGCCTTAGCTTTTTCATGGTCGTAGCTACAGTACATTCTGATGGTCGTAGCTATAGTGCTTTTCATGGTCATAGCTACAGTAACCGGTCGACAGTCATGGACTTTACTGGTTGGTACTCGATAGTTGAAGACTTAGCAATCAATATTCATAGACTTTGCGGCCGATAGTCATAGATTTTGTGATCGATAGTCGAAGACTTTATTGGTTGATAGTCGGAGATTTTGCTGTCGATGGTTGTAGACTTCGCAGATTGCTATCGTAGTCGTAGACTCCACAGTCTTTTCGTCATAGTCGTAGACTTCACGGTCTGTTGTCGTTGTCTTCGGTTTTTCAGTTGGTTATCGTAGACCTCGTGATTGATAGTCGAAGGCTTTGAGATCGGTTGCCATAGGCTTCATGGTCGGTACTTGTAGACTTCTTGGTTGGTTCGAGTGTTTCATTTCTTTTGATCTTTGAGTACTTTGAGTACTTGTGATTGGCCAGTGGTATGATTGGCTAGTGCATGGTGGTTGGTGATCGGTGAACAGTGCTCAGAGGAACAATAGTCAAAGGACTCGGCACTCATAGTCGGAAGTGCTCAATACTAGATGGTAGGTGATAAGTGGTTGAAGGTGTAGCTTCGTGGTTTGTGATTGGTACTCAGAGGTTTTGAGAACGTGATGGGTCAGCGGTCTGACTGGCTATACTTGGCTGTCAGACTGGTCATATTAAGTGGTCAGAAGGTGAGTTCTAGAGAGCGTTGGAATTGTGGTCATGGATGACCTGGTTGGTATTTATGGATGATTTGGTTCTTATCTATGGTTAGACAAGGGTGAGTTATTTGTGTGTGTGGACTAATGCCGGGCAAGTTGTGGAGAACTTGTGCCGGAAAAAACTTTGTTTGGTCTTTACATTGCAGGTAGGTGTGGAGATGATCATGGTCAGTGACGAGGAGGATCGGGACTAGGATTGAGAAGTCTGAGGTCTAGACGATCGAGGATGTCATGCGAGGTGGTCAGGCTCATGTTGGAGCATGTGGAGATCAAAGGTGGTAATTTGTGGAGAAGCTACAGGCGTGCGGTCCAGGAGGCTTCGACAAAAGAGGTGATGTTGTATGGAGAAGATACGGGAGGTGCATTCCCAAAGGCTTCAATACGTGTGAATGATGCGTGAAGAAGTACAGGAAGTACAGTCCTGGAGGCTTTGACACAAGATGATGATGTGTGATGAAGATACATGAGGCGTTGTCCTGGAGGCTTCATCACGTAGTGACACTAGAAACATTATGGAAGGAGTCCGTAATGGAGAGGGTTAGAGATTGAGTAAAACCCGTGTTTGGAAGGGTTTTGGGTCCCTGGATTTTTGGAGGAGATAGAGTTTGGTGCTTGTATTTGAGGTGAACACGGTTTAGGGCTCTAGCATATAAAAGCAAAGGTAGGCTAAGTGATTTAGCTGTGGGTTTGGTAGTGCCTTTTTTTGCTAGAGTTTTAGGGTGCCATGAGGTCACTTTATAGCCATAAACATAATATAGAAATAATAGATCAAATTTATTCCAAAAAAAAGTTAAACGGTGTCAGCAACGTGTTTTCTGAGCATCGTTTCCTTGTGTCTTCAGTGGCATGCTAACACATCACGATTTTGTGTGCCACGAGCTTGGTGTCTTCGGTCGCCGGTTCAATACAACTAAGTATAGCTCGGTGTTGTCTTCAAAGTGGTCTCGTTTGAGTGGTCGAGCATTCAAGCGGTCGAAGCTTTTGAGTAGAGGAAGATTTCGACTATGAGGAGGTCAAGCAAGGAGTTGAGCGTGCAGTTGAACGACTTGCGGTTGAAATCTACATCTAGTAATTTAGATTACTTTTCTTCTAGTTTGTGTTTGGTTTCAGGTTCCAAAAAGTGGAGGCAATCATTTACCCTCCCCCCTCTTATTGCGCCATACAATTCTACAAGAAGATTTCAAGTCCGATATCAAAGAAGAGGAAGTATGAGTCCGACCAAAAAAAAGTGCTTCCAACCAAAAATTATGAGGAAGAAGATGACTAGTCATTCACTCATTTAATCATCAATTTATTATACGAGTCTATTTATATTTGACTTACTTGTTTTATTTGTGAGACCTTATGAACTATTTATATTTGGCTTGATTGTTTTATTTGTTAGAATTGAAAACTATGAGTCTAAGACAATTTGATGTTACTTGTTTGGATTATATTTTAATTGCATCAAGTCATCGATTCATGATACATCAACTCATCAAGGTCATTACATTAAGTCATCAAATATATTTGCATCACACCAATGTAACATCTCTTCTTACATAATTACATATACATATACATGTAACATATACATAAGCTTGTACTGATGCTTACTATTTTGTGTTCATCCTGCTTGGTTGGACTGATGCTGAAGGCGATGATGCTTGCAATTCTATTCTGCCGCGTAGGCCCTGCCTAGACACCCTAGATGCTAGGAGGCCACCCACTGCCCGCCTAGCGTCTAGATGAACACTTAGCAAGTGATACTATAGTATCCAATTTGAGACGTCATCTCATAAAATGCTTAGACAAGATTGAGTGTAGTTGCAGCAACTGCAACTATAGGTGATCTTTTTTAAAGAAAATGAACAAGAGCTACCCATTACAAACATCGGTCCCAACAGAAATACACCACATACGGGGAAGAAGCCCCTCTGTAACACCTGGCTAAGCAACATAACACTCAGAGACGGAGGGGAGGAGACTAATAGGGGCCAGGCCCCCCCACCCCCCGTATAATCCAAATTTTGCCACTATATCTCCTTGTGATATATGAAATTTTATCTATATTCCTGCTGCAATTTGGTCTCCCTCATAGAATGTATTTTCACTACATAGCTTTTTTCACACCCTTCATCTCCATTTCCTGGCTCGGCCATTGATAACACCAAGGCTATGGGCAAATGCCAACTAGCACGACACCGTAACACTGACTAGCTCTCATGCACGCAAAACACACATCACGGCCAAGGGAAGGACAACGCCCCCTACCAGCTAACATGGTGAAGCTTTGGACTGGTTAGCAAATTAGAAAATGCAGGGATCACTATTGCGCAATGCTTGAGAAAGAAGAATGGAAGCAATGCCATGGAGAACGATAGCTCTACCACGGCTGAAGAACCAAGTGCTTTACAAGTGGAGGTGTGAATGATTGCGGATAGGAATATTGATTTGTTGATTCTGCCTTTCGTTTTGAAGAAAGCATCAAGCACTTTGCATGAAGTAATCTTCTGTCCCTGGAACAAGACCAAACTGTCAAACAGTCACAGAGGGAGTTTGGGAGCCTCAAGCTCTTGTTTACAGCCTAGCGTGCAGCATAAGTACCCGTGCACCAATAAGTACCCCAAGACTAATCTCCAAGTTTAAGGTAACTGGTTCACACACCCATCACCTTCTTATCAAGCCTTTCAAAAATGAAAATCGAGCATGGTGCTCTCACAGGCTTCAATCTCTTACAGAAGTCACTGAATCTACTTCATCTCCTGCTAAGCAAAGACTAAAGACAACTAGTCGTTTGCGATGAATCTAAAAGATGCGTGCACATATAAATGTTCTTCATATCGATTTATTGCATTCTCCCCGGCTTCGTCGAATTGTGTTTCTTCTCCATCACCCAATTTCCTGGAGCAACAGCTGCAGAAAATATCTTTTATTCTGAATCAAGAAAAAAATGAAAATATATAACAGGCCACAACAAAAGTATGTCTTGCTTTGGCAGTACAATGAGATACAGTTTTACCCCTATGGTATTTGTTTCTTATCAATTGTTGCCACACACCAGATGCTTTCTCCATTCTCCACAACCACTTACAGAGCAAGCAAATATTTGAATGGAAGTTTGACAGTTTTACAGCAGAACAAATAGGCATACAACTCTTGCCTTCGTCAAGCTTCACCTATAGAGTAAATATCATATTATGAGAGTTAATATTAAACCCTGACAACTGTTGAAACAGACATATCAACGTTTTTCATACTTCTTGCTTTCTCCAAAGTCCGAATAATATTCTGTAGACATGTTAGACCATGTGGCTAGGTTTAGGATATTTTGGTGATGAATAATTGACAATGGTTAATTTGTTATGATGAATAATTGGTGATTTCGTTTAGCGGTGTTATGCGAGTTGTGTTGCATGTGTGCGGACTGATGTTGGCCAAGTTGAGACGAACTTGTGCCGGAAGAATGTTCTTTGGTCTTTGCATGTGCAGGTTGAGCATGGAGGCGATCATGGTCGGTGACGAGGTGGACCGGAACTAGGATGGGGAGATCTGAGGTTCAGACGGTCAAGGAGGTCACGAGATGATCGGGCTCATGCTTGGGGCGCATGGAGATCGAAGGTGGATGATACGTGGAGAAGCTACGGGAGGTGCGGTCCTGGAGGCTTCGACACGTGACGTGTTAGAAAAGTCGTGAGTGTGAAAAACCTGTGTTAGGAAGGGTTTCGGGTCCCTTGAAAATTAGTGGGCCAAAAGTTTAGTTGAGGTAAAAAGGCCCAGGTCTAGTTGGAGTTGGATTAGGATTCGAAGTCCTAGTTGGAGTTGGATTAGGATTCGAAGTCCTAGTTGGAGTTGGATTAGGATTCGAAGTCCTAGTTGGAGTTGGATTAGGGTTCGAAGTCCTAGTTGGAGTTGGATTAGAGTTCTAAGTCCTAGTTGGATTAGGATTCTAAGTCCTAGTTGGAGTTGGATTAGGATTTTAAGGCCTAGTTGGAGTTAGGCTGTGTTTGTATATATATGCATGCGGTGGCATGGCAAGAGTTGTACCGAGCAGCCGTGGAAGAAAAATATATACACGGCTTTTGGGGTGGCCAAACGTTTTCTTTGGCATGGCATCTTTTTGATCACGAAGCGCACGACATTGTTCAGCCATCGGTCAGGCAAGCGATCTCATATTTTGCTTAGTTGCATAATTAGGGCTTAATTTATTTTCGTCACTATTTGCATCAGCGATCTTGTTTATTTTATATCTCAAGATCTAGAGCTCCGATTGATGTAATTCCAGTTGGGTTAGTTCAATAACTGTCTCTAGTTTATTCAGAAAAAGTTTGAGGTTAATCGGAGTTACGGATTTTTATCGAGATCAGTTTTAGTAAGGATACATTATTCTGTCCAGAATTATTAAATGAGGCTTAAATAGGTTTTGTGTTTAGGGGAGAGTCTTAAAATTTATTTTTAGCTTCCGCAATCATTCACCCCCCTCTGATTGCCTATCTTAGTGTGAATCGATCCTACAAGTGGTATCAGAGCAGGTTTATTTTTCTAATTGATCTTAACCGGTAATTAGAAAACATGTCGACGGATAGGTATTCCACAAAACCTTGTGTTTTCAATGGTGTTGATTTTCAGTATTGGAAAGCAAAGATGGAGGCATATATTCAAGCTCAAGGCTTTGCAATATGGGAGATGGTCTACAAGCCTTATCAAGTGCACGAGAACGATGCTGTAACAGCGGCGAACATGGCACAAGTGGAGGCAAATAGCAAGGCAAGGAACCTGATAATTCAAGGACTAGGAGGGAGTGATTTTGATCGTGTTGTGCATCTTAAATCCGCATATAAGGTATGGAAAGCATTGTGTGATTATCATGAGGGTTCATCTACTATTAAAGAGGTACGTCAAGACATGTACAAAAAGGATTACATGCGTTTTGAGATGAAACCTGGTGAATCAATAGATGATCTCTTTGCCCGCTTTAATAAAATTCTTAGTAACCTACGTGCTGTTAATGTTACTTATACTGATGCTGAAAATGCACGTCAATTACTTGGAGCATTAGATATGTCGATATGGGAGATGAAGGTTACATCCATTAGAGAATCTACTGTCATGAGTACACTTACATTAGATGTACTTTATTCTAAACTGAAAACTCATGAATTAGATGTTTTTGCTAGAAAAAATAATGGTAATAAATCAATTGCTTTAGCTTCACAATCTAGCAAGTCTAATGGTGATAATTCTTCTACTAGCTATGCTTTGTCTTCTTTGTCTTCACTAACCGATGAACAGCTAGAGCAACTCCTGGAAGATGTTTTGGAACTCCTCTCTACACGCTTCACAAAGAGCTTTACAGAATGTGAGATCAAGAAAGAGAGGAAATTTTGGTCCTCAAAGGTGCTATGAGTGTGGTGATCTCAATCATATTCGTCCTAAATGTCCAAAGTTTCTAGCAAAATTTGCAAGGGAAGAAAATGAGAAGGAAGAAGAGATGGAGAAAGAAAAAAGGAAGAACAAAAAGAATGGCTATATAAATCGCAAGGTGGTGCATCGTGTTCTTACGGCTCTTGAGCAAATTAATATGAGTGATGTGGACACGGACAGCGAGGATGATACTCCCAAAGGCAAGAAAGATTTAATTGGGTTGTGTCTAATGGCAAGTAGCAAAAGCTCCACCGACAATGATGATCTTGACAGCGACAGCTACAATGAGGTAGAACCTTCTTATGATGATTTAGCTAAAGCTGTTGCTAAACTTGGTACTTTGCTAGAAAAGAAAGATAAAAAGATTAAGAAATATGATACCTTGATTGAATCTCTAAATTCTGAAATTGCAAGACTTAGAGTTTTAATTCCTGATGATGAATCTTGTGAGTCTTGTCAAATTTTATATTCTGAGTTAGAGAATGCTAGGTCACTTAATGCATTAAACATGGATCAACTTAGAGATGTAACTGCTAAATTTGATGAATTAAGATTAGCACATGACTCTTGTGATGAAAAATTAAAATGTGCTAATGATGAAATTGGAAAGCTCAAGTTTAGTTCTTCTTCATGTTTAGAATCAAGTATTTCAAATGTTCAATCTAAAGCTTGCTCTAAATGTGAATTGCTAGAAGCTAGACTTAGTTCATCTCAAGAAACAATTCAACAGATGCTTTATCATGAGAAATCTTCTTGCTCTAACTGTCCTAAGCTAAACACTGAAATAGAAGCTTTGACTAGACAACTTAGTGATTTTGCTGAAAAAGAAAGATTGCCTCAGTCTAGTGCTTCTAAAAATTTTGTGAATGAATCTAATAAATGCACAACTTGTCCTACTCTAGCTAAAGAGAATGAGTACCTGAAAGACACTTTAGAGAGATTTTCTTTTGGTAAGAAAAATTTAAATATGATTCTTGACAAGTCAAAAACAGGTGTGAAAAATCGTGGTTTAGGATTTAATTTTGTTGAGCATACCAAGAATAATCCTCCTAAGGTTATCAAGTCTCTTGAACCTGGAAAAATTGAAGTGAAACATGAACCAAATCAAACGGTGTTTAAATCTGGTGGCTTTGTGCAAAGTTCATCAAATAATAATGTAGGTGCTAGCTCATCATCTCAAAAGAATTCTGGTTATATTAAATTTCATTGCATCTATTGTGGAAGAGATGGACACTTGAATGAATTTTGCTTTAGACGTGTCAAGAAAGAGAGAAAGGAAAGATTGAATGCTTTGAGACAAAAACATGCAATGTTTTTTGTTCCTAGAACTAATGTGAAAGCTATGTTTTCTGAGAACTTTCATGATGGCTTTAAATCTGCTTCATATGCTAGATTGGGATTTAATTCAAATGATTCACGTTCTTTTCGGCATTCTAATCATCCACATGCACGTGTTTTTGGTTCTAGCTTTGTTGCTCCTGTTCGTCGTGTGTCACAGTACTGGATTCCTAAATCTTATTTTACTAACCCCAATACTGTGAGACCGATGTTTCCTGTCATGTAAGAACAGCTGACAAGGATGGAGAAGATGAGCTAAATTGGGTTCCGTTTTTTTTTATCATCGCTTGATTGGAACACTTGATGGTTCTTCACTCCTTTGATGGTTTGTAAGAGATTTCACTTTTTGAAAGACCATGTGGAAAAGGTAATGTTGTCTTACATCTTGTTAAATTCTCAAGTTGCTAATTTGCACATGAAATCGTTTGATACTTCTCGTTTCCCTCAATTGCGAAGTAAGTTGGGAGTATTACATCTTATGGGATTATTCTGAGGGGGAGCTTGTTATTTAAAAATTTCAGAAGCTTTGTTTATTATCCTTGTCAAATAACTTATCAAATCCAAGTCATTGAAATCAATTGAGGAGTAGAGCTCTCTTTATCATATCTATTCATATGTTGTGTAGCTTTGATCAGGACTGTTTATAATTAAATTGCTACATTTGAATTAAAAGTATGACATGGCGGAATACTTTGACTAGATTAATTATAGTTATTTACTTTGCGATGTCCATCGAAAAGGATTAGCTTGATTGTGAGTCTTATTTTAACTCTTGGTTATGAGGCTCGCATGTTTCATGTTCCAATTATTATGATCACTCAATTTGGCATGTTATTAAAAAAATATAAAGAAAAAATTGAAAAGATGTATGCTTCAAGCATGCCATGGTGAACAAAAAAAGGCACAAAAATGCGCAAAATGAAAAGAAGTATGCTTCAAGCATGCCACCATAAAAAAAGAAGAAGAAGAAAAGTATGTCATTATGAAAAGAAGTATGCTATAAGCATGCCACATGCCTAAAAATTGAGTGTGGAGAAATAAGTTGTTACATGAGACTGCTAGCCCGTCTAGAGTTAAAATTTGCTTCACTTTTAGGTTTTGACTTTTCATTGTGATATCTCATTGTGCTCTCTATAATTGGTTTGGTCATTGTTGAGATGCATGTCATTGATATAAATTGCTTAATCATATTGAAAATTTGTTTTGACATTGCTATGTGACATATGGCTTAATATGATCTAGATAGCTCTACTGAAAAATACGTCTTGGTTGCTTTATTAAATAAATGCACAATGACTTGGATAATTTACAAAGCTTCTTGATTTTTACTTTCATTGCTCCATCTTAGAATTATTCTTTTTAAATTTTCTTGATGATTACATTGCCAAAGGGGGAGAGATTTGGTGTGCTTTGCGAGAAATTAAAGAGAATTTGGGGAGAATAAAATTACCTCTCTTGTGTTGACGGGGAGAGATTTGAGACTTATGGTTTAAAATGTTTTTTCGGCTTTAGTTCTTCACTTATATCTATTTGAAGCTAGTTCATCATACAATTTTGTGGTGTTGTCAATGTATTCATCAAGGGGGAGATTGTTAGACCATGTGGCTAGGTTTAGGATATTTTGGTGATGAATAATTGACAATGGTTAATTTGTTATGATGAATAATTGGTGATTTCGTTTAGCGGTGTTATGCGAGTTGTGTTGCATGTGTGCGGACTGATGTTGGCCAAGTTGAGACGAACTTGTGCCGGAAGAATGTTCTTTGGTCTTTGCATGTGCAGGTTGAGCATGGAGGCGATCATGGTCGGTGACGAGGTGGACCGGAACTAGGATGGGGAGATCTGAGGTTCAGACGGTCAAGGAGGTCACGAGATGATCGGGCTCATGCTTGGGGCGCATGGAGATCGAAGGTGGATGATACGTGGAGAAGCTACGGGAGGTGCGGTCCTGGAGGCTTCGACACGTGACGTGTTAGAAAAGTCGTGAGTGTGAAAAACCTGTGTTAGGAAGGGTTTCGGGTCCCTTGAAAATTAGTGGGCCAAAAGTTTAGTTGAGGTAAAAAGGCCCAGGTCTAGTTGGAGTTGGATTAGGATTCGAAGTCCTAGTTGGAGTTGGATTAGGATTCGAAGTCCTAGTTGGAGTTGGATTAGGATTCGAAGTCCTAGTTGGAGTTGGATTAGGGTTCGAAGTCCTAGTTGGAGTTGGATTAGGGTTCTAAGTCCTAGTTGGATTAGGATTCTAAGTCCTAGTTGGAGTTGGATTAGGATTTTAAGGCCTAGTTGGAGTTAGGCTGTGTGTGTATATATATGCATGCGGTGGCATGGCAAGAGTTGTACCGAGCAGCCGTGGAAGAAAAATATATATACGGCTTTTGGGGTGGCCAAACGTTTTCTTTGGCATGGCATCTTTTTGATCACGAAGCGCACGACATTGTTCAGCCATCGGTCAGGCAAGCGATCTCATATTTTGCTTAGTTGCATAATTAGGGCTTAATTTATTTTCGTCACTATTTGCATCAGCGATCTTGTTTATTTTATATCTCAAGATCTAGAGCTCCGATTGACGTAATTCCAGTTGGGTTAGTTCAATAACTGTCTCTAGTTTATTCGGAAAAAGTTTGAGGTTAATCGGAGTTACGGATTTTTATCGAGATCAGTTTTAGTAAGGATACATTATTCTGTCCAGAATTATTAAATGAGGCTTAAATAGGTTTTGTGTTTAGGGGAGAGTCTTAAAATTTATTTTTAGCTTCCGCAATCATTCACCCCCCTCTGATTGCCTATCTTAGTGTGAATCGATCCTACAAGACAAAAAAAATTCCATTCGCAAGTGATGCAAGGACGAGCATCTTTCCAGCAGAAGTGGAATTCGCTACCCATTTCTATTATGTTCTTTAAGGGTCCGCTCCAAAGAGATTAAGCTTTTGGTTTATAATTTTGACTATTGAATTTTGGTTAAAATTACATTGTAACGATTGTTAGTTTTTTCTGAGTCATTCAATTAAAAATAAGAAAAAATGAAAAATAAATTGTTTTATCATCACAGATAATGCAAAGAAATAAGAAAAAAAGAAAAACCGAAAAAAATAAAATAAAATAAAATTAGAATCCAACGTGTTCTAAGTGGTTTCTGATTTAAATAAGATGAAAAGTTAAAAAAATCAGAAGCTAAAACCAATTAGAATAGGGCCTAGCTGAACACCAGAACTACCATGTCAATTCCCAGATTAAAAGGCATAGGACACAACAGGGCTCCTTGCAATTACTCACTTGATCATTGGTTCCTACACTTTCCCACTAACAGTTTTACTGATCCAGTCAGAGAAGCCTCTCGTCTCTAAAACTTTTCTGAGAAAAGGCCACCTGACCTTATAATAAGATTTCTCAAATTTTATTTTTAAAAATCGCTACGCATCTTGCCGTGGTGATTATGTTATTCCTTGCTCTTAAAAATGGACCACTAATAGATCTTGGTGACAAGGCGTTAGACATCGCATCTTTGTGAAGCCTGATGGTTGACAATTAAAAAAATTATCTGAAACTAGGTGGAATGGCAGTTTGTAAAACCACGGCGTTGGCCTAAGTGGTTTAGGCCATGTTTTTTAGGATGGAATATCTTATCAGGCTATTGGAGTTTTTGGAACGTCACGCTTTGAAAATGTTAGTGTGTGTAATATAAAACTCGTTTGTGTGTGGGTTACCAGGTATCCCCATATGTAAGTGGTGTGATCGACTAAGCAGTGGTTGGTTGTTAGAGTTAAATGAGAGGTGAGGAACCTTTACTATATAAGCCTTGTATGTTGAGATATAAGATAAATTAGAGAGGTTAGAGTTCCCTTGTGTTAGAGCCTTTTGTTGTGTGTGTGTTCTAAGTTTAGAGCTCTGACATCCTGCGTGGGTGGCTATAAAATAATCCTCTCAAGTGAAATAAATATACAAAGTTTTTCCAAGTGAATTATGCCACAGATGTTTTCATGTGTGTAGGACCGGACAGGCAAAAGAGGGGGGGTGAATGGTACCTTAAAAATTTCCCCCAAGTATTCACCTATACTCTGCTCCGGTGACCAATGAGTGGTCGTAAACAGAGAAGTCAATGATCAGAGATAGGTCATAAATCAACATGGTTGAGAACCAATGAATGGTCAAGAATCGATGTGATCGAAGACCAGAGGCTAGTCGAAAAACCTACGTGGTCGAAGACCACTGACTAGTCGAGAACCAATGTGGTCGATGATCAAAACGTGGTAGAAAACTAACGTGGTCAACGACCAGTGAGTAGTCAAAAACCAACGTAGTCGATAACCTGAGAGTGGTCGAAAACCAATGTGGTGGAAACTAGAATAAGAAGAACAAAGTTTTTCAGCATGTCTGCGAGATCTAAACTCCACGTAACTTTTGATTAGATTGTCTAAATGCCATGAAACTTTGCATATAGATTGCCTAAGGTCATAGGAATCTATTTCATTCAGCGATCGAGAGAATCATTGTCAAAATTCTGACCTTTTTGCAATTTAAAGAAAAGTGCGACAAAACCATGGCAAAACCCCAATCTGTGAATACAACCTGCTCGTGGGTAGATGGTGGCCAAGATGGTTCTAGATGTATTCCCACATGTCATTGTAACTTAGATCACCAAAGTAATTGTAGCACCTGAAAAAAAACTAATTAATTGCCCTCTCTCTCCTATCCCTAATATCTCTCCCTCTCTTCCGTTTTAACCTCACCATCTCTCCTGATCTAACGCCTCTCTCTCCCTCTCTCTTCCTCTCTCGGTTCCATTCGCCTGCATGGGGGCACCGGCGGCGGCGGAGGTGGCCGGCGGTGAGGCAACCGGCTACGATGGCTCGCGCGGCAGCACCGCGTCGCACGCACGTGCATGCACCCTTGCGCTCGCGCACGCCACTGGGGTGCGGCGGTGGCGGTGTGCGGGCGACCGACGGCGGCGGTGTGCAGGAGGCCAGCGTGGCGGCGGTGGCCAGCGCGACGGCGGCGGCGTGAGGCACAAGCGCGCGGCGGCGGCGTGAGGCGCACGCGCACACGCACGCACAGCCATGGCGAGGCAGCGCGCGTGCGCGGCTGTGGCGATGGCCGGCGAGTAGCGGCGGCGCTAGCCTGGCCGGTAGTGCGGCAGTGGCAGCCAGTGACGGCGGCGGCGTGAGACGCACACGCACGCACGGCCATGGCGAGGCGGTGCGCGTGCGCGGCTGTGGCGGTGGCCGACGAGTAGCGGCGGCGCGAGCCTGGCCGGCGGTGCGGCGGCGGCGACGTGAGGCGCATACGCATGCACGGCCATGGCGAGGCGACGCTTGTGCGCGGCCGTGGCTGCGGCCGGTGAGCGTGCGCGGCCGTGGTGGCTGCAGCGGCCGACGGTCGGTAGCCAGTGGCAAAACGAGCGACCAAACGACTGTTCGCACAGCCGAACATGGTATTGCTCGGCCGAATGGCTGTTCGTTCGGTCGAACAGCGTTTCGCTCTGCCAAATGGCCGTTCGCATGGCCGAACGTCGTTCGCTTAGCAGAACGGTGTTTCGCTCGGCCGTTGGGGCTAGCCAGCCCGTTTCCTCTACAGTCAAATTTATCTCCTGTTGTTTCTTTATCAAATTCATCCGTATCTGATCAATTGCCTTCCATTCCATTCTGTAGGTTCGCACGTAGCTGTTGAGGGAGCAATTGGGCAGTTGCGTATTTCGGATCCATTGTGTAGTGTGTTCGTCGAGCGTACTCAAGGCAAGTACTTTGCGGCCGTGACCTTTTCGTTTCGCATATCATGTGTTCCAGTTACTTATCATTGAGTAAAATTATCATGTCAACCATGCTTGCTTGACTAATATCATATTGCTAAAATCACATCACTGAGGTTACCTGGCCAATATTATATCGCTAAAGTTACCTGGCTACTGGCATATCACTAAAGCTTGTCTGGTCAATATCATATCACTATTGCTATTTGGTTATTATCCTATCGTTCACGTTTGCCTGGTTATGGACTTTTAATATTGTATTCATACCATGATGTTCTAGGTTATTTTATTTCACCTGCTTTTATGTTTATTAGAATGTCCAGTTAAGATGTCCTAGAATTGATGCTTTTAATTAGTGTTCTACAATCTATGCTTAAATTGTTAATGGGGGTAGCATATGAACATGTTTAACTTAGGTTTAAATTATTGATGCACTTTTGATATTAGGGCTGCTATGTTTTAGTTTCCTAATATTATGTTCCGTTAATTGTATGATGTTGTATTTGAGCCATGAAGGATGTAAGCATTAAACCTGTTAATCTGACTAATAATCATTTAACACATAATAAAACTTAATTGGTTGATAACCTTGCGTGAGCTATATCATAATATCTCTTTAGGTTAATTCCTATATCGCTATCATCTTATCATTATTCCACATCGCCCTCATATCAGAAACTATGTCTTTCCATTTTCAACCTTAGCACATCTTTTCACTTCTCATAACTTTATTATAGCCTTATCCTCTTCATCTCTTAGTTAGCTTAATTTTGTTCTATATAATTTGTCCATGATGTATCGGTTATCTTATCACCTAGTATCACCAATCCTGTCTCTCCAGTCTCATTGTATTAAATCGTTACCATCATAACTTTACCTTAATTCAATCACAACTCCCTAATTATATCATGGATAATTCGCTAAATAACGAACTAAGGGTTATTACGCCGGGGCTACCCACATATAGGGGTCATTTCCACCCAACCTGGTAACGTACGGGGGGGGGCATACATTCTCGTTACATAGGATATTACACCCCATCTGCGGTTATACAGTCGAGGACAAGGTTGTGCCTGGCTATTCTCGTATAACCAGGTATGTGGGATGAGGTCACCGGCACCCTTGCTATAACTTGCTTTAACTTGTAATATAACAACTATCTTTAATACACAGTCTCCATGATTTTCATCTCCCATTTATGACAGTATCTCCGATATCAGTTGTTCGTTGCATTCATCTTGTACCCGTTGTTTACTTGTGATGCTTGTCCTTTATTTCATGCGGTAACATTACTTGTCTTTACTCTTGTGTTGCGACCGTTGTTGGGTACTTGCTGAGATTTCCAAATCTCACGCTTGCTCTTTTCAGTCTCAGGTAAAAGGCTGGTGGAGTGATAGCATCATGCATGGGTGGGAGCACTCGAATTTTCAGCACCGTGGTTTGCCACTGTTTTGTTGTTTCATTCGTTCTTTATTTGATTAGAAGTGGACCGGTCCCATGTTTTAAATATTTATTACAGCTTCCGTTGGTTCTCTATTAAAGTGTTAATAAAGTTCTAAACTCTTTGTGATTTCTTTTGTTGTTCTTATTTATTCTTCACTTTGGCGATGACGTTCCATAGTAGTATCTCACATCGATATGTGGGGTGCTACAGGAATCTATCCAAAAACCCTTGAAACAAGAAATCAACCAATTAGGTTAAGAACAAGTAAAAATAGGGTTTCTTGGAAGTCTTGCTATTGAAATGCCTAGATGATTGGAGATCGATTACACAAGGTTATCTTCATCTCATCCATGTCCTCGGCACAACAAGATCAAGAAGGAAAGAAGAGAAATCAAACCAACTGAAATAAGAGCAAATCAATCAAGACAAGATGGATCCATGAAGGAGCAAAAAGATTGATGTATTGCTTACTTGAGATGCTCGGTTTTACAGCTACTCCACTTAGGAGGACAGAGAGCACCGGTCAGACTGCTAACCCAACACGAGTACTCGGGTACTCGAGGAATACAAGAATTGAAGCACTCGAAGCCTACGAGTACCGACCGAGAGGTCTTTGGCAATCTATCGCAAAGCCTTCGACTACCGATCGCAACACCCACGACTATCGATCGTAAAGTCTATGACTACCGATCGTAAAGTCTACAACTAATGACCGCAAAGCCTACAACTACTGATCACAAAGTCTACAACTATCGACCGCAAAGTCTATGACTATCGACTGCAAAGTCTATGACTACCGATCAAAAAGTCTACGACCATCGATCGCAAAGCCTACGACTATCGATCACAAAGCCTATGACTATCGATTACAAAACCTACGACTACCGATCATCGAGTCTACGACTATCGACCACAAGTACCTTCGGACTAGCTCTTCGAACTACTCAGCACAAGGCCATTCGGTCTACCGACTACAGATCAAAGTCCATGCCTTCAACTACCTTCTTCGGCAAAGTAAACAGTCCAAGCAGGAAGCGATCTTTGCAAAAACACTTAACCACTCCAAAAATATTGCAATGGTTCATCACAACATTATCTTGGACCTTCTCACATGGTCCTTCAATGTGCTTTTGATTTGTTTGGCTTCCTTATTTAGATTTCTCTCTTCTTGATCTCTCCTTGTACCAATGACGTGTAAGAGGTAGAGATATCTCCTAGAGATCAGGTCCTATCCATCTAGGTACCTTCTAGAATGAGTTCTTGAGTATGCCTAGTTTTACTCAAGAGAGAAGGGGTTTTGCTCTTGTGAGGGTTTTAACTTGAGTTCGTGCTGTGATGTGGTTTACTATGACATATGAGAATCCATCTAAGATTATCAAGATCATGTAGGACTTACGAGCAAGAGCAGATTAATGTTTTCCTCTTTTACCCAGTTATGGTGCAACTCTCCTAGTTTTAGATAAATATCAGAACTTTGATATTGATCTTCTCAATCTATGATTGGAATATGTTCTGACATCCTTGAGAGTGTGTGCATACTAAGTTTCACTGTATTTGGATAAGTCGTTTGAGAGTTAGTTTTTTTCTTACATCATATACAATGTTGTTCTGTATTTCTCCTCCGCGAGCTATCTGACCACAAGGACTCTTGCAGAAAGGCTAAAGCAATACAAGTGGAGGTGTGTATGATTGTGATTGGCGAATGGGAATATTAATTTGTTGGTCCTGCCTTTCACTTTGAAGAAGCATCAAGCACCTAGCATAAAGTAATCTTTTGTCCCACGAACAATCTTGTTCTTTTGGATTGACTTATGGTTTATAATTGTGGCTTATGGCTTTTAGTTTTAATGTGAGCATTCATATGAACGAACCGAATATCGATAAACCGCTTCTAAAAGACTATCTTAATAAGCTGTTTTGAAACGATGATAGAGAAATCATCTCATTTATTTATTCGAAGGAAGTCATAAATCATAAGTTGAAAAGAACCGATCGAGAGTTTGGAAGCCCCCAAACTCTTCCGTACAGCCTAGCGTGCACCATAAATACCCAAGACAAATCTCCTACAAGTATAAGGGAACATGTTTACGCACCCATTACCTTCTTATCAAGCCTTTCAAAAATCAAAATCGAGTATGCTGCTCTCCCAGGCTTCAATTGAAAGGAAAATCAAGTATGCTGCTCTCCCAGGATTCAATCTCTGACAGAAGTCACTGAAGCTACTTCATCTCCTGCTAAGCAAAGAGTAAAGACCTATAGTCGTTTGCGATGAATCTGAAAGGTGCGTGCACACATAAATATTTTTCATACCTATATATTTCTTTCTCCAGGCTTCCTCGAATATATTTTTTTAGTTCAAAAAAAAGAAGAGAAAACAGCCACTTCTAGAGCAAGCAAATATTGGCTGAGTTCTTTTCGACTTTCAGCCGGTTTATACTTGTACTGTCTACAGTAACTAGCTTTTAAACAGTGTGTTTTCTCAAAGCGGGGTCAACAGGAAGATTATAGTAAAAAATGTATTGAGTTCATCTGTATCGGCTAAAATCACATGCGATTATTTTCCTGTACGTACTACCTCTCGCGAACAACCAGAATTTAAATATTTAAGCCATAAACCTTCAGTCCAAAAGAACCCACCCAATATTGGGATCGAATGAAAGTTTGCCAGTTTTACAGCAGAACAAATCTTCATACCACTATTGCCTTCGTACGTTGAGCTTCCCCTATAGAACAAATATCATATCATGAGAGTTAATATTAAACCCTGAGAACTGTTGAAAGAAACATATCAATGTTTTCATACTCATTGCTTTCTCCGAACTCCAAATAATCTTCCGTAGACAAAATAAAAATAAAAATTCAATCGCAATTTCACCTATTGATGTAATGACGAGCATCTTTCCAGCAGAAGTGGAATTAGCTCTCCATTTCTATTATGTTCTTTGGCCAGCCATCAGAACTACCATGTCAGCTCCCAGATTAAAAGGCATAGGACACAACAGGCCTCCTTGCAATTTCCACTCACAATTTTACTGATCCAGTCAGAGAAGCCTCTTATCTCTAAAACTTTCTTGAGAAAAGGCCACCTGACCTTGTAACAAGATTTCTCAAAATCTATTTTGAAAATCAGTAGACTTTTTTTTAGTTCTTACAGGATATCCTCCATGCAAAACTGCATAATGAATTTTCCTTTTATAAAATCGTCATCTAGACCATGTCTCTAAAACCAGCACAACAAAAACTTGAAAGTAGACTGATGTTTAAGCACATTTTTAACAGTGGCAAGAAGACATGTACGATCATAAAATACACTTTCTAAAGCCTTAACATAAATTAACGCCCTATTTGATACGAAGGAATTTTCTCTGAGAATCATTGTTCCGAAAACAGGGCCTAAAGGATATAAGCTCTCTTTTGCCGTACTCATTTGGATCCTATCCATTTTTTTATAAGAGGGGTATGTTTTTTTATTTGTCCAAGTAAATCCACAACCATGCAATCAGGTAAAGGTCCCTACTATCTGAACTTCCAATCACAGGGTTAAAACAATAAGGGCCACCTAGGATCTGCTCCTGTTTTTTTTTTCATCCTTCCTTCTATATCCGAATCACCTCCATTTTAGGATTGGAACATGAAGTTAATTTTGTGCCAACTTGCCAGTTCATCAAGGAATTTCATTTGTGCATCCTAGTTAACCACCATTCAAACCCATCTAATGTTATGGGTCCAAAAGCCAGGTAGAAGAGGGGGGAATATAGATACTTATACATAATTTCGAACACAATCAAGCCCTCCTTTATATACTGGAAGACCCATAACAAACTAATTTAGTGGAATCCTAATCAAATCACTCTCTCTAATAGATAGAAATCTCCCCAATAGATGAAAACAACCTAAAGGGGAACAAACCAACTGAAGGATAACAAATAACGCCGCCCAACCAAGGAGAATTAGGCATTATGTCATGCTGGCTGTAACAAGCTATCCTTTTTTGGTATTTCACAGCTTGATCTTCACACAGAAATGCCTGCACTGGACTTGCAAACTTTTACAGGTTTCTGAAGCGTGGAAGGCTTGTGGTGTGGATGGGCCTCCTTGCTGACGCAACCTTCTATGTGCTCCCACTTGCACTACTGTGGACACAGATGGTGCCGCAGGCATCCAGCGTCCTGAGAAGCCAAGATCTGGATAATGGCACGGTTCCCTCCACCGCCACCCTTGCCGGTTGCCGACAGAGTTGTGGCAATCTAACCTTCCAATATCCATTTGGCATCGGTAGATCTGGCTGCTACCGCAACCCCGACTTCAATCTTATTTGCAATGACACCAGTCAGCCTCCCAAACTCTTTTTAAATGACGGCATCAGCCAGGTTGTCACAGATATTATTACCAATGATACCCAGTCATTTTACCAAGACATGAGGATTTTCATCAATTGGTCCCAGACCATCCCCATGAGATCCGGTGTTAATGTGTACGACACATTGTGGAAAGCACCGGGTAGAGCTTTTACTTTATATTACGCCATACTAAATATCACCGGTTGCAATTTTGATGCATACTTAGTCGATCACAACTCAGGTACAGATGTTAAGGTTTGCACATCAGTTTGCAGTGGCGCAGATATTTTGGAGACAGTGGCTAGACAGAACTGTAACGGCTCTGGCTGTTGCCGCACCTCTCTGTATTACGTTTTTCGTTCTTTTCAACTTAGATTTGTCCGGCATAACAATGGCAGTTTGGAAACACGCTCCAATAGAAGCTCCTTATGGGATGAGATCACTGTAGCAACTGACGATGCAGCCCTCAGATGGAGTATTATGGATCAATCCATCTGCACCAGCCCTGTGAAAAACTCAAGCTCTGCCTGTGTCAGCAGCAACAGCAGGTGCATGGGCGACAGTACTTTCGGGTACCGCTGCAGGTGCAATACAGGCTATGCAGGAAATCCCTATGTTCGCCAGGGATGCTTACCTGAGAAAGGTGCTGCCTACATTCACTTTTATGGCCAGCATTTGCTACAGTAAAATTATTTTCATTTCAAACTTATTAAGTTCAAAAGTGGGCTGCGCTGGACTCTGCGGTGTTTCAAACTTGACTAACTTTTGCTACAGAATTTTGCAAAGACCTGCTTTCAATGATAATTAGCCGAATTTCTACATTACGTATGCTTTTATTTAAAACCAGATTTGTATTTGTTACATAACTCTAATGTTTATGATTGAAAATAGAGTTGTATTTTTTATACAGCTGTAACGGTTCTAATATATATTTGATTAATTTGGACCCACCAGAATATGTGATGTAGATCTTTATCTTTTTCTTCAATTAATGTGAAAATTTCTAACCTCTCAGATCGAACATGATGGCTTCTTTTCAATCATTTTAATAATATAATAGATTTGTGAGTGGCATACACTTTTATTGGTCAGGTATCTAATTTTCCTTTACTTTAATAAAAAAATTCTGGAATCAAGCTTGAAAATTTTACTCTAATGCTCATGAGTTATGAGTTATGACTATTTATTTGGTTAAAGCAGGGTATAATCCAAATCAAAAGAGGGCTAACTGTGCAAAACAGTGTGGAAACGTCCCAGTTGAATTTCCATTTGGCTTCGAAGAAGGTTGTTTTGCAAGCGAACTATTTCACCTTAACTGCACAAATACGACATCACAAGCTACCCTCCAACTGGACAGTTCTACGGTTACTGGAATAGATGTTGGCAAAGGGCTTATCCAAATCACGGTACCTGAAGACCAAGAAGGATATGTATACAGCATGTCGAGAGAAAGTCTTTACGTTTATTATGGGGAATCAGATTATTTGCAATGGGCTGTTGACAATTTGACCTGTCCGGTGGCAAAGCAAAATATGGCCAAATATGCCTGTGTTAGTGCCAACAGCACGTGTATAGAAGTCCAAGCAAAAGGTCAAGGCTATAATATTGGTTACCGCTGCGAATGCCTCTACGGCATCCGAGGAAATCCATATGTCCCAAGTGGTTGTAAAGGTTCTATCACCCAAACACAAGTGTTTCTCTACCAAGTAGAACAAAATAGTTATAGAATTTGCTTTAATTTATGCCTTACCAGGATATTGGTTATTTGCAGATATCCAACCGTGCCATAAAATCACAGTATTGGGAAGTATTGGTTGTACAAAGCTAAATATTCTATTTGGTAAGCTTACCTTCTAGCTATTTCTATGATAAGCACGAGAAAGAACGCTGCTTACAGAGCATATAATGATTGTAGGTATTATCATTGGTGCTATCAGTGGTGGCTTCGGAATTCTACTGTTTAGCTTCAGTGTGATATTCCTCCTTCGTAGAAGGAAAAGATATGCCCAAAAGCAAGCAAGAAGGAAGTACTTCCGGCAAAACCATGGCCTTCTTCTAGAACAACTAATATCGTCTGACCAAAATGCAAGTGACAAAACAAAGATTTTCTCATTAGAAGAGCTAGAAATGGCAACCAATAACTTTGATGCCACACGCATCCTAGGGCGTGGAGGACATGGCACAGTGTACAAAGGCATTTTATCTGATCAACGTGTGGTGGCCATAAAAATGTCCAAGGTCATTGAGGATGGTGAGGTCAATCAATTCATTAATGAGGTTGCAATTCTCTCTCAGATCAATCATCGGAATATTGTGAAACTCTTTGGATGTTGCCTTGAAACAGAGGTCCCCTTATTAGTTTATGATTTTATCCCCAATGGTTCGTTATTCCAAAATCTTAATGATGAATCAAATAATGGATTCTCTCTGTCCTGGGATGATTGCGTGAGGATTGCTATTGAAACTGCGGGGGCTCTCCATTATCTCCATTCTGCAGCTTCAATATCAGTATTCCATCGTGACGTGAAGTCCTCTAATATACTCTTGGATGCTAACTATGCTGCTAAAGTTTCGGATTTTGGTGCTTCAAGGCTGGTTCCTATTGATCATACTCATGTTGTTACAAATGTGCAAGGCACATTTGGGTATTTAGATCCTGAATATTACCATACTGGGCAACTAAACGAGAAGAGTGATGTCTACAGTTTTGGTGTGGTACTTTTAGAGCTGCTTCTTAGAAAGCAGCCTATTTTTGCAACTGAGTTGGGTTCAAAGCAAAACTTGTCCAATTACTTCATCTGGGAGACAAAAAAGAGGCCAATTAGTGAGATAGTTTCTGCTCAAGTTCTCGAAGAAGCGACTGAGGAAGAGATCAAGAGTGTTGCCTCTCTTGCAGAGACGTGCTTAAGGCTTAGAGGTGAAGAAAGACCAACTATGAAACAAGTGGAGATGGCATTGCAGACCTTGAGAATGAAAAGATTGAACACACGCAACCTTGCTCCGGGACAAAATGAAGAGATGCAACCGTGGATGACAGCAAGGGCTAAAGCTAATTGTCATTCATTGGCTATTGATTCAGGTGATAAGGCTAATTTAACATATCAACAGAGCCAAAACTACGATAGTCTAGAGCAAGAGTATATGTCATCTCTTGGTCGTCCACGTTAGCCGTTGGGTATTTCAGCCAGTTCTCAATGATTGGTGCCGCTTTTTATCCTTATTCAGCTCTTACACTTGATTTCTCTTGTTAGAGAGACAATATTGTGCGGTGTCACAGTGTGTACTTTAGTTCAGTACTGCAGTAATTGTCTTCAGATAATGGACTTGGCTCTAAACTCTAAACAAATAATTGCAATAAGAGTAATAATATAAGTGTGATTCAACCTATATATCCGTGCAAGTGGAGGGGCTGGGGAGGGATTGAAAATGTTCTCTTCTTGAATTCCCAGACCAGATCGGGCTTCAAAAACAAAACAATTTTACTTAAGTTTGAATTTAGGATTTTGATTTTTTTTTTTGCGAGGGAATAGGATTTTGAATCTGATCTGTTTGAAGGAAAAAAAACCCCGGATGGAAGGCGTTATTAAACTAGATAATGAGTTCTGGGTGTTAAAGAAAACCAAATTAACACATATGGGGCACTTTGAAAATAGAAGTGATCTTTTGTGGGTTCTTTGGATTATTCCCTAATTTTTTGTATAGTTACAGATGAAGCCCTACGGTATCTGAAATGCACATGAGGTTAGCTCAGTAATGGATTGTTCTATACATATCGTTGCATCGAGATTCATCATTGTAACACTCCGTCCATTCTCTAGATCTAGAGTGCTACCATCATTATATAATAATACCATTTTTGAACAACTGCTAATTATTTTAAGCAAATTCTACTTTATTCATAAAGCAGACCACTTACACCATACCATTTTTAAAAACTATTCTAGCTTACTAGTGGGTTAAACATACTAACAAAAGCTAATATGTGAAGTGCTGCAAGTACATAAAGTTATTCATGTACTACTCCCGCCCGTGCATGACGTCCTCAATGGTCACCTAAAAAAACAACAAAACAAGAGTGAGTCTGGAGACTCAGCAAGTACATAATAGAACAATAAACACTGCCTAATCATGTAAGCAATTTTACCAGCCGAGTGAACACCCGTCGATGTTCACCCAAAATCTTGAGCTCGCCCATATCGGCACGGGGGTCTCTCCACTCCCGTGGAGGCCTACCGATGTAGGTCTTGCAGGATCCACCCAGGCGGATCCCAGTTCTCATTTCATGAGTGCACATGATGCGAATGCATATACCCATTGTCATTGTCATTCTCATTCTCATCAGTATTATTATTAGTAGGGTGGCATTGCTGCTCACTCCGTTCCATTACCATTGTTATCATTAAATAAATATCATCATGTCATGTAAACATTGCAATTCCATATAAGCATCATCATATCATATAAACATCGCATATTTCATAAACTTTACAGTCTACTGCTCTACCATACATTTGCCTAGTTAGTCTTGGGGACGATACGTGGATGGCTCTGACTCGGAACCTCCACCTGTACAAACGTAAACCCGACTCAGCACATCATAACAAAACCAGTGCTTAAGCAAACAATGATGAGCCTATGCGCATACCCCAACTCTGGCATAAAACGCACGGGGTTAAGGACCCATCGCGTAGGTACCATACCCCCATTCTTTTTCTTTCTTTTCTTTTTCTTCTATTTTATTTTCTCTTCTCTCTTTTTCTCCTTCCCTTTTCTTTCTTTTTTTCTTTCTCTCCTTCAACTAGTTCGGCTGAACTGGCCTTTTCCCATCCCCTCATCTTGTTCTCTCCCCTTCTCTCTCTTCATTTGGCTGTAGGCGACCTCCATTTCCCCAACCAGCTTCCTCCTCTCCTCTCTCAGATCCGGCGCCGCCTTCCTCAGATCCGGCCAAGAGGCTCAGAAACAGCCATCGCTCATGCGCCTCCACTCACCTACCCCCTTACTCTTCACTTTGGATCCGGCCAACCAGGACCGGATCCGCTGCCTCCCCTATGCGCACGTGGCGGCAAGGCGCTTGGCACCACCGCTTGGTTAGCATGGCCTTTGGCCATCACCCTCCTCGCACTTCCGTGGAAGGCCCCCATGCCAAGGCCTCGGACTTCGGGCTCCCGACGCTGCTCCTCCGGTCGTGGCTCCCCCCATCCAACCATCCTTAGCGCCATCGGCTCCCCAAGCCGATGTCTGGCTCGATCGTGGCTGCGCCGCTGGATGGCTACCGGGTGTTCCCCTTGGCCATGGCTTTTGCCAAGGCGCCTAAGATTGGCCCGAGCACTTCTACTCCACTACTTCACCAAACGGTCCATCTAATCCTCTCTTCTTTAACACATTTTAATTTAGATTGTAGCTTTGTTTTGCCCTACTCTTCAATACGCATGGTTGGGGAAGGCAAACCTTACTTGGCTCGGGTTGGATGGGGATGAGACGGCGGTGACGATGGCCGTGGTGGCGACAGTACTCTCCATGCTTTTCCATTGGCCCTTCTTGTCTCCTCCTTGTCCCAGTCTAGTTCGGCATGGCTCCGGTGGTCCTAGCCAGCTTGCGGTCGCCGTGGACTCCGCCCTCAGGCCGTCGGTCTTCCCCAACTCCCCAGGCTCCTCTCCTCCGCTTCTCTCTCCCTCACCTCCTCTCTGCGGTGGCCATGGATTTGGGTTTTGGGACTTGGATGAGCTCGGCTTGCTCTGTGTTTGGTTGAGCAAAGAATAGATAATGGTTCTCTTGCTGGCTTTGTTTCCTAGATAAGCTCACGGTTGAGGGAAGAAAGAAATGAAGTGAAGCTTTGTATGGCTGCGTGTTGGCTCTTAGTTGGGAAATGAAATGGGGCTGAGGTTGCCTGTATTGTGCTAGCTTAATGGCATGGTTGGACAGCCCCTGACTTTGTGCATTACCCAGACTGCCCTTGCCTCATCCCTCCTCTTGTGGATGATTGCCTTAAGGGCATTTTGGTCCAAGGGTGGGTTTTGCTTTGATTAAAGGCTTTTCTACTACGTGAGGTAAGTCAGAAAAAGGCAAGAATGGAATTTCCCGCCGGATGATGAGAACCCAACGTGAGACGGTGCCGACCCTCCCTGAATGGTCTGAGAACCTTAGTGAGCGCTACTTTTATTCGGCAACCTAAAAGTTGATGGGTCTAATGGAAAAACTCTACTTAATTTCCTTTTATTCTCCCATGGATTGTTTTCATTCCCTGTATATCTTCCCTTTTGCATTTTTAGTGCTATTACAATCATTCATGTGAATATGTGATTCAATCTACAACACATTTTCTTCTAAAACAAGATGTACTATACATTTTGATTTCTATGGAATGGATAAAAAATAGAAGCATTAAGCCTAAGCAAACATATCTGAAATAACGCAATGTAAAAAGACCAAGAAATAACATGTCACCTCCTTGGCGATGTTGTCTCCGCATTGCATCTCCACCTTGGTGCCAAACCCCCAGTTCTTGACCTCGGCTCTGCCGGGCGCAGCCTGACGAGTTGCCATCGTCGGTCCTCATGAAACAGCCCTCAAGGGCATCCGAAGTGCTGGGGTTCTTTGAGTTGGGCTACTAGCATTGTGGTCAACCAGACCGAAGAACACATGTTGGGCTACTATCTTATTCGGGCCTTCGGTTATTTGAGTTTTCGCCATCGTTTCTTTGGTCTCTTTTGTGTTTTCTTTTATATTTACTAGTTGTGTACCCGTGCGTTACAACAGAACTCATTGAATATATAAAGAATCATGCTATAGAAGAGAGTTGCTCTGATCAGTTGAAAAGTGGAGAATGGTGAGAAGTTGAGAGAATAGAGCAGTTGGAGGAGAATGGACGTACAACCACCAACTCGTTCTTTTATAATAGTAATGATTAATTAGGATTGTGGCCTATCATTTATGCTACTAGATTTATTTCAAAATTTGTAATGTCAAATCATATAACTTAGATGCTTCATAATATATTTAGGTATCTTATAGACTATTTAGATTTTTAAGCTATCATAATCATTGAAAATGATAATATAAATTTGAAAATACAAATTAAGTAACGTAATTGAAGCATGAGTTTTGATGGAAGAAAATCATTTAGCGCACTAAATTGTTGGGTTCTTAGAAAAGTACTCACTTTCCATCATGTAAGGATAATGTAGTTGTATGGCCCTATTCTTCCTTCCTCTATTGGTTACTCTTTTCTAAAAATGTATGTACATACATGTATCTCTATTTAATATCAATCAATACTCTCATTTGTGTATGGTAAATTATCTTGTTAGTTTACACAGTATTAGTGTACCTTACTCACGTATACACCGATATACCATCAGCGACCTACCTTGAACTTATCTTCCCTCACATGCCAGCTACCCCGTCGAACCGTGTGTCTTCTATCTTTTCTCGTCGCCATAGCCTTTCTACTTCAACCTCCAACCGTAAGCCTAATTCTTGATCGATCCTTCTCAATTGATACCTGTCATAGGGGTGGCTCTCACCTAAGCCCAGCAGGCCTGTAAGTGGAATGCAAGGCCCAGAATGAGACATGTGTAATGACATAAGTGCCCCTAAGGGGAATACTCGGATGTAAGGGTATAATTGTAAAAGCACTCCCTATATAGATATATATATAACACAGGCCATGGGGAGAAAACCCTAAGCCATTGCTCACCTAACTCTCCACGATCATACTCTCTCTCTCTCTGTCTGGTCTATAACCACGACAATACCCTTTTTAATGCAATACTCTACCACATAGTTATCTTGTACTTCTCTCTAATTATTGCTTAATGCTGACCGTTATAACATCAAACGCGTATACACGTGCAACCATCCCTGATCCCTGCCGGGGACACCCATCACGCCCTCTCATGTGGCTCTTAACTTATTTCCTATGGATGCGCCATCTCTACTTCGAGCTCTTTGCTCCCATGCTTCTGTATGCCCATGCTTCTATTAGTACAGATCCATGCTTATATATACACATACATGATGTTATATGTATTCAATGTCCTCTTCACCTGTGTCAATCGCTTATTTTCTTTGACATTGGCCAACTCAACAATATGGATTTCTCACTAACCGTAATGACCTACATCTTCACTATTACTGGTAGATATCATGATGTTATATGTGTTTAATATCCTCTTCACATGTGTCCATTGCTTCTTTTCTTCGACGTTGGATAACTCAACGTTGTGGCTCCCTCACTAAGCGCACGACCTCCCATCTTCATTATTGCTGGCATATCTGCTTTAGTCCATATCTAACAATATGGAGAATCTTCTCACCATTGTTGGAATTCGTATACAAATCAAGTTGCTATTTTTATTTAATTTATTCCAAATTTAGTTATTTAAGAATTTTACATTAGAATTCGTATGGAAATCAAATTGCAAATTTTGTTTTATTTTTATTTCCAATTTGACTTATTCTTTTTTTACTTGTATACAAATCTAGTTACTAATTTTTATTTACGTTTTGTTTTGAATTACAGTTATTTATGGATTTTACTTTGGAATTCATATTTAAATCAAAAATTACTAATTTTATTTTTTATTCTGAATTTCAGTTATTTTGTTGGGATTATGTACAAATTCAATTGCTATTTCATTTAATTTTTATTATAAATTATATTTATTTAAGGATTTTACTCAGGAATTTTTTTGGTAATCAAATTGCTAATTTATTTTATTTTTTATTCTGAATTCAAGCTATTTCCATATTGTACTTGACATGGATTGTTTCTTTTAATCTTCACTGTTATGATATGGACCTACCAAAATCTACAATATGGATCTTTTTCTTTTTTTCTTCAATTAATATAGTAATTTCTAACCATTAAGAGCGAACGTGGTGGCTTCTTTGCTTCTGTTTTAATATTATAATAGATTACTTCTGTCCATTCGTTCTCTTCTTTGTTAGTCAGTCTCCGGATTTCTTTACCATGGGTTTTGGTGCCTGTTGGACTTGCATTGACGATCACAACGCCTCTACTAGTAGGGATGGGAAATAGTAAAGGATAATCTGATATTTGTATCCGAAAAAATGTGAATGTGGTAAGCAAAATCTGTATTTGAGAATGTTCGTATTCATATTCAGGAATGTTCGTATCCATATTTGAAAATGTTCATATTCATATTCAAGAATGTTCTTATTCGTATTCGAGACTATTCAATTCGTATTCAATCCGTTTACATCCTTAGTGACCTCCCTGGAGATAATTATAGGAAGTAATTTTCCGATGAGCTAAGGTTCACAAGTAAGAAGTGAAAATTATTTTGTATAATCTCGAACTCTATGCGCTACACTGGTAGCTCGTGTAGACGTGTAGTCATGTTACATAAATTTGTTCTACCAAGATTTGTTACAAAAGTTTTAGGATATTCGCATTCGACCAAATTAAGTACATATTCGATTTGAATTCGTATTCGTTATGGCATTCGATTCGTATTCGTATTCGAGAATGTTCAAATTTGTGTTCGTATTAATTTTAAAAATATGAATTTGTATTCGTATCCATATTCATTTTAAAAAATATAGATTTGTATTCTTATTTGAGACTATTCGATTCGTTTCCACCCCTACCTACTAGGGATCACCGTCGAGCTGAGTTGTGTACAATTATTTTCCTCGTGTTTCCTTTGGGCCAACAACACCATTAGTGAGAGCTAACCTTTGCTCCGATGGTGAAGACTGCCGGCGTGTAGTCCACCTGCCTGGCTCAAACCCAGAGCGTATTATTTTTGGGGGTATTAAGTATCTCCGGCACTGTCTATATGAATAGTGTCCCACAGAGTACACGTGTATATGGGTGCATTAAGTGGTCAAAGCGCATGCCCATGTTCTGTGAGGTTTTAGGTCTCTGCTTTATTAAAAAGCGTGTGTATTGGATGCACCCACGTGAATGTGTGTGTGAGTGCGGGTGTGGTGTCGCGTATGTGCGTGGATGTGCGTCCTTGTTGTACTTAAAAAACACCGTTAGTGAGGTGGAGGATCTACACATAGTCATCCTTAAAAGTCTACTTCCCACATATATATACTGATTCTTAAAAGTCTACTTCCCACTGTTATGATCATTGCAAATCACATTGTTGTCGCTAGATTCAGAGTCTCATAGGAGGAAGATGGAGAAGTAGTAGGCACTTTATTGTGGCGCGTTATATAAATAGAATGATATTTCTAGAAAATGACCTTTTTTTAGGAACCTATACTAATTTTTTGGGTTATGCTTTGGTACACCTCTTATGAATAGGGATGGCAATGGTGACCCGATCCCCGACGGTGAATTCACCTATTCGGGGGTGGGTCTGGCGGATTTTATTCCCCGCGGGGATTTTCGTGGGCAAAATATTGTCCCCGTCGGGGATGGCGGGGCCGGGGCCAGGGAAGTGATCCCCGTCCCCGTTAACCGTCGGGGATCACTGACATGTGGGGTCCTCTACACTTCATATAAAAGTCACCCAAAAAACCCTACCACGCCGCCCCAGTCCCTCTCCCCAGCGCCGCCAACACCTCCCCTTGCGGCTTGCGCTTGCGCCCGACTGCCCCCTACACGGCTACACCCCGCCGCCCCCCAGTCCCCCTCCCCCAGCGCTTCTGCCCCCACCACGCCCCTCCCCCGCCGCCCCCACCGCGCCCGGCTCCCCCGCCGCCCCCTTCACCGCCGCCCCTCCCCCGCCGCCCTCTTCCCCTTCCCCTTCCCCGGCTCCTCCGCCCCCTCCCCCGCCGCCCCCACTGCGCCCGGCTCCCCCGCCACCCCCTCCACCGCCGCCCCTCCC
Source organism: Dendrocalamus latiflorus (assembly GCA_017311315.1). Taxonomy (NCBI): domain Eukaryota; kingdom Viridiplantae; phylum Streptophyta; class Magnoliopsida; order Poales; family Poaceae; genus Dendrocalamus; species Dendrocalamus latiflorus. Next base: position 29,111,599 of record CM029627.1, on the reverse strand, counting down.
CCGCCGCCCTCTTCCCCTTCCCCTTCCCCGGTGCCTCCGCCCCCTCCTCCACAGATCTGCGAACGACGACGCCCTTACCCACCACCGCGGCGCTACGGCCCTCGAGCTGGCGCATCCACTGTGGCGGCGACCGGCGCATCCACTCGCGGCGGCGGCTCTTCCTCACCCGCGGCGGCGGCTCCCCTTCGGCCCTTCCCCACCGGTTCCTCTTCTCCACCGAGGCGACGCCACCTTGGATCTGAGACCGGCGACGCCCTCCTCCACAGATCTGCGACCGACGACACCCTCCACCGAGCCGAGCTTCTACTGCTCCTATGGTACTCAAATACTCAATACTCATCTTCTTCCTTGCTGGTATGTGGATGTGATGTACTGCATTTCCTTGATAGTATGTGAAATTGTTGGCACTGCAAATTGATAATTGTTGGCACTGATGATAGTTGGCACTGCAAATTGATAATTGTGAATATGAGTAATGGCAGGGATTTTGCCCCGTCGGGCCCCCGAAGCCCGTCGGGGAACGGGGACGGGTCCAACTTGGCCCCGAGCCCGGGGCCGGGGCCGGGGTTCGGGGAATTTTAATTTCGCAGGGATCGGGGACGGGGATTAGGTCCCGTCGGGGATGAGCCCCGTTGCCAACCCTACTTATGAAAATGTTTACAAATCTTGAAACGAAGTTGTTAATACTAGATAGGGGCAAATATGCATAACCTAGAAAATTAGTCAAATCGAAAATTTCCCTACCTAATATTTGATTATATCTGATCTCCAATTTGATTTATTTTTGCAGGTTGGTATAGATTTTCTGTCATCTAATATTAATTATTTTCTTTAAGGTTTGTAAACTTTTTTAAAAGAGGTGTACTTAAGTAAATCCCACTATTTTTAATCAAATAATTTTAGTGCATACGGTCATTCCCTTCTCTGAACCATGTTATGGGCAGCATATTATAAAATCACATGTACAAAATAAAAGATTGAATACGCCAGCATTGCCCCTCCAATAGATGGGAAAATTAGGTGGTTTCATCCAGGGTGAGGGTCCAGGGACCAATCATACCAGAACCTTACTCTAGATGAGCGGCTTCTGCTTCTGTTTCTGTTTAGAGAAGACAAAAGTCAATATGAGTATTCGGCTTTCTGAAGCGATTTCCCACTACTCTCGCTTCCGTCTCGCTCTGAGGATAATACAGGGGGTCACAGGCGTATCGCGCACCCTACTCCTCTCGTTCTCGTCTTGTGCACGCATTCTCCCATACTTTTCCTACCGCTCGGCCTCTTCTTCTAAAATCCACTTTTTTCAACCACTACTATTTATTTTCATCAGTCGTAGCCAAAAGCCCCTTTCTTTTCAGCTGGCTTTTGGCTTCTGTTTGTATCAGTCATACTATTTATCTAACCTACCTACCATAGCCAAAAGCTATCAGCTGCAGCTCAAAAGAATACGGAAGCTTCCATTGCCAATTCTCCGTATGAAGCTATGTTTCACTAGCTCAACTCTACCTGCAATATGCTCCTGCAGGTATAAAAGCCAACTATACCATGAGATAGGCTACATATGATTTAGAGAAATTTAGAAAAATAAACATGGACTGCAAAATGCTGTCATTCATTGAGCACGGATGCTCCAACATGGACCGCAAAATGGAGACATGGGCTGATGTCATGAACAACTCACTTGAAAAAAAAAATCTCCCATGATATATAGTCCAGGAAAACGCTCCAAGTGGGTTATGTGTGTGAACTCTAACTACGACTACACATATACATAATATAATCCGGTATAGTCATATTTTGATGAGGAAAATTAAGATATGATTTAGCTGACAACCAAACCATGCTCATCCAAGCAGTCCCAAAATTAGAAAGAAATCTTTGGCCATAGCACATCCCACTCACAATCAGCTTCAGCATGCCGAGTTAAGGGTGACCATGGCTAATGGCCTATCTAGACTACGGTTATTCAGTAGAGCACTTCGAACATCTGTTGCACACTATGGGATACGAGCCAGGGTTCTTTTCCTTAGTAGCCATACACATACTAACATAGATGAGCAAAACGCAAGGGCCAGGCTAGAACTGAATTTCCGAATCTCCCACTCCCGGAGCCATCATCTACATAACTTGAGCAACTGGCCTTCGTCAACTCCCACTCACTCCAATAAACCTTCAAAAAAACTAAATGCATGTTTTTTTAGACTGCGATTGATGACTTTTAGTTGTGACTGATGATTTTTGTCTGTACTTTTGAGATAACGGTAGATGGCAAAGACGTCGACACGGATATCACACACGGTTTTGGGCTCGAGAAGCCATTTGGAGAAGCGACTTTGAGAAGTTGTTTGGAGAAACCGTCCCGTTTATTTTGGCTTCTGAAGAAACCAAAGTCAAAACTATAAAAAAGCAAAAAAAGAATAGGCCTTAGCCTCTCAAAATAAAAGCACAAGTTGTGGGCATACTTGATCCATGAAAAGTTGCTTGCTGTAGAATTAAAGGTACTATGCATACTTGATCATCTGTTGTTTTCAGCTTATGGCTTATGAACAATGACTTCCCTCGAATAAACAGATAGGACTGGTTTTTTATCGCCGTTTCAATGTGGCTTATTGGGGGTCTTTTAAAAACGGGAAATTTTACCATCCTTGAGGGGGAAGAGGTACCAAATTTGAGCCGTTGATCACACTGATCGAACGGCTGAGATTTGGCAGTACCTATAGTGGTACCGGACGCGAGGTACCAAGAGGTACAAGGTACCAAGAGGTACCAAATTTTGAGCCGTTGATCACACTGATTGAACGGCTGGATCTAATTTGGTACCTCTTGGTACCTTGTACCTCTTGGTACCTCCTCAAGGATAGGAAAACTGCTCTTTAAAAACAGTTTATTGACTTTCATTTTGTTCACACGAGCGCTCACATTAGGGCCAAAAGCCATAAGCCACAACTATAAGTCATAAGCCATAGTTCAAAAGAACAAACCCACCAACTTTTTGTTTGCATTATTATGTTTTCCAAAGAAAGGCCAGAACAGATACAACATGCTTGTTGCTTTATATATTGCAACATATCAGCACAGATGCACGGACATGCCAATGAAGGGTCACAAAATGAAGGAATTAAACACCACCTTTTCTTTGTGATAGAGGCTAAGATCTGGTTTAAAAGTGTTATGGTTTGTTGTTGTAGTTTTGGCCTATTGCCAGAGAGATTAAGGGAGAAAAGGATACTCGTGTTGAGAAAACATTCTGTTCAAAATAGTTTCTACAGTGATTTCTTGAGAAACCACATTATTCAAAAACTGGTTTTTAAACGTAACTGTTTAAAACACAGTCTAAAACATCATCTGATTTTGAACGGAGGGAGTAACAACGAAATTGGCAAAGACGGTACCACACAAGTACACCCAACTCAGCAGTCAGTTGCTTGCACAGAACGGTCGTGGGCTCTAGCCCCACTCGTTTTGGCTTCGGTTTCTGGCTTCGGCTTATTTTTCACTATTCCTAAACTTCATCTTTTTTTGATTTTTTTGAGCTTTTTTACTGGTTTTTTTCCTGTATTCGTTTGCATTACACGTGCTGGGTTAACCCTTTTTTCTATTTTTAATTTTTTAAATTTAATTATGCCAAATAAGCCACCATCAGCTACAATGAAACTCAACCATAAGCCACAATAATTCAGCCCAACCGAGCACCACCTATCGACCAACTTTTTGTTTGCATTATTCTGTTTTCCAAAGAAAGACCAGAACAGATATAGCATGCTTGTTGCTCTATATTGCTAAATATTACTATTACAAAAGAATGAGTTGGTGGTTGTACATTCATTCTCCTCCAACCACTCTATTCCCTCAACTTCTCACCATTCTCCACTTTCTAATCGATCAGAGCAACTCTCTTCTATAGTACGATTATCTATATATTCAATAAGTTCCATTGCAACGCACGAGTAAATAACTAGTTGCTATTATAAAAGAACGAGTTGGTGGTTGTACGTTCATTCTCCTCCAATCGCTCTATTCCCTCAACTTCTCATCATTCTCCACTTTCCAACCGATCAGAGCAACTCTCTTCTATAGTACGATTCTCTATACATTCAATGAGTTCCGTTGCAACGCACGGATATATAACTAAACAGCACAAATGCACCAACATGCCAATGGTCACAAAATGAAGGAATTAAACACCACCTTATTCTATGTGATAGAGGCTAAAACGTCATCTGATTCTGAATGGAGGGAGTAACAACGAAATTGGCGAAGATGGTACCACACATCTACACCCCACTCACATCCCACTGATGATCTTCCCCGTTGCCACCCATGCTCTTTCAGCTTCTTAGACAGATTGCTGAAGGCAATCAATACCTCATTCTTTTCTTTCACCTCCCCCTGCAGTAACTCCATCTCATCCTTGGTGGAGACAGTACCATCTTTCAATTTTTTTTTTTACCATGGTTAGCTTCTGGAAGGGATATATAGCAGTGTGACAATGAGTTGTGGCCCTACCAGAACATATCTAATGCTCCCGCCCCTCATGGTGCTACCGTGCTCCCACCTTTTGGGAAACAATGCAAATAGCCATGAAAAATTCTAAAATACTTTGGTCAGATAGATCATGCCAGAGTCTGGAAAACACAGTTTTTTGAACCCTATATGTTTACCGTGCTAGTTCCATTATCAATTACTACTACATACTGTTAAAGATAGCAAGTATTCTCTATCTTTAGATGCACAGGATTTGTATAGTTTGTACTCCTGTCTCCGTCTCCCTTTTGTATTCCTTCTCGGAGTTGTAATCCTTCCCGGTCTTGATCGTCCGGGTACTATTTAATTGACCGGCCAGGCATCATTATGCCCCGCGCTGCGCAACATATTTTCTCTCCGTTCTTCTCCGTTTACATGGTATCAGAGCGTTCCGCTCTTTACTGATCTCTTCTGATCCTTCCCCGCTTCCGCTGTCTTCCATGGCTGCTCTCAGCGAGATTGACCAGGGCGCCCTGGCCGATGAGGCCACGCGCGCAGCTCTCGCCGCCCAAGCTGCCTCGACTCACCAGGCTGCGCACGCCGCCGCAGGCGCACTGATGGCTCCTACCATCCAGGGGGCTCCCGTTCAGGCGCTCGCCGCCCCCGTTCAGGCCGCCGCCGCCCTCAGTGTCGCGAGCGTCAAGACACATGTCCCGGTCACCCTCGACATGAAGAACCCCAATTACACAAAGTGGCGGACCTTTTTCGTCGCTTTTCTCGGCAAATTCGGTCTTCTACCCCATGTCCTCGGCCCTGTTCCTTCCGACACCAGCATCGGAACATGGGCACAAGACGACTTTGCCGTCCTCACCGCCCTCTACTGCTCCATCTCCGGTGACGTCCTCGACATCGTCGTGGAACCCGACCAATCAGCGCATGAGCTTTGGCTTGCCACCGAAGCCGTTTTTCGTGACAATAGAGAGACAAGAATCATTTACCTCGAGACGGAGTTCCGGAGCCTCAATCAAGGAGATCTGTCCGTGACTGAATATTGCCGCCGCCTCAAGAATCTCGCTGATGCTCTACGAGACCTCGGGGAACCCGTCTCCGACCGCACGCTCGTCCTCAACATGATTCGTGGCCTCAGTCCACGCTTCTCCAACCAGGCGGAGCTACTCCCCCTACAAGTGCCCTTCCCCAGCTTTGCTCGGGCACGGTCTTCCCTTCTTCTCGCGGAGATGCGACACCCTGTCGATGCCTCCGGCAACACCGCTCTCATCGCCTCATCCTCCGCCGGCGCCCAGGCTCCCTCCACCGACAACCGGGGCACCAGTTCCGGCCGCGGCAAGAATGGGCGTGGCGGACGAGGCGGCAATGGCGGTCGCGACGGACGAAGCCGCGGCAACCGCGGTGACTCCAACGGGGGCAACGACCGCAACAATCCGGGCGCAGATCGAGATCGCGCAGGCGGAGATCGCTCGGCCACAGAACGTCCGCCGGCTGCTGGGTCACGCTCTGCTGCTCCACCGACAGGCCCTTGGATGCTTTACAATCCCTGGGTCGCTGCACCGTGGGCTGCGCCCCAGCCCTGGACTGCCTCCTGGCGTCCGGTTGGTGGGCAAGGCCTCCTTGGACCACGGCCCAACTTCATGCCACAGCATGCTTTCACGGCTGGACCTTCCAGTGACACGGCCAGCCAGCCATCATGGGATCAAGCAGGGCTCATCAGTGCTATGAATAATCTGTCTATGCAAGCACCGGCCAATGGTGGATGGGTAATGGACTCGGGTGCGACCTCTCACATGGCTTCGAATGACGGTATCCTCTTTTCCTCCCATCCCCTTGACTCAGCAATCTGTGTCACCGTCGGTAACGGCTCCTCCGTTCCCGTGTCCCATGTCGGCCGCACATGTTTACCCTCTTCATCCACTCCTTTTGCCATAAACAATGTCCTCGTTGTTCCCTCTCTTATTAAAAACCTTCTTTCCGTTCGCAAATTTACTCGTGACAACAATTGTTCCATCGAATTTGACCCTCTTGGTTTTTCTGTGAAGGACCTTCGTACGGGGACCGTGACTCTTCGCTCCAATAGTCACGGGGATCTCTATACCGTTCCGGCCGCCACCCGTTCACACCTCCTCCTCTCGGCTACCACCTCTTCCGACATTTGGCATCGCCGTCTCGGACATCCTGGCCGCGACGTCATTCACCACCTTCACAAGACTTCGTCTGTCCCTCTTTCAGATTTTTCCACTTGTCATATATGTCGCATAGGCAAACATGTTAGACTTCCTTTTAGTCGGTCCTCTAGCACCACTACTGCACCCTTTCAGTTACTCCATTGTGATTTGTGGACATCTCCTATTCTTAGTAATTCCGGTTTTCGCTATTACCTTATTATAGTTGATGACTTTTCTCACTATTATTGGTCCTTTCCTTTGCGGCATAAAACCGATGTACTTCATGTTTTTCAGACATTCGTTTCCTATGTGCACACCCAATTCCAACTTCCTCTTCAATGTTTCCAAGTCGATAACGGCAGGGAATTCGTTAACACCACGCTCCTCTCCTTCCTTCGCGGACATGGCATTCTTTTACGCACTTCCTGCCCTTACACCTCACAGCAAAATGGTAAGGCCGAACGATCCATTCGCACTGTCAATGAGATTATTCGTTGCCTTCTTTTTCAAGCATCTATGCCTTCCTCCTATTGGGCAGAAGCTCTCTCTGTAGCCACATACCTCCTCAACCGGCGGCCATCCCAACCCATTGCCTTTCTTTCTCCTCATGAGAAGCTTTTTGGCACACCTGCTGACCTCACCCATCTCCGAGTCTTCGGGTGTCTTTGCTATCCTAATATCTCCGCCACAGCCAAACACAAACTAGCTCCCCGCTCTACAGCTTGTATATTTCTAGGCTACCCCACTTCGCAAAAAGGATACCGTTGTCTCGATCCATGCACTAACAAGGTCATTGTTTTTCGGCATGTCTTATTCGACGAAACAGTTTTTCCTTTTGCCACAGCTGCAGCGACGACATCTTCTGATGATCTGGAATTTCTGGGCGATCCCGATGACCTTGCGGCTCACAATGTGCCGTGCATCCGCCCGCCTGAGCCACCTGCGCCCACCACGCCTGCTTCCATCGGACCATCTGCTCCCGGGCCCCTGCCTGGCTCGGCTGCGCTCCTTCCGGCCTCGCCATCACGGACGGACGATCCACCTCACGGAGCCTCCGCACCTGGGCCGCCTCAGTCCCCTGGGCCGTTTCCAGGACGCTCACCGCGCGCGACTTCGTCATGGAGGGCGCACGACTCGCCCGCTGCTGATGGTTCGCCAACGCCTGCCTCGACGACTGCTGATGCTTCGCCAACTCACGATTCATCCGATGCTGCCGTTTCGCCGACCCGGGCACATACTCAACCTGTGTCCATCGCTACACCGCGCCCAGCACCCGGTCCTCATCACATGGTGACCCGTGCCAAAGCCGGTATTATCAAACCAATTGAGCGACTTAATCTTTCTGCTTCTTGTATTACAACACTTCCAGTACCAAAAACATACCGAGCCGCTCTCGCAGATCCTCAATGGTACCGGGCTATGCGCGAAGAATACGAGGCTCTCGTTCACAACAAGACTTGGTCTCTTGTTCCGCGCCCGCCCGGTGCAAATATCATCTCCGGAAAGTGGATCTTCAAACACAAGTTTCATGCAGATGGGTCCCTTGCTCGCCACAAAGCCCGCTGGGTTGTCCGTGGCTACTCCCAGCAGCCTGGTGTCGACTACGACGAAACCTTCAGTCCGGTTGTCAAGCCGGCCACTATTCGTGTTGTCCTCAGCATCGCCGCCTCCAAGTCATGGCCCATCCATCAACTTGACGTGAAGAATGCTTTCCTCCACGGCCATCTTGACGAAACGGTGTACTGCCAGCAGCCGTCCGGCTTCGTCGACCCCGCTCATCCCGACTACGTCTGCCTCCTCCAGAAGTCCCTCTATGGCCTCAAGCAGGCCCCGCGTGCGTGGTATCAGCGTTTTGCTACCCATGCCCGCTCCCTCGGCTTCACTTCGGCAGTCTCCGACACGTCGCTCTTTGTCTACCACAATGGGGCGGATATCGCATATCTCCTCCTTTACGTCGACGACATCATCTTAACAGCGTCCTCTGTACGACTTCTACAGCACCTCTCCGACCGACTTCACGATGAGTTTGCCATGACCGACCTGGGCGCTCTCCACTACTTTCTCGGCATCTCCGTTCGGCGCACTCCAGCCGGCCTTCATCTCTCTCAGCGCCAGTACGCCGTCGATCTCCTTCAGCGCGCTGGCATGGCCGACTGCCACCCGACGTCGACACCAGTTGACACCAAGGCCAAGCTCTCTTCATCCTCCGGCGAGCTGCTTCGCGATGCTACTGAGTACCGCAGCCTCGCGGGGGCACTACAGTACCTCACCCTCACCCGCCCTGATCTGGCCTACGCTGTTCAGCAGGTGTGCCTCCATATGCACGCCCCGAGGGATGCTCACATGTCCCTGGTGAAACGGATCCTTCGCTACGTCAAGGGCTCCTTGGACCAAGGTCTTTTCATTCAGGCGTCATCTTCATCTTCCCTCACGGCATACACTGATGCTGACTGGGTCGGTTGCCCGGATTCTCGGCGCTCCACCTCAGGCTACTGTGTCTTCTTCGGCGACAACTTGGTCTCGTGGTCATCCAAACGCCAAGCCACTGTCTCACGCTCTAGTGCTGAGGCGGAATATCGAGCTGTTGCCCAAGCCGTCGCCGAATGCTGTTGGCTACGCCAACTGTTAGACGAGCTCCATGCTCCTCTCCGCTCTGCGACAGTGGTCTTCTGCGACAATGTGAGTGCTGTTTACTTGTCGGCCAACCCCGTGCAACACAAACGCACGAAGCACATCGAGATCGACATTCATTTTGTTCGCGAGAAGGTCGCCCTTGGTCACGTCCGCGTCCTGCATGTTCCATCGTCACATCAGTTCGCCGACATCATGACCAAGGGGTTACCCGTACAGCTATTTGAGGATTTTCGGTCCAGTCTTTGCGTCCGAGGACTTGACGCTTTGACTGCGGGGGGATGTTAAAGATAGCAAGTATTCTCTATCTTTAGATGCACAGGATTTGTATAGTTTGTACTCCTGTCTCCGTCTCCCTTTTGTATTCCTTCTCGGAGTTGTAATCCTTCCCGGTCTTGATCGTCCGGGTACTATTTAATTGACCGGCCAGGCATCATTATGCCCCGCGCTGCGCAACATATTTTCTCTCCGTTCTTCTCCGTTTACACATACATTTTACATTGTTGAGATCACATCCATACAATGAAATAAATAAAACAGGCTACTACATAGTACTTATCAAAGTTAACATAGGGCTACACAGCCAAAGTTTACAATGGGCGACTGGTCAAATAAAATCACTGGAAAGAGTCTTGTAACAGAGGAGAAAGAAAGACGACAAAAAATCCCAAGTGTTATGCCTCATTCCCATGTCCAATCCGCTAGGGTAAGCGCCCTAGAATTCGGTCTCTTTGTCTCCAAATCCATCAACATAGAAGTAGCTGATAGAGGGGCCTTCATGCTCTTGCTCAATAGGTGTTCAACAAGTATCAGTGAGTACAAATATGCTCCACAAGACTTTGAGCAAAGGTGTTGTTCATGCAGGCTTGTCAAGGGAATGGCTAGCCTACCAGGTTTATTTTGCACAAAACAAGTTTTTATTTGCAATAGATATAACTAGTTTTCGCCAGTGCAACTTGTATAAACATTTGGATGCTTATGAAAGTAATAACAAATAATCAAGAACAAGCTATTAAAAGAACATGGCAGTCCTTTTGCCATAACCTTGTCTTGGTGTTGATCTCTCATCAAGCTACACCGGTCTCAACGAACTAATCATTTGAGTCTAAAACATTTTTATTTGTCTTTCCATTTTTGACAAAAACAACAGAGGCACCTCCTGCAACATTTTTTGTACATTTTTGCAAAAAGACCAAACTGGACTTTTTACCAAAATATGACATTTTTACCAAAGTTGATCTAAGCATGGCTAAGTGTGTGTCTTGTAAACCATTCTAAATTCCACAAATGTTTCTAATCACAGTGGATAGTATTCCTAGGGTGACAATAGTATGGTATCAATTTTTCAAGCTAGGTCGGTGCAACAATTAGGTGGTAACTAACTACTAACATAACATGGCCATTTTCAAAATTAGGCATGCATTTCAAACATAAACAATTTAATCATTTAGAAAACATAGGATCAACATGATTAAAGTAGGATGCTTTTCTTGCTTCTTGAATTCTGGGTGTTGTCTGGGGTTGATCTTGTAGTCTTCTGGCACTTGGTATCTAAATGGGTAGAACCACAAAACACAAATAACTTTCAAATAAATTCAAATAGACTCCAAAATTCATGATTTTTATCCAAATGAATGTTCATGATTTTAGAAAATTTTAGAGATGAAAACACCTCAAACAGAGTTCGTATGAGGGAGAACGGTCTCTTTGAAGTTTTACCAGGAGTGAAAATCTGAGAAAAGAAGAGAGAATACTGTGCTAGAGTTTAAGATTTCTTATTTTTCTTTCAAAAAAAATAAGGATTATTGCGTCATTGCCAACGTCATCAAGGAATAGGATTTTTGGCTAGAATTATTTTTCTTAAAGAAAAGGCTATGAGTCACTAACATCTGGGCCCAGGTCCATGAACCGGGTCCACGAGAAGATGTCTTGGTCCATGGTGGACCAGGTTCATGTCTGAAGTAGCACTACCACGCAGGCACTGACTTGGTCACTAAGTGGGCTTGGCTCTACTGATATGGTGCTAACGCGGCATCCGAGTGGCTGCCACGTGACACATAGCAGCACAAAACAGAGCGACGGTGAGGCTGCTCGGTCGAGCTTGTCAGCAAGCTCACTGGTAGTGAGGCGGACGGTGGAAAGTCTGCTATGAGATCAGGATTGGGGAGAGCACCTCACAGCGAAGCCATCGCTGGTGATGCTGGTCGAAGAAGTGGTCGGAAACAAGGTAATGGTGGCGAGAGGCGGCGACGAAGTCCGACAAGCAATGACAATGTTGAAGTCGCTACTGAACGAGCACATGGACTGTCAGGTTCACTTCCTGGGTTCACTGCGATGTTAATGGTGGTGGCACTGGGATCAATGGTCATCGGTACAGTGACCACAGCGACAGCGAGTGGTGGCGCAAGACAAACTTCAACTAAAACGTGGTGCCAGCATACAACCACCAGCTGAAGTGAACATGTGGAATGGCGATCAGAAGTACCAACCATGTCAAACGATCCACGCAGTGAAGAAACCACGGCATTACAGCACGCAGTTTCGCCCTCCGGCATATACCGGGAAACGTGTCCCTCGGCCTGCTCGACGCGCCCGCCCGAGCTTTACGATGGCCACGGTCGCCGTCCAAGAAGCGACATTCGGGTCGGCATTTCGTCGAACAGCTTGAGCACGTTGCCACCGAGACGGCGACGTGGCGTTCCATGCAGCGGCTCTCCCAGACCCGCATTGCGTGGAACAGTCGGAGGGTGTCGCCGGCGCGCGCGCGAGCGGGGGTTAGAGACACGGGCTGTTCGGTGGGTAAATTTAAGCCCTATTAATTTAGTTTTCGAACTTAATAACAAATTTATATGTAAGGCTTACTTATTTGCTGGCTATGATATTATTTAGTTTTAAGTTCATTCCTGTTTTCTCTTCAAATTACATTATTACCAAAATATATGCTTAAAACCCCTTTACTACACCATTAATAAAAAAATAGCCATATATTTTGCACAAAGCCCCCTCCATGAGTCCATGATCTGGCAAGCTGCACAGCCCTCCCACCAGACGGTCCAGACCAAATTCACTTATACACCAAGTCACCTTTTGCTTCAGGTGACCATGGCTGATGATCATTTTTTGCACCTCGACCAACAACACTTCCTCAACGGCCATACCCATACTAACATGGGTGAACCGGACACGAGGATTTGGGTGAACCGGATACGAGGATTAGGCTTCAACTGAATATCCCAATACCTTCCATTCCTAATAGTTACCATTATATACACAACTTGAGCTAGTGGTCATCGTCATTTTTCCCCAGTAGACCGGAAGAGCAACTATGTGCCTCTATTCTTGATTATACAGCAACGGAGTGGCTTGTATTTATGCTTGCAATGTAGACTGAAAGATTGAGTCACTCAAACAGTTCACCAACAAGCCACTGGCTTTGGAATGTTGGAGTATGGTATCTTTTAATTGAACAGCAAGCATGGTACAGCCGTACATCATTGTCTTAACAAAAGTACGATGAAATAGACAAATAGTTGGTTTTCTTTGAAAAAAGTACGATGAAATAGACAATAGTTTGTTTCCTTTGCTTACATTTCAAAAGAAAGACCACCTTACAAAATGAATAAATATGGGATGTCAATATTGCTATACACACAAATACACATCGGAACGACGGAACTAACGCACTCGATGAAATACAGATATATGAACTTTCATATATACCAGCAGCGAAGAAATTAACAAAGATGTTAAAACACAAGAGCATTCACTTCACATATCAACGATGACTTTCCTTGCCACCCATGTTCTTCACGTTTGTGGACAGATGGCTCTAGTCCTAAGCTTTCCAGCTCCACCACAAGCTTTGTCTCATCTTTGCAGTGGTAGAATCACCATGGAGAGCTTATTCATAAGTACTATACAACAGAAGGTCGGAAAAGTTGAAATCTTCAATTCAGCTATTACATCGTTCCAAATATTAATCATAATAAGGTTCATTCACTTCCAGGTGCGCAACGTAGCTTTTTCTAGGCCTCGCTTTTTCCTCTCTTTTTTTCTTTTGGTTTCGCTTCTGTTTTTTGATTTTCTGTTTGACCCCGAAAGGGTTTGAACTTCAAACTATGTTCACTTCTGCTTTATTAATACAATAGGCAGCTCTCCTTTCTGTTGCCGTTTCAAAATAATAGGGTTCATTAAGATAGTTCAGGAGCATAACTATGCTAAATGGCTCAACAACCATCATCTCGACCGGTTTGAAGAATTCCTGCACATCACAGAGCAAGACTTCAAGTTTTGTCCTTCAGTAGCCCTTCAAGTACAAGCAAAGGTGAACACAATGTAGCGGTTGGGGTACAACTGAAATTGCTACAGCCTCCCATTCCAATAGGCCACAATAATCTGCTCAACTCAAGCAATTTCTCTTTGGCATCCTCTCCCATGCTCACTCCTAGATTTTCACAGGACAACATATTTCTGCTCTTGTTGAATTTGTCTCAAAAGAGGTGTGCTATCTAATCATGCAATGGCAAAGTACAGCGCATCAATTGCACAGCTAACAAGATTTGGCTCTTTCTACAATAGTACTATCAAATCAAAAAGACCAAGAGCTCATTTCCGTAATTATTTTCTTCTTTTCACAAGAAAGGTCACTTCATAGTGTTAGAGATATAGTTGTATCCGTGTAACAAACAGGGTTAGAGATAAACATAGCCGGTTATAGATAGAAAGTTTTGAGTCCATTTCCTTGTATGATAGGTTAACCGGCCATGCAATCTCTAGCTATTTATTTCCTCCTGTAACATTGCCGGTATTTGCCGAGATATGCAACACGAAGCCGCCTCACCGCAAGGCGTTTCAATCTAGCTTCCGCCCTCTGATTTTCACATGGTATCAGAGCTTCGCCGAAGATCAAGCTTCATCGTCGACATGGCTAGTTCTTCCGCCTCCGTCTTCTCCAACCCTCTACTCGGCTTCCAGATCTCAGAGAAGCTGGGAAAACAAAACCATGCGCTATGGAGTGTGCAGGTCCTTGCTGCTATACGCGGCGCAAGACTCGATGGCCATATCAATGGCACGGCTGAGGTTCCGCCGGTGGAGATTGAACGGAAGGAAGATGGAAAAGTGACAAAGATTCCAAATCCAGCATACCAGGAGTGGTTTGCCACGGATCAACAGGTTCTTGGCTTCCTTTTCTCTTCATTATCACGAGAAGTTCTCACCCAGGTTGCAGCATCAAAAACGGCGATTGAAGCTTGGCGAGCAATAGAAGGGATCTTCACGTCTCAGACAAGGGCGAGATCTCTCAACATCCGACTCTCGCTAACAACAACGCGCAAAGGAAATATGACCGTCTCCGAATACTTTGGCAAGATGAAGTCCTTCGGCGACGAGATTGCAGCATCCGGCAAGCAGCTAGACGAAGAAGAGATGGTGGCGTATATACTTAACGGATTGGATGATGACTTTGATTCTGTTGTTTCCACGCTAGTAGCAAGAGTGGAACCTATTACTCTAACAGAACTATATGCTCAGCTGTTAAGTTTTGAGAATAGGCAGGCTCTTCGCGGCAACAGCTCCTCAGTGCATGCTGTAACTCGCGGGCGCGGAGGATCGTTCGGTCGCGGCAGTGGTGCTGGGCGCGGACGCAGCACAACTCGAGGTCGCGGTCGTGATGGGCGCGGCAGAGGTAGCAGTAATCAGCAGCGAACAGACAACCGACCAGTATGTCAAGTTTGTTACAAGAAGGGACACGCGGCTTCCAATTGCTGGCACAGGTTTGATCAGGATTATGTCCCCGACGAGAGACATGTTGCTGCGGCTACTCGAACGTACGAAGTAGATACCAATTGGTATCTAGATACAGGTGCCACTGACCATCTAACAGGTGAACTGGACAAGCTCTCTGTCCGGGAAAAATACAAAGGAAAAGATCAGATTCATGCGGCAAACGGCCAAGGTATGGAGATTAAACACATTGGTCATTCTGTTATTTCTACCCCTAGTCGAAGTTTGCATCTAAAGAATATACTCCATGTGCCTAAAGTTAAGAAAAATCTTATTTCCGCTCGTCGTCTTGCCATGGATAATTCAGCTTTTCTTGAAGTTTACCCTGAATATTTCTTGATTAAGGATCAAGCCACGAGGAATACGATTCTTAAAGGAAGATGCTGACGAGGTCTTTATTTCCTTTCATCTTCACCAGCAAAGCAAGTTTTTTTGGTCAAGCCATCCTTCTCGAAGTGGCATAGCCGCTTGGGTCATCCATCTACTCCAGTTGTTACAAGAATCCTTAGCACAAATAATTTACCATGTCTTCCAGAATCCAATAAAGAGTCAATTTGTGATGCATGTCAAAAGGCTAAAAGCCATCAGCTGCCTTATCCTAGATCCTCAAGTGTATCTCATCATCCTTTGGATCTTATTTTTTCTGATGTTTGGGGTGCTGCACCTCCGTCTGTTAGTGGAAAAAAATATTATGTTAGCTTCATTGATGATTACAGTAAATTCACTTGGATTTATCTCCTTAAAAATAAATCTGAAGTGTTTGACAAGTTCCATGAATTCCAAAAGATGGTGGAGAGACTTTTTGATCGCAAAATTATAACTGTCCAAACTGACTGGGGAGGAGAGTATCAAAAGCTCAATTCTTTCTTTAATAAAATTGGCATCTCCCACCATGTTTCTTGTCCCTATGCTCATCAATAGAATGGGTCAGCTGAGAGAAAACATCGCCACATAGTGGAAGTAGGTCTAGCCTTGCTTGCGCATGCCTCTATGCCTCTCAAATTTTGGGATGAGGCCTTTCTTGCTGCCACATATATTATCAATCGCATCCCCAGTAAAGTTATCAGCTTTCAAACTCCATTAGATCGGTTGTTTAAACAAAAACCGGACTATACTTCTCTTCGTGTGTTTGGATGTGCATGTTGGCCGAATCTTCGTCCCTATAATACTCATAAACTCCAGTTCTGGTCAAAGCAATGTGTTTTCCTAGGTTTCAGTACAATTCATAAAGGTTTCAAATGTCTTGATCCTTCCTCAGGTCGAGTGTATATTTCTAGGGATGTTACATTTGATGAAAATGTCTTTCCCTTTGCTCACATGTATTCCAATGCCGGTCCTCGTTTGCGATCTGAAATCCTGCTTCTTCCATCTGCTCTTATTCCTCCTAGCTATGACCAAGGGGGAGAATATCAGAATGATCATATGTTTAATTCTTCTAATGCTGCTAATCATTCTCATGAAGAAAATGCAGATGAAAACCATACAGGTACTCAAGAAAATGCAGTAGAAAATTCGACAGAAGAATTCAACAACCAGTTTCGGAATCGGCGTTGCACTGCTACGTCATCCTCTCTAGAACCTGTGCATTGGATTGACGAAAATGCAGCGCCGAACCAGCTCCCGTGTGACATGCATGCGCCAATCTGTACGGATCCCGCTCAAAGTCATGCGTCTGTGCAACCAGGCGATGACACGCTGTCCTGGCGAGAGAGATTGCTCCAGAGGATGGACAGGCAGGCGCTGCGGGCTGTCGCTTGTCGTCTGAGCCCGGTCGTTTGTCATCTGCGCCAGGTCACTTGTCATCCACGGCTGAAGTCACGAGATAGTTCCCACCGCCAGCAGTGGAAACAGCAGGCGCTGGCATTGCAGGTCATAATGACGTCGGTGCAGTCTCGCTCGGTAATGAACCAGGGGGAGACACATACACCCTGGACGTGGACTCTTCAGGATCTTCTGTGCCAACCAGACCTCATACTCGTCTGCGAAGTGGAATACGCAAAGAAAAGGTATATACTGATGGTACAATTAGATATACCTGTTTTACATCATCTGGTGAACCTCAAAGTGTAGATGAAGCATTAAGTGATAAACATTGGAAAGAAGCGATGGATGCAGAGTATATGGCCTTGATGAAAAATAAAACCTGGCATTTGGTTCCACCTCAACAAGGGAGAAATGTTGTTGACTGTAAATGGGTTTATAAGATCAAAAGAAAGGCAGACGGAACCCTAGACAGGTACAAGGCACGACTTGTGGCAAAAGGATTTAAGCAAAGGTATGGTATAGATTATGAGGACACCTTTAGTCCTGTTGTTAAAGCTGTTACTATCAGAATGGTTTTGTCTATTGCTGTGTCTAGAGGATGGACCCTGCGACAGCTAGACGTGCAAAGTGCAAAACGCATTTCTTCATGGAGTATTGGAAGAAGAGGTATACATGAGGCAACCTCCAGGGTATGAGAAATCTTCTTTACCTAACTATGTTTGTAAGCTAGATAAGGCTTTATACGGGTTAAAACAGGCCCCTAGAGCATGGTACTCGAGGCTGAGCAATAAGCTACAAGAGCTGGGTTTTAAGGCTTCGAAGGCAGATACATCTCTATTTTTCTACAGTAAAGGAGGTGTTACTATCTTTGTGCTAATTTATGTTGATGATATTATTGTAGCTAGTTCTGTGCCTAGTGCAACCTCAGCTTTACTGCAGGATCTTGGAAAAGAGTTTGCTCTAAAGGACCTTGGTGACCTACACTACTTCCTTGGCATTGAGGTAAGCAAAATACCCAATGGAATATTGTTAAGTCAAGAAAAATATACTTTTGATGTATTAAAGAGAGTAGGGATGAGTGATTGCAAACCAGTTACTACCCCTTTATCTACATCTGAAAAATTATCTGTTAATGAGGGTGATTTGCTTGGACCAAGTGATGCTACACAGTATAGAAGTGTTGTTGGAGCATTGCAATACTTAACCTTGACAAGACCAGATATTTCCTTTCCAGTAAATAAGGTGTGCCAGTTTCTACATGCTCCAACTACTGTACACTGGGCAGCAGTTAAGAGAATTTTAAGATATCTCAAGCACACTGTTAAACTAGGACTTAAAATCTGTAAGTCCTCATCCTTGCTTGTGAGTGGTTTTTCAGATGCAGATTGGGCAGGTAATCTTGATGATCGTCGGTCCACAGGAGGATATGTTGTGTTTCTTGGTCCCAACCTCATATCATGGAGTGCAAAGAAGCAAGCAACTGTGTCACGCTCAAGTACAGAGGCTGAGTATAAAGCTCTAGCAAATGCAACAGCAGAGGTTATGTGGATACAGACATTGCTACAAGAGCTTGGAATTCAAGCACCTCAAGCTGCAAAAATCTGGTGTGACAATATTGGAGCTAAGTACATGTCAGTCAATCCAGTGTTTCATGCTCGTACCAAACACATAGAAGTTGATTATCACTTTGTGAGAGAAAGGGTACGTAGCCAGAAAGCTTCTTGAGATTGAATATATTTCTACTAAAGATCAAGTTGCTGATGGTTTCACCAAAGCTCTAGCTGTAAGACCATTTGAGATGTTTAAAAACAATCTAAATCTTGTAAGATCAGATTGAGGGGGAGTGTTAGAGATATAGTTGTATCCGTGTAACAAACAGGGTTAGAGATAAACATAGCCGGTTATAGATAGAAAGTTTTGAGTCCGTTTCCTTGTATGATAGGTTAACCGGCCATGCAATCTCTAGCTATTTATTTCCTCCTGTAACATTGCCGGTATTTGCCGAGATATGCAACACGAAGCCGCCTCACCGCAAGGCGTTTCAATCTAGCTTCCGCCCTCTGATTTTCACACATAGAAGTAACTAGTACACAAGGTTCGTTTCTTTACATATTATACACAAGCCAGTAACATAAGTAGTTAACAAACAATAACGGCACAAATTAACACTTCAACGTACATGCAATGCAACTCACATCTCAACTATGACCTTTCTCGTCGCATGGCCGCCGATGCTCTTCTCCCACGCGTCTGCCACATTCTCGAATGGATACCGTGAGTCGATGACTGTCTTGAGCTTCCCTTCCTTCACCAGTTCCAGGAGAAACCTCA
Source organism: Dendrocalamus latiflorus (assembly GCA_017311315.1). Lineage (NCBI taxonomy): Eukaryota > Viridiplantae > Streptophyta > Magnoliopsida > Poales > Poaceae > Dendrocalamus > Dendrocalamus latiflorus. The sequence goes on along the minus strand of CM029627.1, from coordinate 29,092,451 downwards.
TGTCCTCCTTCCCCAGAGAGTCCAGAGACAGAATCACCATGGACAGCTTCTTCTTGGAGAACAGTGTCAGAATCGACACGAGAAAGTTCCCAAAGTTGGGAGCTATCTCCAGGACTCTGCCGTGGCTGCTCAGGGTCGGCTTGAACGTTGACCACTTGCCGGCGTCCGTGTTGTTGACGATGCAGTCGTACTTCTTGCCGGACAAGTTCTTCAGAGCCTCGCCTTCCGGGGTCTTGTAGTCGAGCACATCGTCGGTGCCGAGGTTTGCGACGAGCTCCAGGTTGCGCGCGCCGCAGGTGGCGGCCGTGACGTGGTGGTTCCCGAGCTTGGCGAGCTGAACGGCGTACGTGCCAATGCCACCGGACCCCGCGGTAATCAGGAGTTGGCGCCACTGCCCTTGCCGTCGAACTTGGTGCCAATGGCCTTCAGGGCCTGGAGGCCAGTGAGGCCGGCAATGGGCAACCCTGCTGCGTCCGCAGCGGATACTCCGGCGGGGAGGGCGACGGTGATACTTTCGGATGCTGCTACGTACTCGGCGAGGCCGCCAGCTTTCTGCCATTACAAGTTTCCTCCCGTGAACTGATAAGTTGCTGTACATTCTGCGGTTAATGTGAAACTGCTGGTAAGCATCGTGTCTACTGGAATCTTACATTTTTATGCACGGTAAAACAAATTCAGTCTGATTTTTCATCACAAAATTCAGATGAAATGAGACGAATTCTAAAGATTAGGACATGTAAAATTACCCAGAAGATTAATTTGGACACAACTCCATCACCAACTTTGAACTCACGTACTGCAGAACCAACCTCAACAATCTCTCCAGCAACGTCAGTTACTGTTTCACAAATAGAGAGCGGAGTGCTTAGATTAGCATTTGATGGTAATAAAAAAGTTATCAGTCATTTGTTAAATCCAATTATTTGCATAATTAGGACAAAATTATGCATTATCTGAAGGAATTTATTCCCTTGCAATCAATTGCATGGGAAATATCTGCGTTGCAGGAGGTAAAATATGGCGTACAGATAATATCTTTCACTAATTAGTATTCATGTTTTCATAAATAAATTGTTACAATTTCTACCTTTTACTGATCTGACGTCGCGCGTTTTTATCTGGAGTCTTCTGCTGCGTCCAATGTGACGCGCCCGTGAGACGTCTCTGCTCTTGTGACTCCTCTTTTCCTCCTCGCGTGGCGCCCCGTGCCTTGACCACCTGCAGCTTCAGCCCGAGACAATTGAACATAGCAAGAAACAAAACACGCAAGCACACGCGATTTTTCTTTCCTGGGAACACCTCCCCTCTCGATCTCTATCTCTTTTCTTTATTCTGCATGCAGACTGTTACATCGCATTGCTCTTTCTCTCAATCACGCTTCTTACATTGCACCCTTGCATGGCTTTTAAAGCCTGGACACTATCCGACTCCAAGTCAAATACGGACATGACTACAAACTCTACTCAACATCAAAAAAACGGACTCAATACTCTCAGCGGAAACGGAAAACGATGCAGCGTATACAACTCGTATACGTAACACGGCAAGAAAACTCGGATACGTAAAAACAAGATTACTTCTAACATAAATGACTAGTAATAAATGCATGAATACCTGGAATAAATGGAAATTTAGGGAGAAAAGGACGTAGCATCCCTTTCTGAATCTTCCAATCCGCTGGATTGATGCTTGCTGCTTCGACTTTTATAAGAACTTCATCTTTCTTCAGTGAAGGAACAGGGATTTCCACATACTGAAGTAAAAATAGATGAATTTTATACAATTTACTTTGAGCTAATTTCTCTTTTAAAAAATAATGTGCTTTGAGATAACCTCAACCATTCAAACTTGCAATTTGCAAAGCACCCATACTTGCAAAATGGTGCCTAAGTGTTCCAAAAAATTAAATCTCATAAGCCGAGGCAGCAAAATATATAGTGGCCTGCAGTTTTCTTCGAATAAAAAATGGCGCCCACATTGCAACTAATCTTGTGAAGTCAACCATCACAGAGTCTAACTCCATATCCGTTTCCTCGAGCTGTTTATTTCTAGGAAGCAACCATCTAAGATAATCCTGATTAATGCCCACACTCCATCACAATAACAATATGTATGGTAGTATGGCTTATCGTTTATTTCCTCTTTTTGTTTATGATCTGGTGACTGGCATGATCTAGTTGCCACATTGTATTGAACTTCTTTCTCCTTAATGATATTGCGCGTTCTCCAAAAAAAAATTTGTACGGTAGTATGGCTTCAAAACATCAAAATCAATGTGCGTGCAGAAATGTTAGGGACTATTTGGAACCCAATAATTCTGCATGAAACTGCATAGTTCCACAAAAATTCTACCAAAATCATCCATTCCAAACAAATCCTTAACTTGATAGCAGGAAGTAACAAAGCTGACCTTGAGGGCAGCGCTATCACGGATAGCCCAATCAATCACCAACGGTACCTGCCCGCCATAAGTGTCGCTGAACGCCGATGAATTTGCGTAGCTCGTGGAGAACGTGAAGTTGGACGCCTCCATAAGTCCTGCACAGCTGTAACTAGGGATGTAAACGGGTTGAATATAGACGGATAATGTCTCTATCATATTTGTTTTCATATTTTTTTTAGATATGGATATAAATGCGGATAACTCGAATACGAATACAAATACTAATAATATCGAATACAGATACGGAGCGAATACGAATCGAAACAAATACGGTTACGAATATTTATCGGAACATGAAAACCCCTTAAATTATACATCCAAAATTAACGAAAATATGTAAATAGTTTATGGCATTTGCACCAAATACTAGGGTCCAAAAATTCTTAGCATTAGGTATAGCACGCATGTCGGTCCAAAAATCCTTAGCATTAGGTATAGCATGCATGTCCAGAATCATCGTACCTGACCTCGTAGAACTTGGGCCCCTTGGGGATGGCCGTCTGGCAGCAGCCTATCCCGGAGCAGGTGCTGTCGGTGAGGCTCGCAAGGTCGCCTTCCTAGCATGTGGCCACGCGCCCGGTCTTTAACTTGCCCACGCCGTCCTCGTCGGCGATGTAAGCGAGCGTTTGGCACCCAAAGACTGTGAACTTGTTGTAAGTGTCGGAGAATCTGTGGAGCCTCTTTCTTAAGTCCAGGGACCACCTGTTGTAGTCCATGCCGCAATCACTATGCCGAGGCATAGTAGAGCAGTGCCGAAAGGCATGGACGATGCGTGAATCATCTAGACTATTGTTCTTGGCCAGTTGCTGCACATACCTAGCTTGCTTAATTTTGGAGTCCAAGAAATTATAGTGTAAGATATGTATATAGTGGTGTTAATGCTTGCAAAAACTTATGAGACAATGATATAGGCTTGTTTTATAGGCTACGGTTTAAGTCTTTTCGCAAAATTTTTTGAATTTTGGTTGTTCGCTAGAAAAGGTGTAGAGAGACACTCGTGTGCGATTTTGATCGATCTAGATGAAATCGTTACAGTATCTACTATAATTGATTTGTAGATTTCATCTTGAAAAGACAATTCGTTTAAAATCAAGTTATTATAAAAAAAAGTAAAAAACTAGAAGCTAAAAAGAATGGGGGCTAAGCGTTCATGCCCTCATTTTCAAGCGAAATGGTGATTTTGCCCTCATTTTTTAAACTTTGTGATTTTACCCCTGTGTTTTTGAACTGAAGGAAGAGTCTGCGCCTATTCCGTTAAAGCCAGTTAACGGTGACAAGTTTGCCCATGTGATTTTACCCCTGTTTTGTTAGAAAACTTTGTGATTTTACCCCTATTTCGAAATTGAAGTTTTGACATATTTGGTAGGGATGTTGTCAACAGAATTAGACACAAATTTATGCATTCGTTTTATTAATATATATCTGGACAAAATTTGTCAAATTTTGCAAAAATTTGTCAAATTTTGCAAACATCACATTCAACCATTAAATGTAGAACCATTAAATGTTCTTTTTTTTAATTGAAAAGGCTACATTTTGGTGGTTCGGCAGACAGCAGATGACTGCTCCAAAAACCAGATAGGCAACCCAGGAGAGCATCCATATGCTGTTAGTGGAAAAGGCAGTAGGGACCATATTACCTATACATGTGCCATCTTGAATTTAGAACTTGTCTAACTTGAGAGCTGCACGCATTGACCAAAAATACGAAGAAGATGGGTACACGAACTTCAGCGACTAGCCCGCGAACTGATAGCAATTACTTACGCATAATCAAATTGACAATTTCACAAGTCACCATTGCTACCATTGCCAACAGAGCTCTGTTATTGCTACTTGATTGCATAACCATTGCTACCATTAGGCCGACGGCGGCTCGATCTGGAGGACGGTGGTGGCGGCTCGGCCGGGGCGCTGTTGTCGGCCGGGAGCAGAGAGAGGGAGGCCAGCCCTGGCGCGGGCGCGGGACTTCACGGGCAGAGCCGCAGCCAGAGGGGGCACGCGGCGGCGGCAGTGGCGGGAGCGGAAGGGCGGGGCGAAGATGGAGGCGGCGGTGTCCCAGTGCAGGGTGGAGCGGCGGAGGCGCTGAGGGCTGAGGCGGATGAAGGAGGAGAAGGAGGCTGGCGGACGGGTGGGGGCGGAGGAGGAGGCTGACGGCCGGGTGGGGGCAGAGGAGGCGGATCTGGGAGAGGAGGAGGAGGCCGGCGGCCTGGTGGGGGTGGAGGAGGAGACCGGCGGCCTGGTGGGGGCGGAGGAGGAGGAGGCGGCGGATCTGGGGGCGGAGGAGGAGGCCGGCGGCCTGGTGGGGGCGGAGGAGGAGGAAGAGGAGGCGGCGGATCTGGGGGCGGAGGAGGAGGCCGGCGGCCTGGTGGGGGCGGAGGAGGAGGAAGAGGAGGCGGCGGATCTGGGGGCAGAGGAGGAGGCCGGTGGCCTGGTGGGGGCGGAGGAGGAGGCTGGCAGCCTGGTGGGGGACGGAGGGGCGGGGCGAAGAAGGAGGCGGCGGCGTCCCAGTGCAGGGTGGAGCGGCGGAGGGGCCGGGGGGGGGGGGCGGAGACGCGGCCGGGAGTGGGGGCGGAGAGGCGAGAGGGAGTGGAGGGAGTGGAGGCATTCTTGTCTTTTCGCGTGGGCATCTTTTTTTAACCATTTAATTCTCCAGTCTTAACGGTCTCACCAAACAGGGGTAAACGGAGTCTTCATTTCAAAATCGCGAGGGCAAAATCACAAAGTTAAAAAAGTAGGGGTAAAATCACATTTGCAGTCGAGAACAGAGGCAGAAACACCAAATTCCCAAAAAGAATAGACCTAGTCAACGAGTGATTTTAGTTTTCAAATGGTACCTTGAGTCCCCATTTCGGATCGCCCCGTCGCTCTCTCGCCTGCCCGACTTTGGCGGTGAGCCGCTTGCTTCTCTCGCCGCTGCCGACCCCCGGTGCCTCCCCCAACTCCCACCATCGCTACCGACCGGCAGCTCGCGCACCGCCATCTAGTTGCTGTTGTCCGCATCTACGCTGCCATCCGCACTGCCTGTATATGTTTTCCCGATTTGAATGTTTTCAATCTCAATTTGAATCTTCCCGACTTTGAAAGTTTTTGTGTGAATTGAAAGTTCCGATTTGAAATGTCCCAATTTTGAAAATTTAGGTGTGAATTTAAAGTCCAGATTTGAAATTATTGAATGATTTGAAAGTTTTCTAATAGAAAGTTTTTTGAAATATTTGGAAAGTTTTCAAATTGAATTATTTTTATTTTCCGGTTTGAAATTTCCTCAATTGAAAGTTTTGGATTTTTCTGTTGAAATTTCCTCGGTTGAAGGTTTTGGATTTTCCCTCTTAGTTGAAAGTTTTTTTTAAGTTTGCAGCTTGAAAGCTTGACGCTATGGCTGAAAATTTGAAGCGGGATATGAGGGGGAGTCTGCGAGCTGGGCTAGCTGTTCACGGACGCCCTAGAGCTCTCTTAGTAGAATGGATGAATTCTTTTTAGCTATAGCTGACGGTTTTTAGTCTTAATATAAGTGTTTATACGAGTAAATTGAATGCCAATAAACTAATAAATCATTTCAAAATAACTACGATAAATTGTTTCAAAAAGATAATAAAAAATTACTTGATTTATTTGTTTAGAGAAAATTATAAGTCATAAGCTACTAAGAAAGTACTTATGTATGTTCAGTACCTTTTGTTCTATATGTATTAATTGGAGATAGATTGTGTATACAGAAATCAATCTTGGGCTATCTAAGCGTGTGCCCCTTGTGATGCCAAGTCCAATACGCTTCCGCGCGCTCATATCTCCAGCCTATTTTCAATAGGGCATAATATATTTCAGGTGTTATTTGGTTGAGCTAAAATAAGCTGATTTATAGTTAACGTTTTTTAACTGATTAAAATTATACTATAGCTAATAGTATCTTATTTGGTATAACTAAATTTAAAAAATTAAAAAATAGAAAAAACATATTAGTCTATCATGAACAACGTAAGCGAATACGGAAAAAAAGACCAGCAAAAAAAGCTAAAAAGAAAGAAAAAGATAAAATTTAGAAATAATAAAAGTAAGTCAGGAACTTAAGCCGAAATAAACGGGAACTCAATCCAGTTTTTCCCAAAGCCAATGAAGACGTTTTAATTAATCAATCAATCGTACCTTGAAAAGTAATGATGTCAATATTTTTGTACATGCCTAATGGACCCAATCCAACTACTCTTGCCTCACGCGAGAGTAAGAGCATAGGAGAATTATTCCACGTCTGAAAAACTATTCCATGTTTCGCTTTCATGCAATACCAAGACTTGAAACATTCAAAGTGATGTATTATTATGTAGATTAAAAGCCTTTAACTATCTGTAAGCATCATGCTTAGTAATGCATGAAACGGCACCAATAGTGAATTTTTCTGTGTATATGACTGATCAGACGATGGTCGCTCGGGTTCTGTTTTTTACAAAACCGAACCAGCTTTGGCTGGCCGACGCTACACAACGGATTCGTGAGGTCTTGATCGGTTCGGCTTGAGCTTCTGTCTTCTGGTTTATTTTTCACTATTTATAAATTTCGTCTTTTTCTGAACTTTTGGCTTTTTGTTGAGCGTTTTTGCCGGTTCTTTTTTTCCCGTATTCGTTTGTATTATACATACTGGGCTAACGTATTTTTTACATTTTTAAAATTTTTTAAATTTAATTATGCTAAATAAGTCTCTGTCAGCTACAGTATTTTTTTAGATAGCTGCAGTGTTTTCAGCCATAAACTATGAACTTTTAAACCCAACTGATCACCATCGATCCCTATCCCCTTCTAGTAGCGAGACTAATTTTATAGACCGTTCGCATCTAGCTATCTTACTATTCGTTTGCAAGAATCCATGTCCTCTTGCGGTTGTTGGTCCTATCCTAGGGTATAACGCAGATTGACGTAAGTTAGCAGCTCGCTTCCCTATGCACAATATGCACATCAAGGATGGTCCAGTTGCAAGATTGTTCATCGGCCGTATGAACACCACGTGCTCATTCTTCCCCGTTCCAATTTACAATTTTTTTTAGTCGGTTCCGCAGTGTTGCCGGACATGTGCTGCCGCTAGTGTCGAACCCAGATTTTATAATCTGGAATCTTCTGTGATTTCACCATACTATTCCCTAGATCAATAAATAGATACAATATTAAACATAAAATATATATCATGTGAAAGCATAAATATAATAATAGACTTACTCATGAGCCAATCAGGCTAAAATCAATAAAATGCATCAGTGGAAACGAAACAAACAGGTGGGACCCTCATGATGTGCCTACAGGCAGCCAACTGGGGTTCACGACCTAGTTCTTAACATCTTCATCTTCTTCACCATCATGACCATGTGTATTGTTGAAGCATTGTGATCTGACTCCTGATTTTGGATTAATTGAGTGAGCGAGAGTGAGCACAAACCACCGTGCTTCGGGAGTCAATACATAGGATGCAAATAGATAACATGCATGGCTTATCAAGGGAAGGCTCGGGTTATTTCGCTTGCCATAAATTACTTTTAAAATATGATATATATAATTTTTCTGAGACCTAACAATTTTAACTAAAACAGATTTTATCAATGTATGAAAGAATACAATAATAATAGCGATCCAGATTCCATCCACCATTACATGGTTTCTGCACCATATGCTAACCTTTCAGCATTATAACCACTTACCTTATCGCTGGGGCGACACCCAAGGCAACACAAATAAGGGCTTTTCATTGCCCACCACTTTTCCAATTCCACCTACAAAGTTTTTAAAGTAGAACTATATCTGGTTAAGTTCCCATGTTCGGCGTTGACCGTGGGCACGGCTATTCAAATAGTTTTCACTCTGCAGAGTTTGTACACTTTACCCACAAGAGACGATCCGTTCGTTGCTCCACACGATTCCTTGGTCATGCGGTTGAGTAAATCATCACAAGGCTGTTACAATGTATCTTTCTTGTGTGGTTACACCCACTAAGATCTTTCTTCTGTAGGATACAACCATCCCTCAAGAAGTTTCCCTCTTGAGGAGTTGTCACAGCAGAGGCGGGGATGCGACCATCCTTCCATTTGCATGTGCGCACACTTTCACGTAACCAAGCTAGGTCAACGCAAATTAGTTAGCCCTGCCTACAATTTGACAGCTTGTGGTTATGAAGGATCGAAAACGGCAACAGAGGGAGGGTGAATAGTGCCTTTTATTAAAACTTGCCCCCAAGTATCCACAAACTTCTTCTCCAATAGCTATAGAAGCTATGAAGAAGCCATGATCATGCTTACTAGCAACCAGAGAAAAATCGGCAAACAAAGCAATCAAATGAAGCTGGCAGCAGAGAACAACTCAGATGAAATAGGCCAGGCCAGTCAGACCGCAGGTCATGGGCCGGTCAGACCGCCGTGTCTAGGCTGGTCAGACCGCCTGAGAGCCGCCGGTAAGACCGCTGTTGATCGGCTGGTCTGACTGTTCGGTCTGACTGCCGACAGCTCTCCGGTTTGACCACCATATAACAACCGGTCTAACCGGGCTCACTTCCAGCGAAGGGCAGAGAGCAGAAATCAGCGCAGTCCGAAACTGAAAATACTGAGAACTTCAGAAAACAGGAAAATTGATGAATTTCAGCTAATCTTCTCAGGCCAAATGAAAAGGACTTTAAGCTAAATAGCAAGAGGACCTTAGAGAGAGAAAATTGCAATAAAAAAGGCAAGAGATTGAGCAGCTGTGCCAAAACCTAAAGAGAAACCTGTAGAAAACACCAAAATCCAAATTTCTTGAGATTTTCATATCCATTGATCTTGAGGCTTTGAATCTCAGCTGGAAACACTCTTACAACTAGAAAGCACCAACCTAGAACAACTAATTCACCAAAAAAAAATCAAGAACCCATGGTTCCCCTGACTCCAGACCCTAGAAAATGCAAAACAGGGGAAGATGCTTCAACTCAATTCTTGAGAGAGATCAGCAAATAAAGTGATTGCTTTCAGGGATGTGCTAGCCAAATGGCTTTGGAGTATCTCCCAGTTCAGAGCAATCCATTTTGCAAATTCTTGAGAAAAGAATCAATAAAACACTTAAATCACAGAGAACAGCAGTGAGCTTCAAATGAGCAGAACTAGAATACAAGCACAAGGAAATGACTCAGAACCATGAATGCTTCATAAACGAGGAATGATTACATTGGTTTGTGCCATTTCTTACTACATGCTTCACTACTGGAAGAACTCACGCAGGAGCTCAAGCACATACACACATGAACTCACTCCAGAGCACACTGCTTCAGCTCTCTGCTTGCTTGTTGCACTGCCAACTCCCCCTCTACTAAATAGAGAAGCTCACATCCTCAATTAGCAAATCAAGAAGAGGCAGTCAAAACTCACTTCCCACCTCTCACACACATGAGGCAAAAAGTCAAAGCTTAGGAAAATGGAGGGAAACAACCATTTCACTCCAAACCCTAACAAATCTACTACCATCCACTAACGGGTCTCCAACCCGTTATCTTCAACCAAATCAACTTCCATTTTGCAGCCTTGCGTATTTTACTAAAATGCCCCTGCTGCACATTCTCGGAAGCTTCCTGCTCGCACGACCGCACCCGGCCTCCGACCGTTTGGACCTTCACTCCTCCCTGAGTCTAGTCCCGGTCCGCTCCGCTGCACACGACCGCACCCCGCATCCTGACTGTCTGGACCTCAGCTCCTCCTTGAGCCTAGTCCCGGTTCTCCTCGCTGTTGCCCGTCGTGTCCACCTCCGGTAGCTCCAGCTCCGGTTCCTCGTCTCCCAGCTCGCAACCACCTCGGCAGCCTTGATCATCTTTGGCGTCTCCGACCGTCTGGACCTCAACACCTCCTGTGCCTAGTCCCGATCCTCCCACGCCTCACCATGACCTAGCTCCAAAGTCCTGCAGCCACACAGACAAGAAACCGTCACATAGCACCGCTCGAAACAACATAACCAACATAAGCATCAAAAGAAGGTACTCAAACATGAAATACCCAAATCGACCGATCGAGAAAAGAACAAGCGTCCTAACCACCTCCGACCGCGATCGACCAAGTCCAACCGAACTAGACTGCGCCATGCACCGACTTGGCGCGAACTAACCAAACCAAACTCAAACTTTCCAACCCAAGCGTCAATTACTCATCACAAATATGGGGACACCTCCACATGGTCTCTCAGGTTATACTATTATACACTCGGAAGTCATCACAACATTCGGTCCTTAGGGTTATTTAGGTGGTTCTACTACTAACCACACTCTCGTGCACCACTGCACCACACTCTCGAACCATACACCCAAATATTTAAGCAAGTTGGGATTTTTGGAAGCATAAAATATTCATGTCAAAATATACCAGCCATTTTCAACCATGACTTCCCAAATCAGTTTCTCATGATTAAAAGTGATGCTTGAGGCATTTTTGGTGCTCCCGAGTATCTAAGCAGTACTAAGCATAGCGAATAACTGTAGACTTGGTTTTGAAAGATTACCATTATAATTTTCCTAGGGTGATAAGGTTCAAATGTTTCAAAGGAGGTGTAATACTAACAAGTCAAGTTATAAGCATATAACTATAATCTTAAAACAAATATATATTTACATATGAAATAGCAGCATGCAATTTGATAATTTAAACAAAAGTAATTTGCAAAAAATGTAGGTTCAATATGATCAAAGTGTTGACTTACCTTGCGTGGTTTATCGCGATCTTGAGCTCACTCAAAGTTTTCTTATTCGATGGCCTTAAGCTTCTGGTCTTTATCTAGATCTTGATCTCACTTGATCCAATGACTCTTTAGGATTCCAATTTCTAATTACACGCTAAACAACTAAATTCAAATAAAGGAAAATAACTCAAAAGATCCAAATAAATCCAATTGAACTTGATTAATTTTTATTATGATGGGTGATTTGAGATTGGGTTGATTGGGCACGGAGTATTGATGGAGTCAAATGGGATTGGAGTGAGGTGATGATTGGTAGAAGGAAATTTGCTAAGATGGATGCCAAGGAGGGTTCATGATAAAAGAATATGCATGAGAATATCCTACTTAGAACTCGGAGATGGCTAGGCATAGCTGACGGCAGAATATCATGACTTGGCCTCTAGTTTAATAACTTCTTTATTATTTTATATTTGTTAAGGAAGTTTCATGAGTTAGGGTAGACCTATGGAACGATGTATTATCTTATCTTGTTATTTGTTGAATGGCACTAATTTGTATATCGCTAGAGCATTAACCATGACCTAGGGGTTCATACATCACTTTTAATCTAACTTGCATTATGAGCTAAGGGTTAGTCGATATGTTAACAATCTTTGACATTATTTTCTTGATAGTTACATTTATTAAGATCTTTTATTTGTCATAACATTTCTAATCAATTATTGATGGTGTCAACTATATGCCAAGAAAATAGGCCAACGGGAATGGATGCTTTAATTTAGATGTCACTTACTACGGAGATTTACCTATCTATATTTGGGGTAACGCTTAATTAAATTTTGTATTTGAAATTAGCATTAGTGACTCGACATTCAATTTAATTACCTAAATTGTAAAGGTACCATTTGGGATAGGGATTCCTATGGCTTTTGAGACAATTAATTATCCGGGACTACGCTACTAAGTTTGTCCTAACCTCGGTGTATGGCCCAACACATGACAGGGACAAGGAGAGATACCTTATGGAACTTATGCACGTGCATCCGCCGTCGATTGCCAAGTGGCTCCTTCTGGGTGATTTCAACATAATCTACAGGGCCATCGACAAAAATAGTTCGAATCTCAACCAACACCTTATGGGAAGGTTTTGTAACACCCTCAACACCTGTGAGTTACAAGAAATCCACCTTCAAAACCACAAATATACATGGAGCAACGATAGAGACAACCCAACACTAGTCAAGCTTGACAGATGCTTTTGCAACACTACCTGGAACACCACTTTCAATAACCATGCCCTCCAGGCCTTATTCACTTCCATGTTCAATCACTGCCCCCTCCTCCTCTCAAACGTCGGTGCATCCAAGGCCACCCAAAGTCCTTCGCTTCAAAAATTTCTGGCCTCGACTGTCGTCTTTCCAACAAGTGGTCCAACAGGCTTGGACGAAGATCACACTTGACCTTAACCCGATGTCCACCTTCAACAGAAAACTGAAAATTACAGCGAGCCAGCTTAGGACATAGAGTAACAAGCTGCTCCTGAATGTCAAGCTACAATTGCACATGGCCAAGGAGCTCATCCTGCACTTTGACATTGCTAAGGAAAACGGGGCTTTGATCCCCGAAGAGCTGGAACTTCGAGCCTACCTAGAAAAGAGAGTCATGGGTCTGGCAGTAGTCCAAAAATCTCAGATTAAGCAAGCATCACGTATCAACTGGCTACGAGAGGGAGATGCCAACACAAAATTTTTTCATATCAAAGTCAACTCCCATAGATGAAGAAATTTTATCCAACACCTCACGAGGGGGCAAGGTTGGGTGACCTCACACGACGAAAAGTCCAGCGTGCTCCTCGACCACTTCTCTCACATTCTCGGACATAATTTGCAGGAAGCCACCACCTTCAACTGGGAGACGCTACAACTGCGAAGCATGGACCTACATGACCTAGACACACCTTTCACTGAAACTTGAGGTGCACACGGCCATCCTTCAATTACCGAGGGAGAAAGCACCGGGCCCAGACGGCTTCAATGAAAATTTCTATCGTGCGTGCTGTGACATCATAAAGAAGGACCTCATGGTAGTTCTCCACAGTTTTTACAACCTTAGAGCACCCAACGTTTAACGATCCAACACCACCAATATTATTCTTCTTCCAAAGAAAGACAATGCCCAATCCGTGGCAGATTACAGAGCAATAGGTCTTATTCACAGTGTGTCCAAGATCATCACCAAAACCTTGGCCTTATGCCTCGCTCCCTTCATGAACAACCTAGTCTCACAGAGTTAGAGTGCATCATTAAAGGAAGATGCATTCAGAAAATTTTCTTTACATCCGGAACCTCGCAAGAACCTTTCACCGTGCGAGAACACCAACCCTCCTCCTTAAGCTAGACGTAGCCAAAGCTTTTGACTCGGTACGCTGGGACTACCTTCTACAGCTACTAACAAGCAAAGGGGTCCCTCCGCACTAGAGGGATTGAATCTCTTGCCTCCTCTCCATTGCAACCTCAAAAGTTCTTCTTAATGGCGTCCCTGGCAACATTATTCAACACCATAAAAGGTCTTTGTCAAGGCGACCCGCTATTCCCCTTCCTTTTTATCATAGCGATAGACCCCATTCAAAATATGCTCAATATAGCAATGGAACGAGGTCTCCTGCAACCTTTGCATGGACGGGCAGCAACCCTGTGAACCCCCCTCTATGCGGATGACACGGCTATCTTCTTACACCCTTCCCGGGCAGATGTTACCTCCCTCATCTACATTCTAAAGAAATTTGGTGAAGCCACCGGCCTACATACAAACTTACAAAAAAAGCCGGTTGCTCCGATTCACTATGAAGGGATTGATCTACAACCATGCTTCACAACTTACCAGCCATTCTAGCTTCCTTCCCTCTAGAATACATGAGACTCCCCCTTGCAATTCACATGTTACGTCACCTGTTCTTCCAAAGGTTACAAGACAAAGTGATCGACCGCTTGTCGAGTTGGCGTGGGAAATTGTTGACCCTTGTGGGAAGGAAAATTTTGGCCAAGTCAGTCCTAAATGCACAAAGCAACATACCTCCTCGTGGTTATCAAACCACCAACTGGAGTACTCTAGTTTCTAAATAGACGGATGAAACAATTTCTTTGGGTTGGTTCTAAACAACTAACGGGAGCTAAATCCAAGGTCAGTTGGGACATGGTGTGCAAACCCACACACCTAGGGGGTCTTGGCCTCCTCGACCTCCAATATTTTGTGCGCTCCTTGCGAATTAGATGGCTATGGAACAAGTGGATAGCCCCTCACAAGCCATGGAAAGGGATGCAAACCCCCTACGATGAGCACGATAGACTCCTTTTTGCGGCTGCAACCTCCATTACAATCGGCGACAGCAAAACAGCGAGCTTCTGGAACTCGGCTTGGGCCCAGGGAAACGCCCACGCGACCTTGCTCCACTTCTTTTTGCTGCCTCCAAAAGAAAATACTGCTCCCATCATGCGGCTCTAACTGAAAACAAATGGCTCCAGGATCTCAACTGTTTGGATGGCCCAACAGTCCTGCACATTCAGGAACTCGTCACCCTCTAGACCCACACATCATCCTTGCACCTTCTGGAAGGGATAGACAACAGTATAATCTGGAAACTCACACCGCATGGCATCTACACCGCGGTCTCAGCATATAAAGCATAGTTCCTAGGAACAATAAGCACCTCCATGAACCCCGTAGTCTTGAAGACTTCGACCCCCCCCCCAAAAGTAAAATATTCGCATGGTTGGCGATACAAAACAGGCTGAGGACCGCAGATCGCCTCTCATCAAGGGGATGGGCAAACCAATCGGTGTGTCCCCGAAGACTTCCATCCACCTCTACGCCGAATACCGCTACACGAAAAGAATCTGGACCCTCATCGGCTACTATATTCCCTTGGACTCCATAGACCCAACTTCTTAGCACACCGCCTCCATCCGGCATTGGTGGGAATCCGCCATCCTAAAGCCAGACGCATCGCGCAAACCTCTAGCCTCGCTAATGATGCTCATCACTTGGGAGATCTAGTAAGAGTAGAATTCTCGTATCTTTCATTCCGTAGAGTCATCCCCTTATCCCTTTTAGCCAAGATTAAGGAGGAGTTTCAAGCCTCGGTTTCAGCCGGGGCGAAGAGGCTACCGGAGCTCCTTCCTCTCTAGCGTCTTAATTTTTCCTCTGTTGGGAGCGAACCTTTTTGGGTTTGCCACCCTCTTCTTTTGTATATAAACTCTCTTTTCGTCTTTAATATATAAGACAGTGCTCTGCCCGTTCGAAAAAAATAAAATAAAATAATAATATGGTAAAAGTACTTTCCAATTCACGCCAATATTTTCCCCTTTTTGTATTTACAAGGTGGGAAAGCAGTTTAAAGATCGGTTGGGCTATAGACACAGCCAACGGTAGATTCGGAGTCTCGGGCTGACGGCGAATTCGCCCAAACTGCGATCCACCGTTCCGTGGTCACGCTTAAACGAGCGTGGTGAGGACCAGTGGTACGCGTGGTGAGGACCAGTGGTACGTAGTTTGCTGGGCCGATCACATTTAAATGGGCGCTTAAACGTACGTGCATGTGATCCTTGTCGGTGCAAGTCATTCTGCATGTGTACTGGCATAAGGATCCCCGTAGAACAGGAGAAAAAAAAGGCCCACCGAGGCACCGACTGCATGTGTACCTCGCATAAGGATCTTGTGTTTGTTACGTGTTTGTCCAAATTATTCTGTGGTTCCGCGTTTTTTGGCTTTGGTTTTTTGTTTTCGCTTATAAATAATAGAAACTAGCTCTATGCGATATGTCGTTGTTTACAACCTAGCGTGCACCATAAGGGAACTGGTTTACGCACCCATTACCTTCTTATCAAGCCTTTCAAAAATGAAAATCGAGTTTGCTGCTCTCCCAGGCTTCAATCTCCGATAGAAGTCACTGAAGCTACTTCATCTCCTGCTAAGCAAAGAGTAAAGAGTAAAGACCTATAGTCGTTTGCCATGAATCTGAAAGGTGCGTGCACACATAAATGTTTTTCATATCGATATATTTCTTTCTCCCAGGCTTCCTCGAATATATATTTTTGTTTGAATAAAAAAAAGAGAAAACAACCACTCACAGAGCAAGTAAATATTATTGAGCTCGAATTGAAGTTTGCCAGTTTTCCAGCAGAACAAATCTTCATACGACTCTTGCCTTCGTTGAGCTTCCCCTGTAGAACAAATACCATATCATCATTATCATGAGAGTTAATATTAAACCCTGAGAACTGTTGAAAGAAACATCTCAATGTTTTCATACTTCTTGCTTTCTCCGAACTCCAAATAATCTTCCGTAGACAAAAAAAAAAAAAACCCATTCGCAATTTCACCTATTGATGTGAGGACGAGCATCTTTCCAGCAGAAGTGGAATTAGCTCTCCATTTCTATTATGTTCTTTAGCCAGACACCAGAACTACGATGTCAGCTTCCAGATTAAAGGGCATAGGACACAACAGGCCTCCTTGCAATTTTCCCACTCACAATTTTACTGATCCAGTCAGAGAAGCCTCTTATCTCTTAAACTTTCTTGAGAAAAGGCCACCTGACCTTATAACAAGATTTCTCAAAATCTATTTTGAAAATCAGTAGACTTTATTTTAGTTCTTACATGATATCCTCCACGCAAAACTGCACAATGAATTTTCCCTTCATAAAATCATCAGCTAGACCATGTCTCTAGAACCAGCACAACAAAAACATGAAAGTAGACTGATGTTTAAGCACATTTGTAACATTGGCAAGAGGACGTCATGTACGATCAGAAAATACACTTTCTAAAGCCTTAACATAAACTAACGCCCTATTTGATACAAGGAATTTATTCTGAGAATCCTTCGTTCCGAAAACAGGGCCTAAAGGATATAAGCTCTCTTTTGCCGTACTCATTTGGATCCTATCCATTTTTTATAAGAGGGCTATGTTTATTTATTTGTCCAAGTAAATCCACAACCATGCAATCAGGTAAAGTTCCCTACCATCTGAACTTCCAATCACAGGGTTAAACAAGAAGGAGAATTAGGCACTATGTCATGCTGGCTGTGGCCCCTGCATGATATGATAACCGTGCCTCCTAGGTCATGTGCTGTTAAAAGCTATCCTTTTTTGATATTTCACAGCTTGATCTTCAGATAGCAACTTTTACAGGTTTCTGAAGCGTGGAAGACTAGTGGTGTAGATGGGCCTCCTGGCTGACGCAACCTTCTATGTGCTCCCACTTGCACTACTGTGGACACAAATGGTGCAGCAGGCGTCCAGCGTCCAGAGAAACCAACATCTGGACAATGGCACGGTTTCCTCCACCGCTACCCTCGCCGGTTGCCGACAGAGTTGTGGCGATCTAACCGCTACCCTCGACGGTAGATCTGGCTGCTACCGCGACCCCGACTTCAATCTTATTTGCAATGACACCAGTCAGCCTCCCAAGCTCTTTTTACATGACGGTATCAGCCAGGTTGTCAAAGATATTATTACCAATGATACCCAGTTAATTCACCAAGACACGAGGATTTTCATCAATTGGTCCCAGACCATCCCTATGAGATCCGGTGTTAATGTTTACAACATGTCCTAGACAGCACCGGGTAGAGCTTTTACTTTTGCACACGCCATACTAAATATCACCGGTTGCAATTTTGATGCATACTTAGTCGATCGCAACTCGGATACAGATGTTAAGTTTTGCACATCAGTTTGCAGTGGCACGGATGTTTTGGAGACAGTGGCTAGACAGAGTTGTAACGGCTCTGGCTGTTGCCGCACTATTCTTTTTAAGGCCTTCCGTTCTTTTCATCTAAGATTTGTCCGGCACAGCCATGGCAGTTTGGAAACACGCTCCAATAGAAGCTCCTTATGGGATGAGATCACGGTAGCAACTGACGATGCAACCCTCAGGTGGAGTATTACAGATCAACCCATCTGCACCAGCGCTGTGAAAAACGCAAGCTATGCCTGTGTCAGCAGCAACAGCAGGTGCATGGACGGCAGTACTTTCGGCTCTTTCGGGTACAACAGCATGTGCAATACAGGCTACGCAGGAAATCCCTATGTTCGCCAGGGATGCTTACATGAGAAAGGTGCCACCTACATTCCAACTAGCCAACAGTAGTAAATAGAGTTCATTCACTTTTATGGCCAGCATTTGCTACAGTAACATTATTTTCATTTCAAACTTACTAAGTTCAAAAGTGGGCTGCGCTGGACTCTGCGGTGATTTCAAACTTATTAACTAACTTTTGCTACAGAATTCTGCAAAGACCTGTTTTCAATGATAATTAGCCGAATTTCTACACTACATATGCTTTTATTTAAAACCACATTTGTGTTTGTTACATAACACTATTGTTTATGATTGAAAATAGAGTTGTATTTTTTATACAACTATAACGGTTCTAATATATATTTGATTAATCTAGACACACAAAAATATGCGGTATAGATCTTTCTCTTTTTTTCCAACTAATGTGAAAATTTCTAACCTCTCAAATAGAGCATGATGGCTTCTTTTCAATCGCTTTAATAATTTAATAGATTTGTGAGTGGCATACATTTTTATTGGCCAGGTGTCTAATTTTATTTTGCTTTAATAAAAAAATTCTAGAATCAAGCTTAAAAATTTTACTCTAATGCTCATGAGTTATGAGTATTTATTTGGTTAAAGCAGGGTATAATCCAAATCAAAGGAGAGCTAACTGTGCCAAACATTGTGGAAACGTCTTAGTTGAATTTCCATTTGGCTTCGAAGATGGTTGTTTTGCAAGCGAACTATTTCACCTCAACTGCACAAATACGACATCACCACCTACCCTCCAACTGGACAGTTATACCTTGGTTACTGAAATAGATGTTGGCAATGGGCGTATGAAAAGGTGTTAGTGCCAAATATGTCCAACAGCAAAATATGTCCAAATATGCCTGTGTTAGTGCCAACAGCACGTGTATGCCAGTCCAAGCAAAAGATCAAGGCTATATTGGTTACCGCTGCCAATGCCCCGACGGCTTCGAAGGAAATCCATATGTCCGAAGTGGTTGTAAAGGTTCTATCACCCAAACACAAGTGTTTCTCTACCACGTAACACAAAATAGTTATAAATTTTGCTTTAATTTATGCCTTACCAGGATATTGGTTATTTGCAGATACCCGACCGTGCCATAAAAGCACATGATTTGGAGGTAATGGTTGTACAAGGCTAAATCTTCTATTTGGTAAGCTTACCTTCTAGCTATTTCTATGATAAGTACGAGAAAGAATTAATGCTGCTTACAGAGCATATAATGATGGTAGGTATTATCGTTGGTGCTCTCAGTGGTGGCTTCGGAATTCTACTGTTTAGCTTCAGTGTGATATTCCTCCTTCGTAGAAGGAAAAGGTATGCCCAAAAGCAAGCAAGAAGGAAGTACTTCCGGTAAAATCATGGCCTTCTCTTAGAACAACTAATATCGTCTCACCAAAATGCAAGTGACAAAACAAAGATTTTCTCATTAGAAGAGCTAGAAAAGGCAACCAATGACTTTGATGCCACACGCATCCTAGGGCGTGGAGGACATGGCATGGTGTACAAAGGTATTTTATCTGACCAACGTGTGGTGGCCATAAAAAAGTCCAAGGTCATTGAGGATGGTGAGATCAATCAATTCATTAATGAGGTTGCAATTCTCTCTCAGATCAATCATCGGAATATTGTAAAACTCTTCGGATGTTGCCTTGAAACTGAGGTCCCCTTATTAGTTTATGATTTTATCCCTAATGGTTCGTTATTCCAAAATCTTCATGCTGAATCAAATAATGGATTCTCTCTGTCCTGGGATGTTTGCGTTAAGATTGCTATTGAAACTGCAGGGGCTCTCCATTATCTCCATTCTGCAGCTTCAATATCAGTATTCCATCGTGACGTGAAGTCCTCTAATATACTCTTGGATGCTAACTATACTGCTAAAGTTTCAGATTTCGGTGCTTCAAGGCTGGTTCCTATTGATCAAACTCATGTTGTTACAAATGTGCAAGGCACGTTTGGTTACTTAGATCCTGAATATTACCATACTGGGCAACTAAATGAGAAGAGTGATGTCTACAGTTTCGGTGTGGTACTTTTAGAGCTGCTCCTTAGAAAGCAGCCGATTTTTGCAACTGAGTCAGGTTCAAAGCAAAATTTGTCCAATTACTTCATCTGGGAGACAAAAAGGAGGCCAATTAGTGAGATAGTTTCTGCTCAAGTTCACGAAGAAGCGACTGAGGAAGAGATCAAGAGTGTTGCCTCTCTTGCAGAGATGTGCTTAAGGCTTCGAGGTGAAGAAAGACCAACTATGAAACAAGTGGAGATGGCATTGCAGTGCTTGAGATTGAAAAGATTGAACAAACGCGACCTTGCTCCAGGAGAAGATGAAGAGATGCAACCGTTGATGTCAGCAAGGGCTAAAGCTAATTGTCATTCATTGGCTATTGGCGACCAGTACTCCGAGCGATTCCTCTGTTTAGAACAAGAACGAATCAATCACAGAATCACAGAATAATAGATTGAACACACAGAGAGATAGAGAGAACTCCTAGTCTTTCTTTATTGCTTTCATTCATATGTACATAATGAGGGGGTATAGGTCCCTATTTATAGTCTACGGTGGGGTGCCCAAATATGTCAGGTCCCTATTTATAGTCTACGGTCGGGTATAGGTCCCTATTTATAGTCCTAGCCAGAGACAGAAGAGTTCAGAGCTTCTAAACACTGTTTTCAGAACAGTGTACGCTGCAGGCGCTTTAATTGTGGTATAATATAGCCCAGTTTCAAGTTGAAGGAAGTTTTTCTAATGCACTTTTCCATTCTCTTCGCGCTTCGTAATGAGTACGTATTCCTTACCGTACTCTTCTTTAGTCTCAACGTGGAAACCATTTGCGCGGATATTCTTAAAACTTAGGAGAGTTCTAGTCGATTCTGGGTACAATAAGGCTTCTTCAATGACCAAAGTTATGCCCATTATGGCTCTTCCTGAACCAATTATACATACATAGCTTCTGGCGATTGTCGTAAGGCTGCCAGTGCTCTTACAAATCGACTGAAAATGCTTAGTCTGTCTTAAGATGGTATTTATTGTGCCGCTGCTAGCTAAGCACACTTCCTTAACAGGGCGCCACACGTGTTCTAATATAGGGTATTTAATTAACATGTATTAGAAGGCATTCAACACATAAATAAATACGCCAAAATCAGAACATATCATGCCATTATAAACTGAATAAATGAATGAATTCTTCAAATATCATCCAACCATCACAAGAAAATAACAATTCTTAAGTACCATCCATGCAAATTCTAACATATTCTTCCACACAAAATAAATGACAATTAAAGTCGAAATGCATTCAGTGCACTGGACTTCTTCTGCTATTTTCTCGGGGTGACATTCTCTTCAAGAGAAATCATGACGGTGGCTGCTTCTAGGTCGAGAGAGGTGCTGCTGTTGTAATGGTCTCAAACACCATCAGCGCAGGCATCTGCTCAGAACACTCCCCCTCAACCGATGCAGAGTGGGTTTCATGTGCCCTTTGCCATCCCGTTTTGGCTTGCTAGCCTTATTCTCACGTGGAGCATCTGATTTGCCTTTCTGGGCTGCGGCCTTACCCTTCCTTCCCCTTCTTTTCATTAAGTGCTTTCGCACCTTGTAGCTCCCGGCGTTGGCTTCACGGCCAGCGGAGCTCCCAGGTGGCTGAGTGACGTAGTTCTTACAGAGAACTTCATCCTGAGCCTCCGCAACCTACATCATATCAATCAATTCGGCATATTCCTCATAGCCATCATGATGATAATTGCATGCGGATTGTACTGCATGGGGGTGGGAGGTGGATAAGGGTATTTCGATCTTCTGCTTGTCTGTGATCTGCTTGCCACAGAGTTAAAGACTAGTACAAATCCTGTGCAAGGCATAATTGTACTCCCCGACCGTCTTAAAATCGGCAAATCTCAGTCTAACCAACTCCTATTCTGCTTGAGGAAGAATGGTGTACTTCAGTCTCTCAAACCGCTTCTTGAGTGTGATCCAGAGTACTTGCGCGCTTTTCTTTGCCATGCACTCATTCTTGAGAGTGAGACTGAGATGATGCCTGAGAAAGTGAAGTGCCTGATCATTTTCCTCAGGTGTGGGTTGAGCGTCATTCAGTCCGCCAATCCCAATAGCAGCGCGGAGCTTCCTGGCTCAAAGCACAATCTCGACATCGGATGCCTACGTCAGATAGTTTTGGCCATGCTGGGCCAGCTCCTCGAACTCCTAGTTCGTGATGCTAGTCATCTAAATGTGTATAAGTCTACTGCTGGTAGACATGCACGGAATAATTCACTGCAGGTAAATAAATGGTACAAAAAGGTTCTCGCAATGTTTCATAATTTTCTATGCATTTTCTATAAATTTTACTGCTAATTCAGTGATTAAAAGCAATTTTCAGTAATTACAATTAACCAAAATAGTAAATAAATACAGAAATAATAATGGCAGAAATAAATATGCTCCAAATGCTAAAAATAATTCAAAATTCGGATTCCTGAGGCTCTTTTATGCAAGAACATGAAATTTCAGTGAATTCTGCAATTTCTGGGGTTTTTACGCAAATTTTCAGTTCAGAGAAAAATTCGCGCAAATTTCTGATTTACAGAGGGGTTTTCTGCAAAATTCTGGACCTGCTCGTAAATTTGAGGACCTATTCATAATTTTCAGAATCACGAGGCCCTTTCTGCAAAATTTAGGACCCAAATGCAAGATCTAGGAGCCTCTTGGTAATTCACAAGGCTTCAAGGGGTTTTTCTGCAAAATTGCTGGCCCCCCTCTTCGGTCGGGCCGATTTCCGACCCACTCCTTTTTTTTTCTTTCGGAACGAATTGGGCCCGTCCGGCCCAACTTCCGCAACCAGCCTGATTCGGCCGAGTGGCCCACTTAGCCCGTCCGGCCCAACTTCCGCAGCCAGCCTGATTCAGCCGAGTGGCCCACTTAGCCCGCCCGGCCCACCCAGCCAACTTACCCCATGGGGGAGTAGGGTTTCCCCTGCCCACTTCTTTTGTGGCGGCGGCGGCGGGCAGATCGGGCGGGCGCATGCCGAGCGGCCTTCCTCGCGCGGCGGTAGGCCTCCGGCGCCGGCGACGCTGCTTCAGGGAGCGCCGGGCGGCGGCCGGAGCCGAAGCGACGGGCGAGGTTCGGGTGCGGCCGGTCGGCGGAGCTAGGGTGTGGAGGCGCGGTCGGCTGCAGGCCGAAACAAGGTGCGGTGGCGGCGCGTGGCTGTGGTCGACTCCGGGCGGTGCACGAAGCCAGGCGGCGGGGCGGCCGGATGGGCGAGGGAGGCGGCATATCGCCGTACGGCGCGGCGGGGCTGTGCATCGGCATGCGGAGCGGCGGTAGTTGCCGGGCGGCCGGCACGGTGCGAGCCGATGGCCGGGGAAGGTGTGCTTCGGTCGGGGCGGCCCGTGCGGGGGTAGACGCCGGCGCGGAGGCCCGAGCGGGCGCCAGTGGCGCGGAGACTGAGTGGGTACCGGCGGCGGTGGCTGCAGCTCCTCACGGCTGCTTCGGGCCGGCGGTGCCTTGCGGGACGAGAAATTCAGCGGCATGCGGCTCGGGTGGCTGCGCCCCAAGGCGAGCGGGGCGGCCATCGGTCGGTGGTGGCAGCGCCTCTTGCGGGAGGGTGGCCGGCGTGCAGGCCGATTTCCAAAAAGGCGGCCGGCCGGACTGCGCACGTGCAGGTGCAAGCGGCGGAGCGGCGGCCAGCGCGCGTGCAGGCGCGGAAGGCAAGGAGGCAGTCGGTCGCGCATGCGGGTGGGCCGGTGAGGCGACGCTCATGGGGTTAAGGCGGCGCGCGCACGGCGGGTCACGCATGCGGGCGTGAGAGCCGAGGCACCGGCGGCTGCCACTACGGACCGAGCTCCTTTGGGCGGTGCGCACGGCGGCGAGAGGCCGGCCGCATGCGGGCGGCGGGTGTCGACCGGCGATGGGGCCAGCGGCTCCCTGGCGGCTTCCTCGTGTATTGTTGCCATGCAGAATCAACAGAATCACAGAATAATAGATTGAACACACAGAGAGATAGAGAGAACTCCTGGTCTTTCTTTATTGCTTTCATTCATGTGTACATAATGAGGGGGTATAGGTCCCTATTTATAGTCTACGGTGGGGTGCCCAAATATGTCAGGACTCTGGCCGTGGGCCCAGTTTCCTAACAGCTTCGAGTCGGCCTACTAGCATTTTGTTCAACCAGACCGAAAAACACGTGTTGGGCTACTATCTTATTCAGGCCGTCAGTTATTCGAGTTTTCGCCGGCGTTTCTTTGGTCTCTTCTGTGTTTTCTTGTATATTTAATTAGCATTGTGGCCCATGTATTTACGCTGCAAAATTTGTTTCAAGATTTGTAGTGTCAAATCATATAATTTAGATGCTTCATAATATAGTTAGGTATCTTATAGGTTTTTTAGATTTTTACGACATCATAATCATGGAAATGACAACAGAAACTTAAAAGAAAATACAATTTGAGTAACGTAATTGAAGAATGAGTTTTGATGAAAGAAAATCATTTAGCATATTAAATTGTTGGGGTTCTTAGAAATATATTCACTTTCCATCATGTATGAATAATGTAGCTGTATGGTTATATTCTTCCTCTATTGGTTACTCTTTTCTAAAATATATGCACATACATGTACCTCTATTTAATATCAACCAATGCGCTCATTATGTGTATGGTATATTATATTATTAGTTTACATGGTATTAGTGTACCTTACTCATGTATGATACACCATGGGCGACCTACCTTAAACTTATCTTTCCTCACACGTCGGCTACCCCGTCGAACCGTGTGTCTTCTATCTCTTCTCACCGCCACAGCTTTTCTACTTCAACCTTCAACCATAAGCCTAATTCTTGATCGATCCTTCTTGGTACGCTTTCTAATGCAATACTCTACCACATAGTTATCTTGTAATTTTCTTCAATTATTGCTTAATGCTAACCGTTATGACATCAAACACACAACTGTCCCTGATCCCTGCTGAGGACACCTATTACATTCTCTCCTGTGGCCCCGAACTTATTTCATATGGTTGCGCCATCTCTACTTCGAGCTTTGTGCTCCTATGCTTCTGTATGCTTATGCTTCTATTCGTACAGATGCGTGCATATATACATATGCATGATGTTATATGTACACAATGTCCTCTTCACTTGTGTCGGTTGTTTCTCTTCTTCGAGGTTAGCCAACCCAATGTTGTGGCTTTCTCACTAATTACGATGACCTCCCATCTTCACTATTGCTGGTAGACATCATGATGTTATATGTGCTCAATATCTTCTTCACATGTGTCGGTCATTCTTTTTCTTCAGTGTTGGCCAACTCAACGTTGTGACTTCCTCACTAAGCGCGTGACCTCCCATCTTCACTGTTGCTAGCATGCCTGCTTTAGTCGTTGCCTAACAATATGGAGAATCTTCTCGCCATTGTTATAGTTCGTTTACAAATCAAATCGCTAACTTTTATTTAATTTATTCCAAATTTTAGTTATTTACATATTTTACTTTGGAATTCATATGACAATTATATTACAAATTTTATTTTATTTTTTATTCCAAATTTGAATTACTTTTTTGACTTGCATGCAAATCTAGTTGCTAATTTTTATTCTGAATTACAGTTATTTATGGATTTTATTTTGGAATTCATAATAAAATCAAATTATCAATTTTATTTTATTTTTTATTCTAATTTTTAGTTATTTTGTTGGGATCATGTACAAATTCAATTGCTATTTTATTTAATTTTTATTCTAAATTATATCTATTTAAGTATTTTACTTAGGAATTTGTATGGTAATCAAATTGCTATTTTATTTTTTATTCTGAATTTCAGTTATTTCTATATTGTACTTGACACGGATTGTTTCTTGTAATCTTCACTGTTATGATATGGACCTACCAAAACCTACAGTGTGAATCTTTCTCTTTTTTCTTCAATTAATATGGTAATTTCTAACTCTTAAGAATGAACATGGTGGTTTCTTTGCTTCTGCTTTAATATTATAATAGATTGCTTCTGTCCATTCATTCTCTTCTTTGTTAGTCAGTCATAGGATTTCTTTACCATGGGTTTTGGTGCCTACTGGACATGCATTGACGATGGCAACGCCCCTACTAGGGGTGGGAAATGGTAACAAATAATTCATTTTATCCGATATTCGTATCCAAGAAAACATGAATGTGGTAAGCAAAATCTGTATTAAAAAATATTCGAATTCGTATTCAAGAATATTCATATCAGTATTTGAGAATATTCATATTCACATTCGTATTCGAGAATATTCATATTCATATTCATATTCGAGACTATTCTATTCGTATTCGATCTGTTTCATATGCCTATCTGTAACAAATCCGATTATCGAAAATCCCAAAAAACTCAAACAAATTTTGTGATTCAAAATTTGAATTAAGGTGGTTTGAAATCGGTAACCGTTCAGGTAATCGGTCAAAAAACTGGTGAAAAGCTGGCAAAACCGCTAGGAATTTGTTATAATGAGATTGTTACCGAAGTTGTAGGAGGATATTTTTATTCGACTGTATTAAGTACATATTCGATTCGAATTCATATCCATTACGACATTCGATTCATATTCGAGAATATTCGAATTCATATTCGAGTTCATTTTAAAATATGAATTCATATTCATATTTGAGACTATTTGATCGTATCCGATTCGTTTCCATCCCTAGCCCCTACTAGAGATCACCGTCGTGCTGAGTTGTGTACAATTATTTCCTCGTATTTCCTATGGGCCAACAACATTGTTAGTGGGAGCTGAGCTTTGCTCCGATGGTGAAGACTACCGGCGTGCAGTCCTTGTGGCTGGACTCAAATCCAGAGCATCTCTTTTTAGGGTACTATTCATATGAACAGTGTCCCTCAGAGTACATGTGTACATGAATACGTTTAGTGGTCAAAGCACGTACCCACGCTCTGTGAGGCTTTAGGTCTCCGCTTTATGAAGAAGTGTGCACATTGGGCGCACCCACATGGGTGTGTGTATGTGTGTAGGTATGGTGTCGGCATGTGTGCGTGGGTGGGTGTCCTTGTTGTACTCTAAAAAAAACAACACCGTTAGTGAGGTGGAAGATCTACACATAGTCATCTTTAAAAGTCTACTTCCCACATATACAGTGATTCTTATAAATTCTACTTCCCACTGTTATGATCATTGCAAATCATATTGTTGTCGCTAGATTCAGAGTCTCCTAGGAGGAAGATGGAGAAGTAGTAGTCACTTTATTGTGTCATGATTTGTATAAATCAAATGGTATTTCTAGAAAATGACCTTTTTTCTAGGAATCATCACTACTACAAAAAGGCTTATATTAGACGTCTCATCATAGACGGTTCACCAAAATCGTCAGTGTTAAATGCAATCATAGACGGTTTAGGTTTAGAGACCGTCTGTGTTGCTACCAGTACTAAAAATCGTCTATGAAGAGATAATATCATAGACGGTTCATAGTGAGCACCGTCTGTGAAGTATTACAGATGGATCTTACTAAGAGCCATCTGTGATAATGCCAAATATCACAGATGGTTTTTTATTAAAACCGTTTGTGATACTTCACAGACGGCTTGTATTACAAACCATTTGTGATAATGAAGTTATCATAGATGGTTTGTATTAAAAACTATTTGTGATATGTTTCCTGCCTCGGAATCCTCTAAAATTTCATAATCTCCCGCCTGAGTCTAAGTAGGATTATGTTACGAGACACCTTTAGTAAAATGGTCATAACTTTTGCATACGGTGTCCATTTTTAATGATCTTGTACTTGTTGGAAAGATAACGATGAGCCTGATCCAAAAAAATGACCTGCTTGTGCTAGTAGCCCTCTAAGACCCCCAAAATTGGCCATCATTAGTTTCAATTTTTCATTGCAAGTTTTTGGTTTCTGTTTTTGCCAAACTTTTTGATCTTCCATTTAGAATTTGGGGTTCATCTCAATTGCAAAGTTGTAGATCTCGTCGAAACCTTTCAAACGAGCATATATAAGCCATATAGAACTTTGCTATTTTATCTTTTGAGACTAGTTGTTTACATTTCACTGGTATATACATATATTATCTTCGATAATTATATATCACAGACGGTTTGTGGTTCAAACTGTCTGTAATAATTGTGTATCATAGATAGTTTGTGGTTTAAACAATTTGTGATAATTACATATCACAGGTAGTTTGTGGTTCAAACTGTCCATGATAATTATGTATCCCTGATCACTGGGCCCGTCGATCCTCTCCAACCAAATCTCAACCAATAGAAACCCACCAACCCCCACCCCATAGATTGTAGCTCCACCTCTTCGTCCCCGCGCCCATTCTGCCAAAAATTTTCTCACTCCCGCTTCTCCCTCCCCTATACATACTCACCTAAACCCATCCTCCACCGCGCTCAAAATCTCTCCAGCTTCCTCACCGTCCTCCTCCTTGATCCCAACCCTGATGTCCTTACGAAGTAGATGGCACGCAAGTCTAGGGCAGCAAGGCACCGCAGAAGCAGCTAGCCACTAAGACAGCACTCAAGTTGGTGCTGACGATGGCGGGGTCAAGGACATCAAACTCGCACGCTGCATCAGGGGCGAGAGGGCCTAGGCATAGAGGCCTCGTCAGCGTAGTTGAGCTTCTACTGTCTGCTAGGATCTTTGCTTCTTCTATGTTCTTGCCATGTTAAAGAGTTGGGTTCGTAGGACTAGGAGATGTGTTCTTGCCAGGTTTGTACTGTGTTAGATGGGTAACCTGCCCGTTATCTTGTTATGCTGTAATAGTGAATTCTAATTTTAATGGAAATAAAATGTGATGTTATGTTTACTGCTGTATTTGCTTATTTTCAAAGGGCATAGCTAACATTTCTTGAGGTTAGCCAAAAAACAGAAAAAATTTTAGGTATAGAATGAACTATCACAAACAATTTTGTGGTGTAAACCGTCTATGAAGGACTATCACAGACAGTTCGAACCAAAAACCGTATGTGATACTCGCACATCACAGACAGTTCTATCTACCAATCGTCTATGATGGGAAAGTATCACAGACGGTTCTATATACTAACCATCTATGATACTCTCCTATCACATATGGTTGGTAGTTAGAACTGTCTATGATGTGAGTATCACATATAGTTTTTGATTTGAGCCGTCTGTGATAATGTTCTTTACAGACGGTTCTAGTTACAAATCCTCTGTGTTGTATTTATCACAGATGGCTCACAAACCGTCTGTGATAACCTCCGATTATCACTGACCCATAAATTCAGACAGTTCAGAAAACCATCTATGATGACAGTTTCGAACCGTCTGTGATGACCCTTTTTGTAGTAGTGCATGTGTATACTAATTTTTGGGTTATGCTTTGGTACACCTCTTATGAAAAGGTTTACGAATCTTCAAACAAAGTTGTTAATACTAGATTGGGGCAAATATGCATAACCTAGAAAATAAGTCAAATCAAAAATTTCCCCAACCTAATATTCAAGTCATAATTATATCTAATCTCCAATTTCATTTATTTTTTGTAGGTTGGTATAGATTTGCCATCATCTAATATTAATTACTTTCTTCTCTCAAAAAATATTAATTACTTTCTTTAAGGTTTGTAAACTTTTCTAAAAGAGGTGTACTTAAGTAAATCCTACTATTTTTCATCAAATAATTTTACTGTGTACAGTCCTTCCCTTCTCTGAACTATGTTATGGGCAGCATATTACAAAATCACATGTACAAAAAAAGATTGAATACGCTAGAATTGCCCCCCAATAGATGGGAAAATTAGGTCGTTTCATCCAGGGTGAGGGTTCCAAAGACCAATGTACAGATCCTTAGGTATATTTATATTGGCTTTTACTTCTGATTTATGTTTAGAGAAGCTAGAAGCCAATATAAGCATCAGCTTCTCGAAGCGGTTTTCCTACTCCTCTCGCTCCCGTCTCACTCCGAGGATAGGGCAGGGAGTCACAGGCTCACGCACCCTACTCTTCTCGTTCCCGTCTCGCTCACATATCTATCCCTTAATTTTCCCACTGCTTGGTCCCTCCTAAAAACTAATTCTTTCAACCAGTCAAAAGTTGTCAACCATAGTAAAAGGCTCCGTTCTTTTTGACTTTTCAGCCAGCTTTTGGCTTCGGCTTCTATCACTTGGTTCTATTCATTTGACCTACATGCCATAGCCAAAAGCTATCAACCGCAGCCCAAAAGAATACGAAAGCTTCCATTGCCAATTCTCCATATCAAGCAATGTTTTAGTAGCTCAACTCTACCTGCAATATGCCCCTGCAGGTATAAACGCCAACTATACCATGAGCTAGGCTACATGATTTAAAGAAATTTAGAAAAAAACATGGACTACATAATGCAGTCATTCATTGAGCACGGTTGCTCCAACAAGGACTGCAAAATGGAGACATGGACTAATGTCATGAACAACAAAATTGAAAAAAAATCTCCCAAATATATAGTCCAGAAAAACGCTCCAAGTGACACTAGTATAGAGAAAGCTATACTGGACGTCTCATTACAGACGATTTCCCAAAATCTGTCAGTGTTGTAATTATCACAAACGGTTTTACAAGCATGACTGTTTATGTTACTTGCCATGGCTATATCTGTTTGTGATACATAATTATTACATATGGTTTCTTATTAAGAATCATTTGTGAGTTATCACAAATGGTTTTTAAAACCTAATCGTCTGTGATAATTGCAGTCGTCACAGACAGTTTTTTATCCAAACCATCTATGATAATCCATAGACACTTTCAATTATAAACTATCCGTGATAATGGGATATGCTATAGACAGTTGTTAATCCAAACCGTCTATGATAATTTACAAACACTTCCAACCTCAAGCTATCTGTGATAATTGCATTCGTCACAGATGGTTTTTAATTCGAATCATCTGTGATAATTCATAGATGGTTCTTAACAAGAATCATCTATGATAATTATGTATCACAGACAATTTTTGGTTGGAAGTGTCTGTATTGTTACTTATCACAGACATTTATTTTTAAAAACCATCTGTGATAATGATCTTCTATATATAGGGCGAAAACATAACTCAGTACTCGTACACATACTTAGGTTTTTCAATACACCTACGCCTTCTCAGCTTCCACCATAGCCTCCCTCCGGCTTCTGCCTCCTCTGGTCTTCATGGTGCAAATGCATAATGTCGGGACCCCGGATTTCTGAACCCGGACCCTCTGTGTATTACAGCACTAGTCCCAGATCAAAGCTAGTGTACACAGTCATACAGAAATGATTACATAACCAACAACGCTTTATTACAATAATAGAGAGTACTGACCGAAAGGTCTCATTATTACAAATGAGGTTTCAAGACCTCACACACTCACAAAACACAACGGAAGCAAAAGATAAATCCGGTGAAGACCCATCAATACGCCACAGGCAATTGACTGGGGAAGCGCGACCTAGTACTCCGGGAATCCTTCGTCGAATCCGCAAGCGAAGTAGTCGTAGTCTCCCTCTTGAGCTTCATATTCTTCTGAGTTTATTTTAAGTGCAGCATGTGAGTACATAAAGTACTCCGCAATTCTTGGGGAAAATGCAATAGATGCAGGGCTTAACAAAGGAGGGTTATATGGTTCTTTTGCACAAAGCAATATTTTATTTCAATTACTACTAAATATTTTCGAAGGCATCATTTTAACCAATTAATTGTTTTAACTGAAACTAATAAGCATTTTATAGTGAAGGTTCTATCCACCATCACTAGTTAACCAACTCTAACCGACAAAGTTTAAAACTGCGGGTTACATCCACCCACACTGGCTCCAACCGCCAGGACAACCATCCGAGAGTTCCCTCCACTCTCGGAATACAAAACTTTTTTTTTAAAATGAAAACCAAAAATCTACCATGTGAATGCATTCCTTGCCCGCCCTTGACCGTGGGCACGGCTATTCGAATAGTTTGACACTCTGCAGAGGTTGTACAACTTTACCCCCAAGAGATAAATTATTTTAACAGTCACCATGCTTCCTTTGGCATGAGACCCAGATAAAATATCACAAAGCCTTTACCTCACTCTAGTCTAGCCAGACACCACCCGCTGAGGTTTCACCGCAGAAGAGTTAAATCCACCTAGTCTGAAGCCCCCTCTTGCGCCATATGAGTACAGTAAATCCCTGTCCCTCACCGTGAATAACCAGTAAATCCCTAGCACCCACTTTCCACTGGTGGCACCTAAACTAGACTATCATAAGTTAATCAGCTAGGTCGTACCCATATGGACTCGGGGTTGTACGGTAGTGCTCAGTCTGGACAATCACAAGCACCGGTCCTTAATCGACTAGGGCGGAACATACACTTTACAAGATCTCGTGCTTGCCGCACCAACCCAAACCAACCATCCGCCCCAGTCTAAACCAACTTTCACATTTTATTTATTTTTAAAAGAACAGCGGCAACACCAATCGCCACTTATTTCTAAATACAAAGATTATTGCAATGAAACATAATTTCCCATTTCAAGACTACAAAAGAATTAAATAGCATGACTAAGCAGTATACTACCGTTCTAATATTTATCAAAGATTTAATAATAATCTCATTATTGAGACAAATGTGATCCTAGGGTTACAAGGGTACATGGCATTCAAGTTCAATTGAGGGCATAACAAAGTTGGTTTAACTAATACCTTAAGACCAAATCTAGAGTTCTATGTAAATAGCGATGCACATAAATTTAAAATAATTAAAACATTTCACAAACATAGGTTCAAAATGATCAAAGGAGACTTGCCTTGCTCGGAGACTTGATGTTGTGAATCGTCAAAATCGAACTCTTCGGATTAGTCGTAGTCTACACGCGAAGAACCAAACAAAATAAATACAAATAAAATCCAATTAAAATCCAAAAATTATAAAATATATATTGACGGATAGATTATGATTTTAGATTAATTTAGGTGAAAGAATCAACGGATTCGGAGTGCGTATGAGGGAGATCGAATATCTGGATGTTTTGGGACATCACATGAAATGATAACAAAATACGTTGATTACTTTTTGAATAGTACGGTGTCGGTTGGCTACAAGGTGGCTGGCGAATGGCCAAAATGGAATGCTGGCAATGAGGCGAAGGTGGTGACATAGGTATGGCGGCGAGGAATGGCGGCAATCACCGGCGGTGAGGGAAAAATGGCAGTGATGGCATGGTAGTGACAACGGCAGGTTGGAGACCGGGTATGGAACGTGGAGATGTAAGGTGAGCGTGTGGTAGTACATGGCATGGTGAAGTTAGGAAAATTATTGGCTGAGCTAAAAATTAATCGGAGACGATACAATCGACGTTTGAATGACGACAGTGGAGAAACAGGAAAAACTTGATATCTTGGTGCTCGGTGGAGCGAATCCAAAACCACTTGAAAGGTAGCTACCTGGGATGGTTTGGCACGATATGACACGAACGGATTGGGGAAAACACCACCGGATAGATGGGGACAGGAGATGCCATTAGCGGCCATGGCGAGGTGTCGGAGGCGAAATTTTGTGGAGGCTTTTTGGGGAAAAGGAAGGAAGCACGGCGTAGAACGCAAAGAGGCAAGTCTAAGAAAAATTACGGCATGGGCTAAGGCTTACCGGAGGCGACGAATCGACGTCGGGAGCCACCAATGGCTATTTTCGCGGAAAGCTCAATTCCTGACAATTGGCTCAACGAAAAATTAAACAAAATGGTAGAAAAATTTCTTAGAGGCTAGGACACAATATGACGCGAACAAAATCGAAGCGCTTACCAAAAAGGGGTGTACGCGCAAAGGTACAGTTTTAGTGTCTGGGCCTGACAAGGTCGACGAGGACTCGGGGGATCTTCAGGTGATGGTGATGGAAGCACGATGTAGAACGCGTCGAGGCAAACTCAACGGTGCACACGGCTCGACCAAAGGATATCGGATGGTGGTGGAACACGGCGGAGAAGACATTCAACGACCGACGGGTTGACATCGGCGTTCCGGGCAAACGGAGAAGAGTTAGCGGGTGAGGTTTGTGGCGAAACGAAGAGGAGAACATGAGGAACACAGTGCTCACCTTGGTTGTGCTGGAAGATGCACGGTCGGCCTGCAGTGAGGAGAGAAGCGGCGGCACGGCACTACACCATGACCCACTTTTCCCTACAATTATGTGTTGGTAAATCAAGGGTTTTAACTACACATTATGTGTTGGCAATTGTATAACTTTTTAGTGTCAAATAAACTGTCGCCAATAATACTGTAAGGCTACACGTTATGTGTCGGCGTTTCTCCTTTTGACAGAAAAAGTGTCGGCTAAAGTTGTTAGACAAAACAAGTGTCGTTGTAGCCTAAACAAGCCACTATCTAAGTGTCGTCAAAGGAGTACACCTAGCACCAAAATAGAATTGTACATGTACTGCGCGGGAGACGCGCGGAATGGAAAAAACCATACGCGTGCGGGAGCTAAAAATTTGGGCCGGACAACCGTGAAACCTCAACCCTAATTTCAACGCTTCGCACACAGCCGCCACCCCCACTCTCCTCCGCTCCGCCTCCCCTCCCCCCCCCCCCCGCCGCCCCCCCGCGCCGCCCCCACCCGCCGCCTCCCCGCGCCGCCCCCACCCGCCCCCCCCCGCGCCGCCCCAGCCCGCCGCCCCCACCCGCGTCGTCCTCCGATCTGCTGCCGCCCCCACTCTGCCGAGCCGCCGCCCCCTAGTCGCGCTCGATCGGTCCTCAGCGCCGACACCCGCCACCCCCACTCTCCTCCGCTCCGCCTCCCCTCCCCCCCCCCCCCGCCGCCCCCCCGCGCCGCCCCCACCCGCCGCCTCCCCGCGCCGCCCCCACCCGCCGCCTCCCCTCGCCGCCCCCCCGCGCCGCCCCCACCCGCCGCCCCCCCCGCGCCGCCCCCACCCGCCGCCCCCCCCCCCCCCGCGCCGCCCCCACCCGCGTCGTCCTCTGATCTGCTGCCGCCCCCACTCTGCCGAGCCGCCGCCCCCACCTGCCACCGTCTTCGGATCTGCCGGCGCCCGCACCCGCCGAGGTGCCGCCCGCACCCGCCACCCCCACTCACCGAGCGCCGCCCCCACCCGCCACCGTCTTCGGATCTGCCGGCGCCCGCACCCGCCGAGCCGCCGCCCGCACCCGCCGCCCCCACCTGCCGAGCCGCTGCCCCCACTCACCGAGGCGCCGCCCCCACTCGCCACCGTCTTCGGATTTGCCGCCGCCCGCGCCCGCCGAGCCGCCGCCCGCACCCGCCGTCCCCACTCACCGAGCCACAGGTCTGGAAGCAGGTCTGGAGCCATGCTCCACCCAATTTTCTTCCACGTTTGTGCTGTTTGTACAGGAGTCTTGATGCCCTATGCATGTTTGTTTTTGGCCTCAATGCAGACCAAGGGACTTGTTGCTCTCCTTATTACTTGAGCACTTCATCAAACGTATGTGTCTCACCATTGAGTATGGTCAACAGTCAACAACCTGTAATAACAATATAGATGTGGTGCTTGTTGAAAATTTTGATTTATATATTGTCTGATCAGTGATCGGTGTATATTGTTTTCCTCTGCATTTGCGCTACCTGAACACATATGTCCGCCCCAGTCTTTCCAATCGGACATATGTTCCCCAAATATGTACATCAGATCAGACACTTAACAGTTGTTGCTTCAAGCTTGAATCGGAGCTATTGTCCTAGAATTTTGACAAATGATTTCTAGTCAATATTCAAATTTATTAAAATTTTGCATCCCAAAGTCCTATTTGCCTGGGGCTACTATGTCCGGCACAAAGGTAACATTGGGGCATGATTTCTAGAATGGATACATAACTGAAAATGAAACCTTGAACAAATCTTGTGATACTGTGTTGTTTAAATATTTGTGTTGGACCCATGCATAAGAATTGAAGAACAGATGAACAGCAAGCAATCTATCTTATGTATTGTTGCTGGAGAACATGCATAGTTCAAAAGAATTTTATAGTCTCTAGTAGGTAGTATAGAGCAGTCGTGGCATAAGAGTAACTAATGGCTTGCGTGCTTAGAATTATTATCGCTCCAAAAGTTAACTATGCTAATATAGAACTTGTATGAATACTTGTGCTAAAGTTTTCGACTTATTTGTATTGCCTTGTGTGATTAATTAGCGTTGGCAATATTCTCTACAGGGAGCTCGAGCAAGTTGACCTTCTAGTCTTCATCAGCTTTTCTACTATCATTGCTTGATTGGTATGCTTTTCTTTTCTTGTGAATGTTGTCTCTGCATTTGCCATAAAATTGCAGGTTGTGTGTGATATGTGATGTGATGATTTTGACACTGCATTTTGTAAAAGGTGCGTCATGGATAAAACATGGATGGATCAGCCTAGGTACATTATAAATCTATGACTATATACTAGAATCTGCATACATACGGTGTTTGGTCTAATATGTTGATAATTATGTGTAGGCAAACCCTTGAGTATAGAGAAGGAGTGGATATGTTTTTAGAGTTTGCCTTTAGTAATTCAGCAAAAGGAAATCAGATTTTGTGTCCCTGTAAGGCATGTAAAAACTCTTGTTGGAGGGTCCGTAGTACTGTACGTGAGCACTTGATATGTGAGGGATTTACGGAAGGATATATAACATGGGTGAATCATGGTGAACCCAGTTCCAGTTTTTTCACAAATAGTAGACAATCTGAAAGGGTAGAAGTAGGGAACCCAAATGAAGAGGATGATATTTCTGGTTTACTTCAAGACGTAGCAGGGGGTTTAGATGTCATGGGGGACTTAGAAGTGAACGAGGGGCAGCACAATGAGGATATGGAAGCTTTTTACAAGATGGTAGAAGATGCTGGCAAGGAACTATATCCAGGTTGCAAGTACTCGAAGCTACGTTTCATTGTAAGATTACTCCATATCAAATTCGTTGGGCGATGGAGTAACAAAAGCTTCGACATGCTACTAGAGTTACTTAAGGATGTCTTACCTGAAGGGTCATCATTTCCTAAAAACTTCAATGCAGCTAAAAAAATAGTAAAAGGCGTAGGTCTTGGGTACATGAAAATTCATGCATGTGAGAATGACTGCATACTGTTTTGGAAAGACCATGCAAAGAAAAATGTTTGTCCAACATGTAACACTTCAAGATGGAAATCAGAAAAGAGTAGTCCTAATGGAAAACGTGTGCATAGGGTTCCTAAGAAAGTTCTACGTTACTTTCCTATAAAGAAAAGGCTGCAGAGGTATTTTATGTGCTCAAAAACAGCAAGTGACACAAGGTGGCATGATGAAGGACGCACGAAGGATGGTTTGCTGAGGCATCCAGCTGATGCTCCTTTCTGGAAAGATTTTGACTCTAAGCATCCACAATTTGCCTCAGAGAGTCGAAATCTTAGACTAGCTGTAGCTAGCGATGGCTTTAATCCTTTTAGGACCATGAAATCAACTTATAGCATTTGGCCTGTTATTCTGATCCCATATAACCTTCCACCTTGGAAGTGTATGAAGCAATCAAATTTCATCCTCTCCTTGTTGATCCCTGGACCTAAGGCACCTTGTGGTGATATGGATGTCTATCTTGAGCCGCTGGTGGATGATATGGTAGATATGTTTGTTGATGGTGTAAGAACATATGATGCTTCTAAGTGTGAATCCTTCCAACTGCGTGCTGCCATAGTTTGCACCATATCTGATTTTCCAGGTCTAGGTTATTTGGTGGCATGTGTTACTTCTGGCAAAGTTGCTTGTCCTGAATGCCACTTAGATACATGTTCTTTCCAATTGAAACAGGGAGGCAAGTGTGTCTACATGGGCCATCGCAGATTCTTAGATGCCAAACACAGATTTAGGTTTGATGCAGATTCATTTGATGGTACTACAGAACTTAGGCCAGCACCTAGACCACTTAGTGGAGAGGAAATATTGGAGCTGACAGCCAATATATGCACAACCTTTGGAAAGGACCCAATAACCAAGAAGCCAGCGAAGCGTCCATGCAATCCAACTACAGAGGAGCCATCCAAGCGACCACGCAAGAGAGATAATGAGCCACCAACTGTTTGGAAAAGAAAATCCATTTGGTTTAAGTTGCCATATTGGAAAGACCTACTGCTACGGCATAATTTTGATGTTATGCACATAGGAAAGAACTTGTGTGAGAATATTATTGACACACTTTTGGACACTGATGGAAAATCCAAGGATAACTTAAATGCTCGCATGGACCTACAACAACTTGGCATTAGAAGTGATCTTCATCCTGTTAGTGTAGGAGATAGGTTCTATTTACCTCCAGCACAGTATACAATGAGTCCTGATGATAGGAAATTGTTTTGCCAAGTATTGAAGGAAGTGAAGTTCCCAGATGGTTATGCATCTGATATACGCCGTAATGTGCATGTTAAGGAGAAGAAGATAATTGGATTAAAGAGCCATGACAACCATATATTGTTGCAACACTTACTTCCCCTCGCTGTTCGTAATATATTGCCAAAAAGAGTCAGTGCGGCAATAATTCGTGTGAGCAATTTCTTCAAGAAGATCAACTCACCCACTATTCGTATTAGTGATATGCAAAAATTAGAGGCTGAAATAGCTGAGACACTAAGTGTCCTTGAGACTATATTTCTGCCATCTTTTTTTGATATCATGGTACATTTGATGGTGCATCTGCCTGCTCAAGCAAGACTTGCTGGTCCTGTACACTATCGTAGCATGTGGGCAGTAGAGAGGTATTAAACTATTTTCAATAGCTATTTGCAACGTATTTGTAGTTAGATTCCACACTAAAACTGTTACTTCATAGGTATTTGATGAAGTGCAAGGGCTCTGTTCGTACTAGAAGTCATCCAGAGGGATCAATTTGTGAGGCCTACAAATTTGATGAGAGTCTTACCTTCTGCTCCAAATTTTTAAAAGGCTGTGAGACTGGGCAAGTAGGAAATGGTGAAAGTATGGACTATGAAATGTCTACTACGCCATTCTTCCAAAGCACAGGGCAAGCTTTGAGTGGCAAGTGCACCGTATCCTTAGACTACAAGACTTGGGTTCAAGCTCATAGATATGTATTGTTCAACTATGATAATATGGAACCATACTTGAGGTAAGCAATCCACACTATTTTACATATTGCATTTCTCTTGTTATCTATATATTGCTCAATGGGTAACACACCTTTGCAGCAAACATATTGAGTACCTTTCCTCGATTGGTCGCAGCAATCAGCGAGAAATCAATTGTATCCATCATGAAACGTTTCATGATTGGTTTAGAAAGCATGTAAGTAAAGGCATGATTAACATGCTCTGTTCAGATATAATACACTTAAATTAACCAGAAGTAATGTGATATTTCTAGGTGGAAGGGTTAGTTGAAAGTGGTGTACAAGTACCGGAAGAGATACACATTTTGGCAAATGAACCTTTCATGATTGCAACAATGTACAATAGCTATGCCATTAATGGATTTAAATTCCATACGTCCTCATATGATGAGGGTAGACCAATTCAAGGCAGTGGAGTAGCTTTGGTTGCCCAGACCTCTTGCT
This sequence comes from Dendrocalamus latiflorus, assembly GCA_017311315.1. Lineage (NCBI taxonomy): Eukaryota > Viridiplantae > Streptophyta > Magnoliopsida > Poales > Poaceae > Dendrocalamus > Dendrocalamus latiflorus. The sequence continues at coordinate 29,052,753 of CM029627.1, read as the reverse complement.
TTGAAAAAGGAAACAATGTGACCCCAGTAATGAGAAACAAGATATACTATGGCATCATCAAAGAAATCATTGAGTTAAACTATCGCAACAAAGGAAATGTAGTTCTGTTTAAATGTGATTGGGTGGACAACCGCATACAAGATAAATGGGTAAAAAAAGATCAATTTGGGGTTACAACTGTTAATTTAAAGCATTTATTTAATACTGGAGAAAAAATGTTAGATGAACCTTTTATCTTGGCATCACAAGTCGTACAGGTTTACTATGTTAAAGAAGTTGTTGAAACAGATTGGTATGCTGTTGTCCAGTCAAAACCACGTGATCTTTATGATATGGAGCATGAGAATGAAATATGTAACCCGATGCCTGATTTGGATACAAATGTTGATCTCAGTGGTCTTTTTGGAGATGTTGTACATGTAAGGTCTGATATAGATGGAATCATTGTTGCTGAAAGAAAGAGGAAGTAAGTCTCAAAAGCCTTCAATTGTTGCTGGTGTTGTGCAGTTTTTTCGTTGACATAATTGCTTTGTTGGTGTGAACTAATTGTTGATTGCTTACATACTAATTCATTTTTATTTTTTTCAGGAGAAAAGATGTCAAATGCAGGGAGGAAAAGAAAAGCCGTGGAGCCTAGCGAATATGAAAATGAAAGGAATGAACACATCATGAGAAATATGCAGAGAATGGAAGAACTGAATATTCGGTCCATTGCACAAGAAGTTAACTCATTGCAGCAAGCAAAGAGAAAGAGAAAGGTATGTATTCCTATATGAATCTGTATATAAATATGAAATATAAGTGTAGATCTGTATATAAATCTGAAATGTGTAGCACAATCTGTAATGTTCTCCTATATAGTGTTTTCTCTATGAAATGTCTATATAAATCTAAAATAATTGTTGTCCCCAAATGAAGACACCTAGCCATACTCCTGTTGAGGGAACCGCAGCTGCAATTGGACGTAACTTACGATCCAGCTCTAGAATAAGTGCCCCACATGTTGATAGGGAGGTTGTGAATGAACATCCTGAACATCAGCCTAATGAAGGTATTTTTCTCTATGTTGTGGCAGCTCATAATGCAACGCATCATATATGCTTATGTTGGGTGTACTATGCTATATTTGTTTTCCAGATGCTCCTGAACAGCCCAAAAAAAATGTTCGAGGACCTACTAAAAAGGCTGATATCTATGCAAGGCAAAATAAGCCTAAACTCCAAATGGATGTCAATGAACATGGTCAACCTTGTGGACCATCAGGCACTAGATTTGCTAACTTCATTGGGACACTTGTGAGAACAAAGGGTTTCCCAATTGCACATGATGATTGGAGGAAGGTCTGTCCGCGCCAAAAGTATAAGCTTTGGACAGATGCACAGGTACTGAGTATAAGCTTTGCAAATGTACCTACTGTAGTCATGTGATTGAGTTCTAACTTAATTTTTTTTGTGCTGTACAGCTATATTGGCAAATAGACAACCGTGTCTTCAATTGGTTTATGAAGACAGCAGCTACAAAATGGAAGGAGTTTAAATCAGAATTGAAAAAGGTGTATGATGATGATAAGGAAGATGATGAACTGCTTGCTATGTGCGATGACAGAGTTCATGAGGATGACTGGAAGTGGCTAATTGATCATTGGAGGTCTCCGGAGGCAGCTGTAAGCTACAAATTGCTTTCTCATTTTCAAAATGTATGTGCCACTGAATTATAAACATGAAATAATTTATTAGGCCCGTTCTTTGAGGGGGAAAGCAAATCGTTCAAAGCTGACCCAAAACCATACAACTGGGAGTAAGAGTCATGCACGTGTTGGTAATGAACTGGTATGCAACGTATCTTGTTAGCTTGTTCTCCCTTTCTTCATATCATGTAACTACAATAACATTAATGGTTTAGGGTGAGGAGCTAGGGCGTCCCCCTCGTAGAGATGAATTGTTCATCAAAACTCACACACACAACAATGGAGTACCTCATAAAGGAGCTGCAAGAACAATTGTAAGTGTGATAAACACAACACTTTCTTATGCCATTGCTTGTGCCTAGAACGAATCATGTCCATGCATGCTAACATGCATTGGGATGAGATTGTTGACATGCTAACATGCTAATTTTAGAGTGCTGAATAACTCACTGCTTTTTATTACATATAGACTCATCATATTTTGCTCAAATTTTTATTTGCACCAGAATGCACTTCAAGATGCAATTAGAGATAATCCTGCATTGAAAGACAAGAGTATCCAGGAAGGTGATGCTTATTCCCATGTTTGTGGGCCAGAGAAGAATGGATATGTTCGGGTTGTGGGTTTGGGGCCAAGTCCAGCTGATTTGGAAATGCCTGGAGCTAGAAAATACACATCAACAAGGCTTCAAATGGAGATAGAAGCTCGTCGGCAATCTGATAAGAAAGTAGAAGATCTAACAAATCGTCTAGACAAACTTCAAGAAACAATGGATAGGTGGATGCAGCAACAATTATCCTTTCACAATGCTAGTAGCACTCCCCATGGATCTAATAATACACCACAGGTGGTAACTGTTAACCTTTATCTCTTATATTTTTTCTTTGTTAGTGCAATAACTGTTCAATGGTTTTGTTTTGATGTAGAACTTAAGGGTTGCACCAACTCATCATGATGAAGAAGTACATGAAGAAGAACAAGAACACGATGCTAGATCATATGCAGGGGATGATATGGATGATATGCACTTATATGGTGATGATGACATGATTCTGAATAGGCGAGTGGTCCTTCCAGAGGAGCAGCATAATGAGGTAATTGCCAAAATCATGGACAAAGTTTATTTTCTAAGTGCAAATTTATTCCAAACTGCTTGACTTGAGTGGCTATGCTGTCAACTATGGAGATGCTAATAGATATGTACGTTGTTCTAAAATATATTTTATGCTTTAGGGTGGAAGAGATGTGATACTATATAATGTAGTAAGGCCCTATGATGTTCCTGTGGCAAAGGCTACCATTCAAACAAAGAACCCAAGGGCTATTGTGGGGGGTACTCCTCTTGGCGTGCAGTTCTGTGAAGTGGTTGTTAATCATGTGTTTATGAGGAACGCTGTACTGCCTCGTCCATATGAAGGGGTCACCACCATTGTAGAGGCTCGTGGGAGATGCATTGCATGGCCACATGACAGAGTAATGGTCTAACCTCTCTATATTCTTGAAAAAAAGATTATTATATTTTACTAATTAGTAATATATTTGTTTTCTACTAGATGAAGGATGACAAGAAGTCACTGCAGCATTCAAAAGGTGGTGGCACAGTAAGGCCTTCATAGCTCGAAGGTATTTTACTTGAGTTCAACTTATATGTGATCCAAACTGTTTGAATTGTATAGAACAAATTTAAAGTATAGAGCACATTGCACTGACAGTTCACCCTTTTTTTCATGTTAGGTACTTAAGCTATATGGTGTTGCAAGTATTTTGGGTTGGCAACCTTTTGTGGAGCAAGCTTGTGTTTGAGTATGTTTTGGTTTGTGACTGCTGCAGTGTCCAAGAATCAAGGAAAGAAGTATTCTGAAGTGTCCAAGAATTTTGCAACAAGACATGAATTGCTGTTCTGTTCTTTTGTACTGCACCTACTATCATGTAGGCCAAACATATGGAAGTGCTGAATGACACGTTTGTGCCCAAGTCATGATCTTCTGATCTCTTAGCTTTAGCCATAATCATTTAGCACAAGACTTTTAGTATATGTCTATATAAGTCTGCTAGTACCTCATTTATATCCTGGACCTGTCTATGCATGGCTCTATGTACTGTGATCATCACTTGACTTGCTATATATCCAATTGATGTATGGAAGATCTAATATATTATTTCTGTGAAATCATGTGGATTTGCTCAATGTGATGTCTTCTCTATAAACAAAAGTGGATTTGTGAAATTATCTAAATTGTATTGATATCTATATCTGTTATATAGTTTTGCCAACAGTTTATTTGCTGATAAGGGCATGTTTCATAAAATGCCTTGGAAACGATTTCTCCAACATACAAATTGTCGGGAAAGGTAGTAACTGTCGGCGTAGGTCTTAACTGTCGGCGTAGATTTAACTGTCGGCAAAGAGTTTAACTGTCGGCGTAGGTCCACCATTTGGCTACACCTTAACTGTCGGCGATTGTTTTAACTGTCGGCAAAACTTTCGCCGACTGCTTGTACCGCGACACTTTCTAAATTGTCGGCAAAACATTTGGTAGGAGGCTATCTGTCGGGAAAGGTACCCTTTCCCCACTTTAGAAAGTGTCGGCAAAGGTTGGTCGTGTTATAGTGCGGTTTGGCCATGGTGCTCCGGTGATGCTCCGGCGAAGCTCCGGTGCAAGCGAGGAGAGCACCATGTAGAACGCGCAAAGGCGAAGCTAACGATTTGGTCAATCGTGGCCGGACTCCACTGTAAGCGGCGCAAACGGCCGAAGAACGCCGTTTTGTTGGCGAGAGAAAAATGCCGATTGCGGCGAGGAGGAAGGGAGAGAGGGCTTGAGATTTGAGAGGTTTTGTGAGGATGAGGAGGGGCACCTAGTGCTTCCTTTTATAGGAGCGGAGGTGGACCGGATGGGGAGATCCGCGAGGGAATGTCTTTCGGTGGCATGGCATATTCCTATGAAATGGACGCATGAAATTGGGGGCTAAGGCCGGGAATGGAAAGCTCTTGATGAGGGGATTCAAATGCATTTTGTTGCGCAAGAAAGAGTTGAGAAAATCAAAAGTTATGGAAGCTTCAAACGGCAACAATGACACTGGGCGCATGCGCTCGGGAATGGGTCCTCTCGTGAAGACGAACACTGTTGGAGGAGAGAGAAAATAATAAATAATAATAATAATTTGTTTTCCAAAATAATAAATAAATAAAACAAAATAAAAAAATCAGGAAAATTCCACAAAGATCCTTGGAACCCGAAATTACCAAATAAAATAATTTCGGATTTAATTGAAGTATATTTTAACCATTTAAAATATTTTTACTTTCTAAGTTTTAATTTAATCCATAAATTCAAAAACTCCAAAATTAAAAAGAGGATAGAAATTAATAGATTAGAATTTTAGATGAATTTAGAAATTTGAATGGGCTCAATCGGAATTAAAATGAAGAAATACGATCTTTTGGAAGTTTAAAAGGAGAGAAAAAGAATAAACTGATTTTCTAGAATTATTTTTGAACTGAAATGACATCATCAAGGGAAATGATTTTCAGAGGAATTATATTTCTATGGAAAAAGGAATTTATGATGTTAGGGTGACGTCAATAGAGATTTTGATTTTCTTGCCGAATTATTTTTCAACAGGAAAAGGTTTTTATTTACTGACAGGTGGGACCGGCTTTTGTGGACTAGGTCCATAAACCAGGGAGAAGACTGAGGTGGCACGCAGTTGGTGTAGCGCTTGCGTAGCTCACGGCTGCTGAAGTGGCGCACGGGGACTGAGGGCATCAGCGGATGACGACGCTGCTGGGGTCGGCGAGGGGTGCGCGAGACGGAGGAGGACACGGGGAGTTAAGTGCACCTTGGCATAACACTCAGAAATTCTCGGTGGTAGCCGGCGACGAGGATGCAGGGGTGGCGAAGTGAGGGCGTTGGCGGCAGGGCTCTTCGGCAGTGGAAGGTTGAAGAAGGCAAGAAGAAAGAAGAAGCTGACAGGCGGGGTTGGGCTGAGATTAAATCGGGCGAGGATGGATTGAATCAGGGAGCGACATGTGATGGCCGAGTAGAGAGGTTGAGGATTAAATTTAATTTAGATTTTGAAAGAAAATTTAGATAAATCCAAATAAAGTTCAAATACTTTAAATTAATTAATTTAAAATTAAATTTTCAGAGAGCGAAATTTTGGGATGTTACACATAATAATTGGTTGATGAAAAGATTTGAGAGATTAAATGAAACTAAGTGGTTAATGATATTGTAATGGTTGTTGATTGTTATGTGTACATGTTATTTACTGTTTTGCTTTGTACTTGCTGAGTCTTCGGACTTACCCTTACTTTGTTGTTTTTTAGGTGATTGTTGAGGACATCATGCCACCTTTTCACGTATCAGCAGCACTTCATATACCACCTTTTGTTAGTATCTTTAGACTCTTTTAGTTTGCTTTGGTAGTTTGAGGCAGAGTGGTATGATGTGTGTTAAGTCACTGTAACATAATAAAATAGTGTTGGCTTAAAATTTCTAGTTGTTGATGAAAATGGTAAAAGTATGCAATGGTGATAGCATTCCAGGTCTAGAGAATAGGTGGGATGTTACAAATATATGGTGACCTGCCGCTGCTGTTGTAGCCACATCTCATTTGGGATGTTCTAATGTTATACGCGATCCATGTGTACTCATCATCCCGTGTACGTATATTCCTTACTCATGTATTCTCTTCTTGAACTTACAACCTCGTTCTTCTTCAACATGTACTAGCGATTGAGGAATGAAATGGTACGAAAAGTACGAGCTTTACTACTTGAAATGTGAAGTGAGGAAATGGGAGCTTTTTTGTGTGAACGCGCAGAACCGATGGAATAGGAGCACATGCACAGCTTTTGCTCTGTGATCAAAAATCAGAATCGAAGTGGCTGACTCGTTTCTTTCATTTGTTTACCAAGCAAACAAGTAGACTAGACGTCAAACTAGAGATGTCGAGAATGTGAATCACATGTTTACAACTCTCACGATCAAATGAACTAAAGGAAAGTACACTCCAGATATTCTTGAAATTGTTGATGATTACTCCAGATACTCTTAGGTTTATTTTATGGTGTCTAAGGATGAGACTTTTGGATATTTTAAAGATTTATATCTTAGACTCAATAATGAATTACCAGGTACTATAAAAGCTATAACGAGTGATAATGGTACTGAATTTAAGAATTCATCATTTGCTTCTTTTTGCTCTGACAAGGTTTAGAACATCAATTTTCTTCCCTTTGTGTCCCACAGCAAAATGGGGTTGTACAGAGGAAAAATAGAACCTTAGTTGAGATAGCTAGGACTATACTTGATGAATATACTACTCCTAGGAAGTATTGGGCTGAGACAATTTCCACTGCATGTCATGTTTCTAAGAGAGTATTTTTGAGAGCCTCATTGCACAAGACTTATTATGAATTGAGATTTGGGCGTAGGCTTAGTGTTTCTCGCTTCAGAGTATTTGGATATAAAAGCTTTATTTTTAAATATGGTAATCTTGATAAATTTGAATCTAGATCTTTAGATGGCATTTTTCTTTATTATCCTACTCACTCTCATGATTATCGTGTACTCAACTGTAACATCCCAAAAATTTGCTTTTTGTAAAATTTAATTTCAAATTAATTATTTTAAAGTATTTGAATTTTATTTGGATTTATCTGAATTTTATTTCAAAATATAAAGCAATAAAATGTATTTTAAATATTTTATTATAGCCAAAAAGAGTTCATTTTATCTTTCCCAACCTTTCCTGAATTGTATATAATTTTTGAGAATTTTTTGGAATTAAAAATCAATTTTAATAGTTAAAAAGTATTTTATAAAATTATTAAAGGAAAATTTGAATTTAAAAATATTTTTCCTAAGTCTAAAATAGCTCCAGAAATATTCTATAAATTTCTGGAAATTTTAGACATTAATTAATATTTTCTAAGTATTTATAATGTTTCTAGTATTTTCTGAAAAGCTAATCCGAAAATTAAAAATCAATTTAATCCCAGGCTGCCACGTGGTGCTCTCAGATTGAATTCATCTCTTTCCTTGATCTAATCCAAGCCATCCATAGCCACTTACCCCTTCATCTCTCCCTCTCTAACCGACGCACGGGCCCCACCCATCATCTCTTTCTTCTTCCTCTAGCCCTCTCTCTCCTCTCCTACATTGAAGCTGCACCAAGCTTTTAATCCGGCCGTTACTTTCTCCATTAACTCCCGAATGAGTGCGCGTTTGATTGCCCCCATCACTCTCCACTAGCCGCCGGCTGTTTCCCCTCTTTTAAACCTCTCTAAACCGCCGGCCGCAATTACTCCGGTGAGCTCAAACCGCCGGCCGTTCTCCTCCCTTCCCCACCTATAAATTCCTCTCCCCGAGTCCGGCTCCCCTCCTAACCCGAGCCCCCTCACCACCGGAGCCGCCGCCGCCTTCTCTCCTCTCGCTGGCCGCCTCCGGTTTTCCTCGAGCTCGGCGCCGGGTAGGAGCCGCACCACCGCCATCTCCCCTCCCTCCGCCGCCTTCCGTCGGCCGCCGCCAGGCGCCCGTGCCCTCGTGGCAAACGCGTGGCCTCCGCGTGGGCACTGCATGGCGTCACATCGGCCGTGAGTGCCACCTCGGTCACCGCCGTGGTGCATGGACCCGGTCCGCGGTAGACTGGGCCCACATGTCCGAAAAATTTGAAATTCGAAAATCGCTGACGTCATAAATATTTTTCAGTATAAAAATAAATCAGTAAACAACCTTTTTTCTTTTTCTTCTAATTAAACTCCGATTTGACCTGTTCAAATTTCTAAATTTTTCTAAAATCATAAACTACTCAAATATACACTCTTTTTGAATTTTTTTAATTATGTGTAATTATTTATTTGTTTGTTTTGTCTTTTCGCGCGTAGAACCCGTTGTTGCCGAAGACTTCTCCGCTCCGCAGCAAGAAGATCCAGACAGTGTGCAAGAAGGCAAGTCTCCTTTGAACATTTTGTACCTATGTTTGAGAAATGCTTTTTATTTAATTTAAATATACTTGCATTGCTATTTACATAGAACACTAGTTTCTGTATTAACGTATTAGTTAACCCAATCATTGATATGCCCTCGATTGAAGTTGAATGCCTTGTACCTTTGTAACCCTAGGATCTCCTTTGTCTCAATAATGAGAGTATTATAATTCTTGGTTAAATATTAGAACGGTAGTAAAATGCTTAGTCGCTATTCAACTTTTGTAACCTTGGAATGGGAAATTATATTTCATTGTTCTTGTCTTTTATTCAGAATTTAGTGACGATTGGTGTTGCCACTGTTCTTTTAAAAAATAAAATAAAATGTGAAAATTGTTTTAGACCAGGGTGGATGGTTGGATTGGTGCGGTTTTAGCACGAGATTTTGTAAAGTGTATGTTCCGCCCTAGTCGATTAAGGACTGACTCTTGTGTTTGTCCAGTCTGAGCATTACCGTGCAACCCCAAGTCTATATGGGTATGACCTAACTGATTAAATCACGATAGCCTAGTTTAGGTACCCCCAGTGGAAAGTGGGTGCCAGGGATTTACTAGTTTATTCACAGTGAGGGACAGGGTTTTATTGTACTCATATGGCACAAGAGGGGGCTTCTGACTGGGTGGATTTAACCCTTCAGCGGTGAAACCTCAGCGGGTGGTGTCTAGCTAGATTAGAGTGAGGTAAAGGCTTTGTGATATTTTATCTGGGTCTCATGCCAAAGGAAGCATGTTGACTATTAAGATAATTTATCTCTTGGGGGTAAAGTTGTACATCCTCTGCAGAGTGTTAAACTATTCGAATAGCCGTGCCCACGGTCAAGGGCGGGCAAGGAATGCATTCACATGGTAGATCTTTAGTTTTGGTTTTAATAACAAAGTTTTGGTATATCGAGAGTGGAGGGAACTCTCAGAAGGGTATCCTGGTGGTTGGAGCCAGAGTGGGTGGATGGAACCCGTAGTTTTAAACTTTAGCGGTTAGAGCTGGTTAATTTGTGTTGGTGGATAGAACCTTCACTATAAAATGCTTAATAGTTTCAGTTAAAACAATTATTTTGGTAAAATAATGTCTTCGAAAATATTTAATGGTATTCGAAAAAAAATATTGCTTTGTGCAAAAGAACCATATAACCCTTCCTTCTTAAGTCTTGCATCTACTGCATTTTTCCCAAGACTTGCGGAGTACTTTATGTACTCACATGCTGCACTAAAATTCAACTCAGAGGAATATGAGACTCAAGAAGGAGACTGCGACTATTTTGCGTGTGGATTCGACGAAGGCTTCCCGGAGTTCTAGGCTGCACTTCCCCAGTCAATTACCTGTGGCATATTGATGGGTCTTCACTGGATTTACTTTTGCTTCCGTTGTGCTTTGTGAGATTGTGAGGTCTTGAAACCTCAGTTGTAATAAAGAGACCTTTCGGTCTGTACTCTTTACTATTGTAATAAATAGTTGTTGGTTATGTATCATCACTGTTTGGCTGTGTGCACTAGCTTTGATCTGGGACTAGTGCTGTAATACACAGAGGGTCTGGATTCGGAAATCCAAGGTCCCGACATCAACTTAGAAACTAACAAAGTTGTTGAGACCTGCGATGTTACTTTTGTTGAGGCTAGTCCTGGTACTAGACATGACAATTTAGGTACGTTAGTTCAGGGAGAGTCAGAAGGCATATTTATTGATGAAGAGAAAAATCTTGACTTTGGTGATGTTTTTCCTCCCATGCCACCACCTGCACCAGTTGAGGATCTTGAAACTTCTACTTCAGCTGGAGACATTGCTATCTCTGATGAGCTGCCATCAACTGATGGATCACTTGCAGAAGAGGTTGATAATGTTGGCGCCACTTTAGAACCTTTTGCACCATTGCATATTCAGTGACGCCATCCCCCCAGAACTAATGATTGGTGACATTCAAGAAAGGTAACATATTCTAGGTTTACTTCTCTTGACTTACATGCTCATTCTGCTTTTGTTGCCTCTTTTCAGCCCAATGATGTAAGTCACGCTTTATCTGATAAGTCTTGGATCAATGCCATGCATGAAGAATTAGAAATTTTTGAGTGTAATAAAGTTCGAACCTTAATTGAACCTCCTCATAGACATGATGTAATTGGAACTAAATGGGTTTTTAAAAATAAATAAAGTGAGGATGGTGTTGTGGTTAGAAATAAGGTTAGACTGGTTACTCATGGGTTTACTCAGGTGGAAGGTCTTGATTTTTGTGAAACTTTTGCTCCCGTTGTCAGATTAGAAGCTATTAGAATTCTCTTAGCATTTGTTGTATCTAAAGGTTTTAAATTGTATCAAATGGATGTTAAGAGTGACTTTCTTAATGGCTTTATTGAGAAGGAAGTTTATGTTAAGCAACCACCTGGTTTTGAAAATCCTAAATTTTCTATTCATGTCTACAAATTGTCTAAATCGTTGTATGGCTTGAAATAAGCTCCTAGAGCACGGTATAAAAGGCTCAAGTCATACTTGTTAAAGAATAATTTTTAAATTGGCAAGGTAGACAAAACTCTTTTCATGCTTAGGCATGGCAATGATCTATTACTTATTTAGATTTATGTGTATGATATCATCTTTGGTGGCTCCTCTCATGCTTTGGTTTCCAGGTTTTTCAGATACTATGAGCAGGGAATTCCAGATGAGTATGATAGGGGAGTTAACTTACTTCTTGAGTTTACAAGTAAAAAAGAATAAGCAGGGCATGTTTATTCATCAAACCAAGTATACAAAGGATCTGCTTAAGTGTTCTAATATGGGAGCCTGTAAACCTATTTCTATTTGAAGCTAATTCATCATGCTATCTTGAGGTGTTGTCAATGTATTCAGCAAGGGAGAGATTGTTAGACCGTGTGGCTAGATCTAGGATATTTTAGTAATGAATAATTAACAATAGTTAATTTATGATGATAAATAATTGACAATATTGCTTATCGATGTTATGTGAGGCGTGTAGCGTGTGTAGACTAATGTCGGTCAAATTGGGAAGAACTTGTGGCGGGAAAAATGTTGGTTTGGTCTTTGTATGTGTAGGATAACTCGGAGGTGATCGTGGTCTATGGCGACTACCAGGAGATGGCTTGGGGTGAAGTCATGGTCCAGATGGTCAAGGAGGTCGGAGGAAACGGTCGTGCTTGAGTTAGGGCGCATGGAGATCAAAGGTTGTTGGTGCATGTCGGAGCTACGGTGGTGCAGTCCGGAGGCTATGACATGTGACAGAAGTGTGAAAAACCCGTGTGGCAAAAGGGTTTTGGGTTTTTTGAAAAGTAGTGGGCTAAAAGTCTAGTTAAGATAAAAAAATGTCTGATTAGATGAGTTGTATTAGGGTTAATCATATTGTATTAGGGGTGCGAGGTGGCCGAGGCTTTTGGGTATAAAAAAGATAGGAGGCGGCTGTAGATTGATTGGTGTCATGAGCTTTTTGAATAAGAAAAAAGGATCGATGCTAATATGAGATCAAGGAGCTGGTTGCTTGCGTGAGGAGTTGGCTAGTTTTGGAAGGACGAAGTACTGCCGAATCCCATCTATCGTCGCTTTCAATCTCACGCTAGCATGTCGTCGTTTCCACGCACTAGAAAACCATCGATAGCACTGCTACTGCTTCGCTTTGTGTCCCAGCGCGCCAGCGTCGCTTCCATCGCATGATCGCGCAGCGCTAGCGCGTGCCGCCTGCCGTGCGTTCGCGTGAGCCGCTCGCTTGCCGTGCGCCAGCACGCACGCAAGTTCAGCACTGCCACGTACTGCGCGCCCACGTCTGCAGTTGATATCGATCGATTTGGGAAGCATGGCAGCCGAGAATGGGGAGCGCATCGAACGGTGAATCTTTTTATTTTTGTTGTCTTTTTGTCCTTTTTTTCTGTATTTACAGGTTTGTGAGCTGTAATCCAGGCATGGGTGACGTGGAGTATGTGAAGCCAGGTCACTCGGACGACAACAAGCTGCAGTTTTAGAAAGTTATCTGCATTTTTATTTCTTGCTGTAGTCTTTCCCGTTTTTGTGTAATCTGGATATCGTTTAGATCCGAAATTTGTGGATCGTGAAGCTGCACGATTCCCAGTCGGTTAGACTATATTCAGTATGTTTTGCATTGTTTTGAGTTAACAGAATACAGAGAAAATTGCCCCATTGCTGTTTCTCGGAAGAACTCTGAACTTCCGTTGCATTCTCTGTTTTTTTACTGTTCACTATCCGAAATCTTCAGTCTTGCGTGATCTCTGAATTCTGGGCTGAAACCAACATCTGGTATCAGAGCTTCAGGGTTGAGATCACTGCTCCACGTCAAGAAATGGCGGCACAGCAAGCGGCGAGAGAGGGCGGCGCGATGTCATTCCAGCCGCTGATGCTTTCCCCCTCAAATTATCCGGTCTGGGCGATCCGGATGGAAGCGATCCTCGACGCACATGGAGTGTGGGAGGCAGTGGAACCGGCAGAGGGAGCACAAGTTAACGAAAGGAAGGATAAGATGGCACGGGCCTACATTCTGCAAAGCGTTCCAGAGGATGTCTTGCTGCAGATCGCCAAGAAGAAGACGTCCAAGGAAATCTGGGATGCCCTCAAGCTGAGGTACTTGGGAGCAGAAAGAGTGAAGCAAGCCCGTCTGCAAACATTGAAAAGTGAGCTCGATGTGCTTCGGATGAAGGAGAACGAATCAATCGACGAGTTTGCCGGTAAGCTCAGTGCAATCGCTAGTAAATACACTCTTCTTGGTACTTCTCTTGAAGATGCAACCCTTGTCAAAAAATTGTTGGACTCTGTCCCTGAGAGATTCATCAATGTCGTTGCTGGCATTGAACAATTTTATGACTTGGCGACTATGCCGTTTGAGGAGGCAATCGGAAGGTTGAAGGCATATGAAGAGAGATCGGCGAGATTGCAGAGCAATGCCGTGAGCACTGATGGCCAGTTGCTGTTAACACATGCCGAGTGGCAGGCACAACAGAAAGGAACCGGTGGCAACTCATCATCTGGAGGCAAAGGGCACCGGTCTAGCAGTCTAGAGCGATCCAATTGGCGTGGTTGAGACCGCGGTAGATGCAAACGCGGCTGAGGGACAGCAAATCATGAGAAGTCAGTGAATACCAGTGGTGGAGGCCGGGGAACTCGAGACAAGAGTTCAATCAAGTGTTACAGTTGTGGCAATATGGGTCACTATGCATCTGAGTGTAGGAGCAAGAAGCAAGATGGAGAAGCTAATTTGTGTGCTGTCGAGGAGGAGCCAGCACTCATGTTGGCTGTGTCCCAGGAGGGTGCATGCAGTGAGCAAGACAAGCAGGTAGCAGTTTTGCTCAATGAAGAGAGATTGAAACCGGAGATGTACCATGGAGACAAATGTGAAGGGAGTGAAGATATTTGGTACCTGGATAATGGCGCCAGTAACCATATGACTGGCTGCCGGGAGAAGTTCCAGGAGTTAGATGAGAAGATCACTGGAAAAGTGAGGTTTGGCGATGGTTCCACCGTCCAAATCATGGGAAAGGGGTCAATTGTCTTTACCTGCAAAAATGGGGACCAGAAATTGCTTCAAGATGTATATTATATCCCAAGACTGTGGAGTGATATCATAAGCGTGGGGCAGTTGACGGAAGAAGGCAATGAAGTTCATATGGTGGGAGACCTTATGAAGGTGTATGGCAGAAACAACAAGCTATTGATGCAGGTGAAAAGGACCAAGAACCGGCTGTACAAGATCTGTCTGAAATCTGAAAAACCAGTCTGCCTGCTGACAAATCTCGAAGATCCATCTTGGCTGTGGCATGCAAGACTTGGCCATGTAAACTTCCATGATTTGAAGCTTATGGGGGAGAAGCAGATGGTAGTTGGAGTTCCACAAGTTGAACAGCCAAACAAGCTCTGCCAAGCCTGTGTAATTGCCAAACAGGCAAGACTGCCATTTCCCAAACTGACAAAATTCAGAGCAGAGCGACCACTTGAATTGCTTCATGCGGACATATGTGGTCCAATTACTCCCTGGACACTCAGTGGTAACAAGTATTTTCTTCTCATTATTGATGATCACACACGGTGGATGTGGGTGCATACACTTGCTGCAAAGAGTGAAGCACTTCAAGCGTTTCAGAGATTCAGAAAAGTGACTGAAAACAAGACCGGCTACAAGATTCAGACACTTCGGACAGACCGAGGAGGTGAATTCCTGTCCACTGATTTCACTCGGTATTGTGAAGAAGCTGGGATTGAGAGGCACCTTACAGCTCCTTACACTCCTCAGCAGAATGGAGTGGCTGAGCGTCGTAACCGCATAGTGATGGCAATGGCCAGATCTTTGCTTAAAAGCATGCGGGTACCGGCAAAGTTCTGGGGGGAGGTAGTCAGACATGCTGTGTACTTGTTAAATCGTTTGCCGACAAAAGTGCTTGAAGACCGCACACCTTTTGAAGCTTGGGAAGGTAGGAAGCCACACCTTGCTCATTTGAGAGTATTTGGATGCACTGCATATGTGAAGAATACCACCCCACATCTCAAGAAGCTGGATGACCGGAGTACTCCCATGGTGTATTTGGGAGTGGAAGAAAACTGCAAGGCCCATCGGCTGTACAATCCTCAGAGTGGGAAACTGCATGTTAGCAGGGACGTTGTTTTCCAGGAGGACCTCGAGTGGAAGTGGACTGCAGATAGTGGTTGTAGGACCGAAATGGCGACAGAGGGGGGTGAATGTCGCTCGCTTAAAATCGCCCTCGAGAAATCGAACACTGATTTTTCAAAAGATGCAAAACAACGCAACTCACAGAAAACATAAAATTAATTTTGCTGAAATCTGGGACGCATGCGATACCAAAAAATTCACCATAAAACAGAGATCATCCAGTAAAAATTTCAGCTAAAAACAATGCTGTTTGATCTGCATGCAAAATCGGAGAAAATCAGCACAAGAAAAAAAAGAGACACTCATGAACTAGATGCAGTTCGGCCAACAAGATTGCTTTGAGTTTTTTTTTAACCAACTGCACAAAGCCGAAAGAAGAAAGAAGCCTACCAAACTTTCAAGAATTAATGTAGCCAAGAAAAGAAGGATTAATCCAAACGGGATGATACTGCAGACTCATTAGAGGTCACTCATTAGAGGTCTGATTCAGCTTCATGCCCAAACAAAAAAACAACTTACTGAATGACCAAATCGGCTGCAACCAAAAAGCAATAAATGCACTGAAGACAAAACAGCAAAGAAATCGATCTGGAGACTAAAAAACGGCTGGAGGAAAGAAAAGAAATAGCAAGCAATCAAACCAGCCAAAAGAAATTTTTAATACCCAGCAAACACTATTTGGCTAGCTGAACTTTGCCGTCACAATGAGCTGGCCGAATGAAGCTATTGCTCTGCCGAGAGGGTACTGCATTCAGAGCCTTGACAAAAGGAGACCAAAAATACTTAGAACTTGGAATAACTGGGAAAAGGATGAAATCCTTCCAAACTTTTCAGAAACCAAACTCAGAACCTTAACCTAAATAGGATTGAGGCAAGAGAGACCAAGGGAAATCAAAAGAAACCCATGAATTTCAGATTGAGCCAAAAATCTGAAAATTACAGGATGCTACACAAAATCTCAAATTGCTCCTCCATCTTTAATCCTATGGCCATGATACTTTGCAAATGTGTTAGGAATACCCATGGGCTACTCCAGACCAAAAATCATGCCATCACAAAGAGGGAAACAGGGTCTAACCCAAAACCCTAGAGTTGACTGCAAACTTCAAAGATAAGGCCAAAGATTCAAATTACTCCATGGTCTCAAATCCTTTGCTAACAAGATTTTGCAAATAAGTTAGCAAGAGCAAGAGGATCACTCAGACCAAAAATTAGCCCATATAACAAAGGGAATCAAAAACTACTTAAAACCCTAGAACAGGCAAATGAAGAACAGAGAGGTTCAAAGTGCCAAATCTGAAATTAAAACCTTGTCTCTGGGATTTTAATCGATCAAATGACCTTAAAGCACTATCCCATCATAGAGCAACCCATTTTGGCACTCCCCAGCAATCAAGAACTCAGAACAACGAAAATCCAAAAAACACTCAAAGAAAACAACGAAGAACAGAGAGGGATGCACGAGACAAGAACTTCAGATTTTCATTCCAAATCCAACAGATGAATACAGATACGTCCCGATACGCATGGACATTAGGACAAGGAAGTGATTACAAGTCTCTCAATCCCTCATCTCCCACTCAATCCTCAAAATCACCAAGAAACTCACATACTCTTGGGAGGAATACACACTGAGGGGAGAGCTCTCTGGACACATCGAAGGAGACACTCACAGAGGGGACACAGCCCTGCTGTATACACCAACCCTCCACCAACTAAAGCCCTAAAGCCAAAACAACCACTAAAGCCTATTTTGACTAAAGGAAACCCTAAAACTCTTGGAGTGCTCAAGTGGGCATGCAGCCCCTCAATCCTATTTATAGCCTTGGCTAACGGGTCTCCGCCCCGTTACGCCTGCTAAATCCAACGGCGCCCGCTCCCGCTTGTGCAGCCTCGCGAATTTCCCGATTCGCCCCTCCTGCACCTTCCGGGAAGCTTCCGCGCTCCTTGCCTCGCACGCCTCGCAACCACCTCGAGTCTACGTCGTCTTCGACACATCCCGACCGTTCTGACCTCAGCGCCACCTGCGCCTAGTCCGGTCCACGTGTCTCGCCACGACTCCACCCGATGTCCTGCAGTCACACAGACAAGAAAACACGTCAAATAGCACCGCTCGACACATGAAAGCGTAAATACCATCACACTTACCACAGACGAAGTCCAAACCTGTCAAATCAAAGAATCGGCGTCCTAATCCCATATGACCAAGTTTGACCACAGTCCGACCGAGCCCGTTGCACCACGCAACGTCAGGGTCCGAACCACCCAAACCAAACTCGACTGACCTAAACAACTGTCAATTACTCATCACTCACATGTGGTCACCTCCACATGGTTCATCAATCTCCCCCTTGATGAGTGTATTGACAAAGTCGAAAAAGCGCAAAGTTGAGTTTGAGTTTGAAGAATCCAACATGGTCCAAAGACAGGAAAAAGAAGCTAATGACCATGTCGACAGAAGGAACCACTAGAGCAACAGCTGAAAGAGCAAATTGATCTCCAAAGCTCTAAACTATTCCCAACAGACTTTTTCTTCTCTATTCTCCCCCTTTTGGCAATAAACACATCAAGATGCAAAAGAGAGAATATGACATGTCAACGGATGAATATGGCTGAAGTGTGTTTATTTAAGCATTTAGAGCCATGAGAATTATCCAATATGACCAACAAGTACTACACCAAGCCATAACTCAATAAAACGCTATCTAGATCATGACAACATATATATATAAGCCAGCTAGAACACATGAATGACAATATGAAATATAGTGCTGTTTGTGATCAAGTCAAGTCATCAATGGGTAAAGTCCAACTAAAGATATCCAAAAATGATGCGGGCCATGTCAATAAGCTAAGCGGAAACAAGAAGCTAGTGTTGAGTCAATTAGAGTGCTACAAGCTCAAGAGTTTATCATTTGGTTAAGCACTTTTCATCTTTAGGTGATTAAGCAAATCTTGCACATTTGACAAATGTTCTTTTAAAGCTTATAGCTGTTTCCAACCAAAAATTTTATCATGTGCTAGATCTCAAGCCTTATGCGACTACTCCAAGCGAGAAGCTTAAGAAGATAGTCCAGGTCATCCAAAACTCCCCCTGAGTTCATGCCTAGTGCAATGGCAAGCCGTCTCATGAGAAAGAATTGGTGAAATCAGTTTTTTCGCACATAAAAAGAGATCCTTTTGCTTTTTAACAGATTGTGCTAACTCATGATGTATCAAGATGCTAAAATAGCTCAATCTAAGATTCAACCTAGATTCAAGACTCAACTCAGCCTATTTGACATGGCATGAATCATAAAGGGATAGCTCAAGAAAGACTAGACTCAATTGCTATCATGACAAGTTTTAATGTAAGTTGAGCAAGTTTAGTTAACTTATCATGGCAAAAGCTAGTCTATACATATGAAGTCATGATACGTCTAGCATATAAGCACAAATCATGGCAAGGTGTAAAGCATTGTAAACATGTCATAACAGGATAATAATCAAGGCTCAATGCAGTTATATTACAATGCGAGATGCTAACATGCAAGAAAATCCAGCTCCCCCTCAACATGAGATGCAACTTTTAGTTCAAGTTGAGTTAAGTCAATATTAAGCTCCAGAAGCTCCCAAATGAACTTCCCTTGAACCAAAGCAATACGAAACGAGAAGCTGGCAAAGAAAACAGCAAACGGGTAGTCCGTAAAGCATAGATAAGATATTGAGACAACTATGGCTCAGACTGACTCTCATCTACCCCATATGACTCCAGGACAATCAGCTGACAGTAAATCACACACTAGAGAGCAAACACGTACCCTGTCTACCCGAGGGTGGCCCAACCCTCGCTAGAACCTACAAGAAGTGAGTAAGCTCGACCTAGTGAGATAAGAAGCAGCTAATCCTGGAAACACAAGATAAGAGATAGAAGTCTAAGCATCTCGACAAGAGAAGCACTCTAACCTATGCTGGAAGGACTAAACCCAAATGCACCCTGAGTGCAATGCAACAGAAATGAGACAGAAGCATAATCAATATAGTAAAGCAGTAAAGCCCAAAGCTCCCCTCACTACAATCCGTAAGGACACACCACCCCAAGCTCTCCCCGCAGAGCTGAAAACCTCGAACTATCCAAAGGCTTGGTGAAGATGTCAGCCAACTGGTGGTCACTCTCCACAAACTGGAGCACTATATCACCCTTCTCTACATGGTCTCTAAGGAAGTGGTATCGGATATCAATGTGCTTGGTCCGAGAGTGCTGCACTGGGTTTTTAGCAATGTTGATAGCAGACGTGTTATCACAAAAGAGTGGAACACTGTCTAAGGCTAACCCAAAGTCCCGCAGGGTCGAAACCATCCAAAGTACCTGGCTACAGCAACTGGCAGCAGCAACGTACTCGGCCTCTGCAGTGGACTGTGCAACACAGGACTGCTTCCTCGAAGACCAGGAAATGAGAGAAGTGCCAATGAATTGGCAGGTGCCAGAGGTGCTCTTCCTATCTATCCTACAGCCGGCAAAGTCTGCATCCGAGAAGGCTCTCAAAGAAAGATAGGATGAGGAAGAGTACCAGATACCATAGTCAATGGTAGCTCGAAGGTACCGAAAGATGCGCTTCACCGCCTGGCGGTGAGATACGCGAGGAGAAGCCTGAAAACGAGCACACAGACACACTGAGAAGTGTATGTCTGGTCTCGAGGCAGTGAGGTAAAGAAGGGAGCCGATCATACTTCTGTATTCTTTCTGATCAACTGGCTCGCCATCCTCATCTGGGTCAAGATAGGCCGTAGAAGCCATCGGAGTTGACACCGGCTTCCCATCACTCATATCGAAGCGTCTCAAGAGGTCACGAGTGTACTTGCCCTGATGTAGAAAAGTACCCTCCCGAGACTGCTTGATTTGGAAGCCAAGGAAGAAAGTCAACTCACCCATCATGCTCATCTCAAACTCGGTGCTCATGACATCCGAGAACTGAGAAACCAGAGCATGGGAAGAGCCGCCAAAGATGATGTCATCGACATAGATTTGGACGAGCAGAAGGTCACTACCAAGCCTACGGATAAACAAAGTCTTGTCTACTTTACCCATCTCAAACCCATGACTCAACAAGTAGGACTTAAGCCTCTCATACCAAGCTCTGGGGGCCTGCTTAAGTCCATACAACGCTTTGGAAAGCTTGAAGACATGGTGTGGGTATTTGGGGTTCTCGAAACCTGGAGGCTGTCTGACGTAAACTTCTTCCTCAATAACGCCATTAAGGAAGGCACTCTTGACGTCCATCTGGTAGAGCTTGAAACCCTTAGAAGCTGCAAAGGCAAGCAGGATTCTAATGGCCTCAAGTCGAGCTACAGGGGCAAAGGTCTCCTCGAAGTCTAGACCCTCAACCTGGGAAAACCCCTGAGCTACCAGTCTAGCCTTGTTTCGAATAACCACTCCATCCTCGCTCTGCTTGTTCTTGAACACCCACTTAGTCCCAATAATATTGTGACCTCGCGGGGGCTCGACAAGCGACCAGACCTTGTTCCTCTCGAAATTTTCTAGCTCCTCATGCATGGCATTGACCCAAGACTCGTCAGAAAGAGCATGAGAAACATCCTTGGGCTCAAAGGAGGCAATGAAAGCAGAATGGAGACAGAATTGAGATAAGCCAGATTTTGAGCGGGTAACACGCTCGAACAGGTCTCCAATCATCTGCTCAGAAGGATGTCTTTTCTGGATATGTCGGGGAGGTCCAGGATGAGATGAAGAAGTGGCCTCTACCTCGTGAGCTGACGAGATAGGAACAGAGCCACTAGCTCCAGAGGAAGCAGAAGGCATGGGCTGATCACCTGGAGGTGTGGTGGAAGACGGCACCTCAAGGGGTGGATAAGGGACTGGATCGGGTAGACAACCCTCATCTCCATCATCCTCGTCATCCACGAAGATGGTCTCGGACTGCTCTAAAGAACCTGAGATATCAGGCCTAGTCCCCGGACTGGCCTCGTCAAAGGTCACTTCACAGGTCTCTACCAATTTGCTAGACTCGCAGTTCCAGACCCTATAAGCCCGCGAAGAAGGCGAGTAACCTAGAAAGATCCCATCACAAGAACGTGACTCGAACTTATCTAGGTTCTCAGACTTCAGAATAAAGCACTTGCAACCAAACACACGAAAATGAGAGACGCTGGGCTTTCGCCCGTATCTCAACTCATAAGAAGTGCGGTGCAGGTGTGCCCGAAGAAAAACTCGATTTGAGACATGGCACGCGGTGGCTATAGCCTCAGCCCAAAACTTCCGCGGTGTAGAGTACTCATCAAGCATCGTCCTGGCCATCTTGACCAAGGTCCGGTTCTTTCTCTCCACGACGCCATTTTGCTGCGGGACATGCGGAGAGGAGAACTGATGCTCTACACCTGTCTCACCACAGAAACTCTCGAAGTAGGAATTCTTGAACTCCGTGCCATTGTCACTGCGGATCGCTCGTAAGGCACCCGGGAGCTCAACAGAAAGCCTACTGAAAAGACCTCGAAAATGTGAAAACGTCTCATCCTTCGAGGCTAAGAAAAACACCCAAGAATACCTCGAGAAGTCATCGACCACGACAAGAACATACCACTTCCCTCCTGCTGACTGCACTCGAGCTGGTCCCACTGTATCCATGTGGAGCAGCTGTCCTGGTGCATCGGTCATAGTCACAGTGACCGGAGGATGTGAAGCGGCAACCATCTTGCCGTGCCGGCATGGAGTGCAAACAAGATCTTTGACCATTTTGAGCTTCGGCAGACCACGAATGAGGTCGTGGCCGCTAACTCGGGTCAAATGATCAAATCCAATATGACCAAGTCTCCTATGCCAGAAGGTCAAATCACGGGACTCTGAGGCAACTAAACACCTGAGAGGATCACCAGAAGACTCAGAAAAATCAGCACGAAAGATCCTCCCAAAACGAGAAATCCCGCAAACTAGACTACCCGAAGAATCAAGAATTTTGCAATTGTTTTTCTTAAAACTCACCTCAAAGTCGTCATCGGTAAGCTGAGAAACTGAAAGCAAATTGTACTGCAGCTTACTAACCAAGGCAACATCTTTCAAAATGAAAGAATCATTAATGCGCACTGTACCTTTGGCGATGACACGCCCAGATGAAGCGTCTCCGAAGGTGATCGTCTCATCACCTGGAGCACGGGCAAGGGAAGAAAACCAACGAGAATCTCCGGTCATGTGTCGTGAACACCCGGAGTCTACGAGCCAAACCTTTCCCTTCCTTGCCCGGCGAACCTGAGTCAAACAGAGAGTAAAGTCTCAGTACTGGGGTAAATCAAGAGTGATTTTGGCACCCAATACTGAACAACACGTCGAGCAGATGAAGTAGTCAAGCACGACTGACCTCTATCTACCCTACGCTCTCTGTCACTCACAGCAGAAAGTCTGTGAGCAGACCTGAAGCTGTTGCGGGGTCCGACTGCTACGGGAGAGCGAGTCGGAACACCGGCAACACGCTGAACACGCCGCGGGTAACTGTCTCGACGGGGGAAACGAGATGTACCCTCAGGACGGCGGAAGTCATGACCAGGAGCAGCATGAGGATGAAAAACAGAAGACTCAGAAAAACCAAGTCCTCGATGCTGCCCAAACCCATCAACAGCAGTAAACCTAGACCTCGTGCTGGTCCTAGGTGCACTCAGGATCTGGGGCTGACCCTGAATACGCCTAGGAGACTCAACACGGTCTCTACGCGCGATCTTGGCGCGCCTGAAGCATCGATCAACCGTGTGTCCATCCTTCTGACAGAAGGTGCAGTGATACTTCATCCTCTGAGAGGTAGAAGTAGCACGGTCAGGCTTCGCCTTCTGAGAGGCCGAAGCGGCAGGTGCAATCACCTTTCTATCAGAAATCCCCTGGACATAGCCCGCTGACTTAAATTGGACTTTCTCGGTCCTGGGCTCGGTCTCGATCACACCTGGTGCTATGGGTCTGAGCACAGCAGGTGGATGCTTCCTCATATCCTCATAATAGTCATATCCTAGACCCTGATTAAATCTGCAAATCTTGGACTGGTCTAGAATAAGATTAAGCTTCTTCTTGCCGCCTACAAATCTCTGGAGAGTGTTCATAAGGTACTGACACTCCCGAAAGAGAGAGGTGCAAGAAGAGCAGGGAGAAGAGGAAACAGCAGGAGGTAAGGGAGCAGAAGAAGAACCAACAGTAGAGGAAAGAATGGCTTGTGTACGCACAGCCGACTCTGAGGGGACAGTCCTACTACTAGCAGGTTGGTTCGCGTCTCTAGGCGTCTCACCCTTACCCTGGGGCTTCTCCCCCACACCATCAATCACATCACAACCAGATTGTGGCTTCTCTAGTAAGTCCTTAGTTAGCTTCACACATTTGTCATTCAAAGCAACGAGTTCAAGTTTTAGTTTATCACAACTAATGCATGGTGAGCTAACAGGATCCTTAGTCGCATACTGAGCCATTTTCTTGTTGTTGTCAATCAGTTCTTGAAACTGTTTTGAGACAGCTTCAAGTTCAGTAGTTAACTTGGGACAGTTCAAACATGAATCAATAGGCTCAAGTAAAGAAGCATTCAACTCAGCAATTTTGTGATCTGCCCGTTTTAGGTTCATTTTTAAATTATTGCAATTTTCACAAGAATCGGGCAGATCAAGGAGCATGGCATAAGGTCCTCTAGCAGCAATGTCCTTAACCTCACATGAGGTGGGAGAAGTAGTCTCATCAGTAGTAAGTAGGGTAACAGCCATCCTACTCAACTCTAACTCAGCAAGCAGACTAACATTCTCCACCTTAAGCACATCAAGCTCAGAAGACAAACTATCATGAGAGGTCCTTAGTTTCTCCATGTCTCCAAGCAAAGCAGGGCATGTATCACAATCGTCACGGGAGGGAGCAGATCTAAGTGAAGTAATCTCCCGTGATAGTCTATCTACTTCCTTCTCTAACTCGGTACACCTAGACCTAGCTCTAGCATGAAATCCACCTAGCTTAAGAAAAGCATCATTTAGCTGGTCATAAGAATGGAGTACCTCATCCAAGTCGGAGTACAGCTCGCTGTCGCTGATCTCGCCCTCGAGGGCCATGAAGCACATGCCGGAGAAGTTGTCGCCGCCATCCTTGGGCTCTTGGTCACCCGTCCCGTCGTCGTCGCTCCATCCCTCCACCTCGCTGAGGTCGAGGTCGTCGAAAGCGGTGAGGACGCGGTGGAAGAGCTTCTTGGCCTTCCCGAAGTTGCGGAACTTCTTCTTTCCCGGCGTCTGAGCTGGAGTCTTCTTGTTGCGGTTCTTGTCGGTGTAGTCGTTCTTGCCTGAACCGCCGTAGTCGTTCTTGCCCTTCTCCAGCTTGGGACAGTTCGCTCGAATGTGGTTGGGGCCACCACACTCGAAGCAGATGACTGGTCCGCCTCTCTTTCTGTCCCTCCTCCTCTTGTAAGCATGGGAGAACTTCCGAGCTAGGAGGGCCAGCTGTTCATCCTCTAGCTGCTCTAACTGATCATCAGTTACGTCACATAGAGCAGCTAGGGAGAACCCACAAAGCGAATCGGCGGAAAAACCAGAAGCCGGACTGGGATCGGTGACCAAAGCCATCGACTGTGACTTCAACCGACGAGAGACAACGTCAATCTCGTGAGTCTTGAGGCGCGAGTACAGCGCGTCAAGAGTCAGGGTCGAGAGGTCTGTCGTGTCTTTGATGGTGGTCACCTTCATCTCCCACACGCGCAGATCGAGTGCCGCGAGCATCTGACGAGCGTTGTCCGAGTCGGGGTATGTGAGACCGACCGCTCGGAGGTTGCTCAAGATTTTGTGAAATCGCGAAAAGCACTCGTCCAGGGACTCACCAGCAAGCATCTCGAATTTGTTGTATTCGCGCTTGAACTGGTCCTGTCGAACCGTCTTGATCTGGGTGGTGCCCTCATGGTATGCGTCGAGGGTCACCCAGATGTCGTAGGCGGACGACAGGTGAGATATACGGTCAAACTCGCTATGACTCAACCCCTGGATGATGATGTTCCTTGCCTTTGCATTCGCCTCAACATCAGCCATGTTCCCGGCATTGATGTTCTCATCGGCAGGAACAGCGAATCGTACTTTGACCTTCCGCCAGATGGCATACCCCTGGGCCTGGATGTATGTCTCCATTCGGCTCTTCCAGAAGGGGTAATCGATGCCATCGAACACGGGCGGCTTGGTCGAGTACTTGTCCGTCGCCATGGCTCTTGAGACCGGTTAAGATCTATGAATTAGAGCTAACCTGGCTCTGATACCAATTGTAGGACCGAAATGGCGACAGAGGGGGGTGAATGTCGCTCGCTTAAAATCGCCCTCGAGAAATCGAACACTGATTTTTCAAAAGATGCAAAACAACGCAACTCACAGAAAACTTAAAATTAATTTTGCTGAAATCTGGGACGCATGCGATACCAAAAAATTCACCATAAAACAGAGATCATCCAGTAAAAATTTCAGCTAAAAACAATGCTGTTTGATCTGCATGCAAAATCGGAGAAAATCAGCACAAGAAAAAAAAGAGACACTCATGAACTAGATGCAGTTCGGCCAACAAGATTGCTTTGAGTTTTTTTTTAACCAACTGCACAAAGCCGAAAGAAGAAAGAAGCCTACCAAACTTTCAAGAATTAATGTAGCCAAGAAAAGAAGGATTAATCCAAACGGGATGATACTGCAGACTCATTAGAGGTCACTCATTAGAGGTCTGATTCAGCTTCATGCCCAAACAAAAAAAACAACTTACTGAATGACCAAATCGGCTGCAACCAAAAAGCAATAAATGCACTGAAGACAAAACAGCAAAGAAATCGATCTGGAGACTAAAAAACGGCTGGAGGAAAGAAAAGAAATAGCAAGCAATCAAACCAGCCAAAAGAAATTTTTAATACCCAGCAAACACTATTTGGCTAGCTGAACTTTGCCGTCACAATGAGCTGGTCGAATGAAGCTATTGCTCTGCCGAGAGGGTACTGCATTCAGAGCCTTGACAAAAGGAGACCAAAAATACTTAGAACTTGGAATAACTGGGAAAAGGATGAAATCCTTCCAAACTTTTCAGAAACCAAACTCAGAACCTTAACCTAAATAGGATTGAGGCAAGAGAGACCAAGGGAAATCAAAAGAAACCCATGAATTTCAGATTGAGCCAAAAATCTGAAAATTACAGGATGCTACACAAAATCTCAAATTGCTCCTCCATCTTTAATCCTATGGCCATGATACTTTGCAAATGTGTTAGGAATACCCATGGGCTACTCCAGACCAAAAATCATGCCATCACAAAGAGGGAAACAGGGTCTAACCCAAAACCCTAGAGTTGACTGCAAACTTCAAAGATAAGGCCAAAGATTCAAATTACTCCATGGTCTCAAATCCTTTGCTAACAAGATTTTGCAAATAAGTTAGCAAGAGCAAGAGGATCACTCAGACCAAAAATTAGCCCATATAACAAAGGGAATCAAAAACTACTTAAAACCCTAGAACAGGCAAATGAAGAACAGAGAGGTTCAAAGTGCCAAATCTGAAATTAAAACCTTGTCTCTGGGATTTTAATCGATCAAATGACCTTAAAGCACTATCCCATCATAGAGCAACCCATTTTGGCACTCCCCAGCAATCAAGAACTCAGAACAACGAAAATCCAAAAAACACTCAAAGAAAACAACGAAGAACAGAGAGGGATGCACGAGACAAGAACTTCAGATTTTCATTCCAAATCCAACAGATGAATACAGATACGTCCCGATACGCATGGACATTAGGACAAGGAAGTGATTACAAGTCTCTCAATCCCTCATCTCCCACTCAATCCTCAAAATCACCAAGAAACTCACATACTCTTGGGAGGAATACACACTGAGGGGAGAGCTCTCTGGACACATCGAAGGAGACACTCACAGAGGGGACACAGCCCTGCTGTATACACCAACCCTCCACCAACTAAAGCCCTAAAGCCAAAACAACCACTAAAGCCTATTTTGACTAAAGGAAACCCTAAAACTCTTGGAGTGCTCAAGTGGGCATGCAGCCCCTCAATCCTATTTATAGCCTTGGCTAACGGGTCTCCGCCCCGTTACGCCTGCTAAATCCAACGGCGCCCGCTCCCGCTTGTGCAGCCTCGCGAATTTCCCGATTCGCCCCTCCTGCACCTTCCGGGAAGCTTCCGCGCTCCTTGCCTCGCACGCCTCGCAACCACCTCGAGTCTACGTCGTCTTCGACACATCCCGACCGTTCTGACCTCAGCGCCACCTGCGCCTAGTCCGGTCCACGTGTCTCGCCACGACTCCACCCGATGTCCTGCAGTCACACAGACAAGAAAACACGTCAAATAGCACCGCTCGACACATGAAAGCGTAAATACCATCACACTTACCACAGACGAAGTCCAAACCTGTCAAATCAAAGAATCGGCGTCCTAATCCCATATGACCAAGTTTGACCACAGTCCGACCGAGCCCGTTGCACCACGCAACGTCAGGGTCCGAACCACCCAAACCAAACTCGACTGACCTAAACAACTGTCAATTACTCATCACTCACATGTGGTCACCTCCACATGGTTCATCAGTGGTAAAGAGGAAGAGCAACTAGTTATTCTTGATACCTTGTTTTCGGACATATTGCATACTGCAACTGAAAATACAGCTACGGCAACAGAAGGTGTCCCAGTCACAGGTGAATATCAAGGAGATACTTCACCTACTGCAGCAGGAGTCGGATCAGCAGAACCGTCCTCCACTGCTGAAATGCCGAGCCCCTCCACACCTCAGCTGAGTACAGGGTCTGCAAACTCCACTCAGGTACTGTCATCACCTGAGTCAATTGCCGGACCAGTGAGGTATCGTTCACTTGCAGATGTCTATGCCAACTCTGAAGTGGTAGCAGTACCAGAAGAGGAAGAAGAGGAGGAATTGATGTTGGCATTGTCTGAGGAACCTGCAAATTTCCAAGAGGCATCTACAGAGAGCTGCTGGCTTGAAGCAATGAAGAGTGAATTGGAGTCAATTGAGAAGAATGGGACATGGACTTTGACTGAACTCCCTGCAGGACACAGACCAATAGGTCTAAAGTGGGTGTTTAAGTTGAAAAAAGACTCAAGTGGTGAGGTGGTCAAGCACAAGGCAAGATTGGTTGCCAAAGGATATGTGCAAAAGCAAGGCATTGACTTTGAGGAGGTTTTTGCACCGGTGGCAAGGCTTGATACAATTCGGGTAATCCTTGCTCTTGCTGCAAATTACAGTTGGGAAGTGCATCATCTAGATGTTAAATCAGCATTCCTTAATGGAGAATTAGAGGAAGAGGTTTATGTCACTCAACCAGAAGGTTTTGAGGTGAAGAACCACCTACATAAGGTGTATAAGCTGTCAAAAGCCCTTTATGGCTTAAGGCAAGCTCCCCGAGCTTGGAACATTCGGTTGGATAAGAGCTTGAAGGGGTTAGGCTTCAGGAAATGTGCACAGGAGCAAGCTGTTTATACCAAAGGAGTAGGTGTATCAAGGATCATCATTGGTGTGTATGTAGATGATCTAATAGTGACAGGAGGTAGCACTACTGAAATTCAGAAGTTCAAGACACAGATGATGAATGAGTTTGAAATGAGTGATCTGGGACTTCTCTCCTACTATTTGGGTATTGAGGTGAGACAGCAGGATGGCAAGATTGAGCTCAAACAATCTGCTTATGCCAAGAAAATCTTGCAGCAATTTGGAATGGCTGACTGCAATCCAGCAAAATTTCCAATGGAGCCCAAGTCAAAGCTGAACAAAGATCCTGAAGGTACTCCTACTGATGCCAGGGAGTATAGAAGGTTGATTGGGTGCCTCAGATACCTATTACATACCAGGCCGGATCTTTCATATGCAGTTGGAATGGCTAGCAGGTACATGGAAGGTCCTACCACTTTACATTTCAAAGCAGTGAAGCAGATTTTAAGATACCTCAAAGGGACATTTCAGTTCGGGTTGTCCTATGTGAAGGGGAGCTGTGAAGAAAGCATTTTCGGTTACTCTGACAGTGACTTGTCGGGTGACTTGGATGGAAGGAAAAGTACAAGTGGAATGGCATTCTACTTGGGAGAGAATTTGGTAACATGGAACTCCCAGAAGCAAAAGACAGTGGCTTTATCCACTTGTGAGGCTGAGTTCATGGCAGCCACTACTGCAGCCTGTCAAGCGTTATGGCTGCGGAGTATTATCAGTGAACTGATGGGAACCGAAGCAAAGCAAGTGACGTTGTTTGTAGACAACAAATCAGCGATAGCGCTTATGAAGAACCCAGTTTTTCATGGCCGCAGTAAGCATATTGATACCAGGTTCCATTTCATTAGGGACTGTGTGGAGAACAAGTTGATTCAAGTAGCTTTTGTCAGTTCCGGCGAGCAGCGAGCAGACTGCTTGACAAAGGCGCTATCAGGTGTGAAGCTGGGAGAAATGCGTTATTTGATTGGTGTCCATGAGCTGCAAGTATGCCAGGATTAAGGGGGAGAATGTGAGCTGTAATCCAGGCATGGGTGACGTGGAGTATGTGAAGCCAGGTCACTCGGGCGACAACAAGCTGCAGTTTTAGAAAGTTATCTGCATTTTTATTTCTTGCTGTAGTCATTCCCGTTTTTGTGTAATCTGGAGATCGTTTAGATCCGAAATTTGTGGATCGTGAAGCTGCATGATTCCCAGTCGGTTAGACTATATTTAGTATGTTTTGCATTGTTTTGAGTTAACAGAATACAGAGAAAATTGCCCCATTGCTGTTTCTCGGAAGAACTCTGAACTTCCGTTGCATTCTCTGTTTTTTTACTGTTCACTATCCGAAATCTTCAGTCTTGCGTGATCTCTGAATTCTGGGCTGAAACCAACAAGGTTAAAAATTAGAAGATAGTCAATTTGGAGAAAAGTTTCTGCTCCGTGTTGCAATCATTCATTCTCTCTGATTGTCATCAACGATCCTATAAATATATACGGCAAGAAAGATTGTTCAATTACCCTGTGTGTTGATCTCTTTGTATATGAATGTGCAATTACAGTGTCTAAAAATTTCCTAAACCTAATCATCTTGTATGTATCTTTTATCCACATATCTATCAAAACAATCTACACAAAAAGGCAGGTAAATTGATCAAAATGGCCTCTTGAGCCCCTTGAAGTCGACTGTCTCGATGCACTCAACACTGCCTCTGGAGCCATTGAGCAGCTCTCTGGCCCACTCCTTGGTCACACCGCTGCAGCCCACTTGGCCGTGGACAAAGAGAGCTCGCAGAGCATGACGGCGGCACTAGACCGCATGAGCAGCTCACCGTGGGACATCACCGAGATGAGCTACTTGAGCGAGGCCGAGGAGGCAATGCAGCAGTGCGACTCCTCGTTGAGTAGGAAGAACACACGCAGAATAAAGCACGCTACCCCCCTCGAATCAATCAGCAAAACTTCCCACCAGCCCACCGTATGAACAGTTACTAATGAAGTTGTAGAGATAGTTAAATATTGTAAAATTACAATTACATGCATATGAAGTTATCATCTGTAATTCATGAAATTACTTACAATTCTCAGTACATTAGACTCCTACTAGCGGAGTGGTAGCGTTTGTTAATTTATGAAAAAGTTACTATCATACGCATATCAAGTTATCATCTGTAATTTATGAAGTTATTTACAGTTCTCACACACATAGTATCGTTGTTGCCATAACCATCATCCGCTAATTACATCCGATCTAGTAATCCAGGGCATTAATTATGGGCGGCTACTAACCAATGCGCAGATGCAAATTGCGCACTGAAAAGTTACCATCAATTGTGAACAAAGTTACTATCAGTAGCGAGTGAAGTTACTGTCGAACGCTCACAGTGCACAACAGGTAATAACTTTCCTTACAACAGGCAATAACTTCCTTACGACCGAAATCTACAAAATTTACGGGCACTACAACTACCGAACGCTCATAGTACACAGTAATTAATAACTTTCCTCACAATAGGCAATAACTTTTCCTCACGACCAAATATACTAAATTTACAGGCACTGCACCAGATGAACCAGCGCTGCACCACATGGCTCGTGTGTACCGTACACGTAGGCACTCATTAGCACTACTGCGTGTGTAGGAAGCCCTTTTACTACTCCCGGATGTAGTTACTCCTAATGCCGTATCTCGTAAAGTAGGAAGTATCTAACGTAACGGAGGGTATGTATGTGTATTATATAAGTACATAAGACCATATAAGTGGTATGTATACTTTTTAAGGTGGCATGTACAATTTTTTAAATATACTCCTTTTTATGTTGGTATTAGCAAAAATGCCAAAGACCATGTGTTCCCTTGCAATTTTTTTATACAGCTGGCATTGGAGTATCGTAGAATTAGTATATGAGTATACTTAAGGTGATAAAGGAATATGTTATGTTCGTTTATGTGGTACATTATAGATGGGTGTAACTACACCCGGGATAGATGTATTTTTCCTATATATATATATATATATATATATATATATATATATATATATATATATATATATATATATATATATATATATATATATATATATATATATATATATATATATATATATATATAGTATAAATAACAGGGGCACCTAGGTGTCTGGACACCTAGTCTCCCTACCTTTGGATTGCTTTTAGATGCGTGCTAGTGTGATTGAGACTTTCCATCCATGATTAAGACTTTCCTTCCATGATTGATTTAGCATGCCTAATATATTACATACCATACATACCATTGCTCTAGCACGTATCTAAAAGCAATCTAACGGCAGGGAGCCTAGGTGTCTGGGCACCTAGGTGTCCCATTTCAGCGTCTATATATATATATATATATATATATATATATATATATATATATTAAAAGGGAAAATATTTACGGAAGCTCTAGCCACTGGCCATGCATGGACTCCACCGTTGTTCCAATCAAGAGAGAAACTTTTCCCAATTGCGAACAAACATGGAATGGTCTAGAGACGGGGTCATAAGCTCATTGAGAATTCAAGTCAATAGCTAATTAATCTTTTAATACGATGATCGTTCATTACATGTATAGTTCAGCAGCGACACCGATCGAGGCTCTGCTCAATTTTGAGGGTGCCGCACCGGCGAGCTGCCACCGCGCCGGTGTTGTCAATCAGGAGCAGATGTTGTGATGAGACCTGGCGGCGGCCATGTTTTAAGTTAGAGATAATTTAGCTCAAAACATAAACCTCGTAATATACTGCATCCAATATATCCGGCCAGCGTGTCCATGTTTATAGGTCATTCAGTTGGCAATTGGCAAGTACTTTGTTCGTTCTTTGTTCAAAACATGAATTGTGTTGTTTCCCAACGTCCCTAGAAAAAGTTCTTAAAGAGTCAGATAAAAAGTCTACATTGCCTCTGATAAATTAATGATTAGATCTAATTTCTACTATCACTATTAGTACTAGTAGAATGTGTCAAAAACTTCCCTTCTTTTTTGGTTGACTTCGGGTTAGTTTTGGGCTGTTCTGTCTTTTGTAGCTAGCTTGGAGTGGATGGAGTGATTTCCTGCATCGTTATACCGAGTGGCGCCGTCCCCAGGGCGAGTTCCTTGAGCTCCGTTTTGTATTGACTTTCTGTAAGCTGCTTCTGCTTTTAGAAATCAAAACTATTACGAACACATCAACTTCTATAAGTTATTTTTATCAATCACTACTATTCATCTTTTATATATTGTAACATACTTTGTATTTTATTATGTCAAGATTCCATAAGTTATATGACGGTCTAAATGTTATAGTGTCTTTCGTTATACCATCTTTCTTATATAACGCACTACTATTCATCAGTCATCATTATTCATCAGTTGTAATCAAAAGCTATCGGCCGGAAAAACCAACACGAACAGAACCATATCGAGTGGCGACGTCCTGACGGTGAGGTCCTCGAGCCCTTGGATCGGGGCTCCTCCCCTCTTGTTATCTAGTCTCCGCAAAACTCTACAGTTTCTTGGCGATTTGCCTCTTATAACGGATGTGAGGTAGGGGATCTCCCCCTTCCGTTCCTTCAAGACAAAAAAAAAAAAGAAAAATGAAAAGAAAACTCGCCAATGAAAACTAGTTTATAAAATGTTTGTAGAATCACCCTAAGGTCGCCTATTAATTCATGCCTGGCAAGCAGCGAACTCTACTGTGCTGCATCGACGAGTAATTAATGGTGGGTTTGGTGCTTTGATTGTTTACATTTCCTCGGATGAGGTAGAAATTGTACTAAAATGAAACAAGGTAATATATCTTGATTCCTTAAGTAGGAATAAAAAAGACTACAAAGTTGTCAGCCAAGTAATCGATAGGTAAGTACATTTTTTCTATTGTACTCTATCTTTCCTTCCGAATGACTAAGACCAACTTTTTCGAATCATGTAGGGCGTTCGCGATGTACGTTGCAAAGGCAGGTGTCTCGACACAAGGGGCCAAAGGCCTGACACATGTTCGAAATTTTAAGGTATTCGCTATTACACATTAACTAATCCTATGCAACAGTTGGTAGTAATGCCTCTTGAATTAACACATTCCATTTTTTGCAGTGCCACCAGCAGTCGCTGGGTAACACGTGTGGATTCTATGTTTGCTACCATATGGACTTACTCCTCGATTTCTCGGGGATCACTAATTCTAAGGTTTGTCAATTTTTCCATAATTATTTCATATATATATATATATATATATATATATATATATATATATATATATATATATATATATATATATATATATATATATATATATATGCGCATTGATATTCGACATGCTGCGTCCATCCCGTCAACTGCATTTTGAAATAGCCCGACTTTTCACAAATTCGAGGAGAGTGCGCCTACTTTTTGGTGGCTAACGTCATAAACTCAGATGGAGAGTTCCACAACAAAAAATGATTTTTTATTGCTCTTATCACTCTGGAATCGAGGTCTCGCGAAAGGAACAGATCCATAACCAATGAACTTGTCAGCTGCACAAGCAATACTTGAATGGCAATCATGCACCATCCAAGTATTGCTTGTGCAGCCTGACAAGTTCGTTGATTATGTATCTGTTCTTTTCGCGAGACCTTGATTCCGGAGTGATAGAGCAATAAAAAATGCAATGTTACCATCTAAGTGCAAATGCAATGTACATCTTTTGTAATTGTGTATTAGTTAATAGATATTTTATTTCATTTCAATTAATTGATTTGCAAAATGGATGTTTTATGTTTGTGAAATGAAATGCGATGTGAATTGGATGTTTTATGTTTGTGAAATGAATTGAGATGTGAATTGGATGTTTCATGTTTGTGAAATGAATTGAGATGTGAATTGTATGTATACATGTACATATTGATCTGCTTGTTTCAGAGGGCATGGCTAGCATTTCCTGAGGCTAGCCAATAAACAGAAATAGATTTAGGGTAGAAAAGATATCACAGACGGTTTGTAACAAAAAACCATCTGTGATAGCTGATAATCATAGATGGTTTTTACTTACAAACCGTCTGTGATAGGTGATAATCACAGACGGTTTTTAGTTGCAAACCGTCTGTGATTAGCAACTATCACAGACGGTTTTTGGTTAAAAAATGTCTGTGATATTTACACCACAGACGGTTCGAAAACCGTCTGTGATAACCTTCGATTATCACTGACCCATAAATTCAGACGGTTCAGAAAACTGTCTGTAATGACGTTTCTGAATCGTCTGTAATACGATTTTCTGTAGTAGTGGAAGGTCCGTTCAAATGAACATGATAAACTACAGAGTGCAATATAGTCTACTAGACGTGTCTACCAACCAACTTCCATGTTCCCCCAAAAGCATATCGGATTAGGTCCGAAAGTTGTTTTGCTGTGCCTAAGGCAGGGCAAAACAACTTTCGAACCTAATTCGATATGCTTTTGGGGGAATAGGGAAGTTGGTTGAATGCGGCTTTCCTGTTCCGTTCTTGGTATTCCCATCAGTATTCCCTCCGTGTGGCAAGCATTTGTTGGTTGTGTTTTTTAGTGGCCCCTCCTTATTCCGTTTCCATCCACGACAACGGGGTATAGTAACTGGTTTTTTCTGTTATTCTCGCTTTCTGTTGTGGACTAATATCCCATCCACTCCAATTACAATAATGTCCTTGGGGAGGCCATGGAACTCTCGCCGGCGGTGACCACGACCACTGCTGGAGATCGAGGCTTTCACCAATTCCACACAATCAAACGCTGATGGCGCAGCTCCCAATGCCGAACGCCGTCCTACAGAGCAAACCTTGGAGTTAGCAACAGCTTTTGACGCATGAGCTGGCGGCAAGTCTGTGCACCTCCTCGTCACATACAATTAGCAGCGGCGGCCCCTTCCTGATGGAGAAGATGACATGCAAACTTGGAAAAGATTGTTATCTGTACATTTGCCGGGTTCCTTCCATTTGATTCACTTTCTTGCTAACCGCTAGTTTTCAATTAGTTGCTTGTTAACCTTTTTGCTTTGACTAATTGCTGAATTGACGAAAGGCTGTCAGTTGTTTCTGGCCGGAATGATATCGGGACCACCACGCAAAAAACCTCAGCAAAAGGAAACAGGGAAGCTGCATTCCAAAACGAGACAGATTCTTCTGTTCACCCAAAATAAAATATCGAATTAGGTGAAAGTTGTTTTGCCGTGCCTAAAGCATATCGTTCACTCGGTCTCCCCAAAAGGCAAGAGATCCTGTAGTATTTAACCGATGATAATCATGTTCTCCACTCGTACGGGTACGGCAGAAGCACATAAGCAGGGTTGTTGGCAAGACAAGCTGGAGAGAGAGCGAGCATATAGCTAGCCTTCGCTTAGCTCAAGATTGACCAAAACAATTATTCATAGTCCTCGATAGAATTCTTTTTTGAGATAATATAATGAGTGTAACACTTCGGCTTCTCCCTAAGCACAAAGTGCTACCACCTACCATATAACGCTACTAAATCCAAGCATTTCCACCGGACTTGCGCAGCAACTCCTCTACTTAAAAACTTCACCAAATGGCAAACAACATACTCTTGACACTAAGCTCAGCAGAGGTAAAACCTTGCCAATTACCAAACCATACTCAGGTGCTATACTGATGTGACCACGCCACCAACACGTACGACCATAGCGGCCAATATCAAGAATGAACTAAAGGTGAATTCGTTTCTTCAACTTCAACATATTTTAAATGAGAATATGATGCTACCTAATGATGAAAATATATATATTTGTAGCACCACATCACTTTGGAACCAATTGAAGCAAGGGTTCAACTTGGACAGGTTTTGGAATCCAATTCGGCCTCCAGATCAATTCGGATTCAGTTTGACAAGCCAACTTCAAACGGCCATAACTTTTGATCCAGAAGGCTTCTCGGGGCCCGTGAGTACTCGTTGGAAAGATCTTGGAGTCTACTTTCAGATGGATCTGGTCTCACCTCCAAACTCCACTCGAGCAGATCAGAAACTGCGAAACAAGTCACGTCACTTTTCCAGTCCGACTCAAAGTGGGCCGAGGGCCTTGTAACTTGGGCTATTTGGGCCGGTACTGTTCACATGAACAGTACACGTGGGTGAACAGTAACTAGGAATAGTACCACATCCCTTTTCATTAGATAAGTGTAGCTTCCCCCTCCCCTATTTAAGGAGGCCACACCCCTTTAGTTTTCCTCGGGTTTTTCTTAAGAGTTTATTCTGCTTAGCAGTTTCGCCGCATGTTCGGTTTGAGGAACCCCAACTTGTGAACTTAAACATTATTCGCAATTTCAGATTGCATCTTTTACTCTCTTGCTTGTGTTCTCGATTCGCTTGCAGGAGATAGCCTTCTTGGCGAGGTCAATCGTGTTCGGCACGGTTGATAACCAACGGAGCAGTGGTGTAGTGATTGCGAGCGGTTCGATCTGTTTTGGTCGGAGCCTTTGGATCATCAACGTCGAGATCTCCACAATCGACTTATCAGTACCTCTCGGAAGATCGGGCCATCGTCACATCAGTTGGTATCAGAGCAACGGTTGCCCGTGAGGTAATTCTTGTATCCCTAGTTAGTAGATTGGTTTTTTTATTTCCTATAGTCCAGAAAAAAAAATTGCCTCACAAAAAGAGTTAATTTCCGCTGTCCAAACCCCATTGTGCCTTTCAATCTGTTAGTGTTGGTTTGCTAAATTGAATTTGTGAGAGACCATGTGGTCATGCTCCATGAGAGTGATGAGTAATTGACAAAGGTTTAGGTCAGTCGAGTTTGGTTTGAGTGGTTCGGAGTCGAGTCGTTGCGTGGCGCAATCGGGCTCGGTCGGACTTTGGTCAAATCTGGTCATTTGGGTTTAGGATGCATATTCTAATGTTTTGACAGGTTTGGACTTCGGCAATGGTAAGTGATGTTGTCTACGCTTTCATGTGTCGAGCGGTGCTATGTGACGTGTTTTCTTGTCTGTGTGACTGCAGGACTTCGGAGCTAGGTCATGGTGACGCGTGGAAGGACCGGGACTAGACACAGGAGGTGTTGAGGTCCAGACGGTCGGGTACGCTGAGGATGATCGAGGCTGGTGAGGTGGTTGCGAGTCGGGAGACGAGGAACCGGAGCTGGAGCTACCGGTGGTGGACACGACGGGCAACGGCAAGGACTCGAGGACGTCGAGGCGGAGTCGTGGTGAGACACGAGGTGACCGGACTAGACGCAGGTGGCGTTGAGGTCAGAACGGTCGGATGTGTCGAAGACGGCGGAGATTCGATGTGGTTGCGAGTCGTGGGCGACAAGGAGCGCGGAAGCTTCCCGGAAGGTGCAGGAGGGGCGAAACGGGAATTTCGCAAGGCTGCACAAGCGGGAGCGGGCTCCGTTGGACGTAGCGGGCGTAACGGGGCGGAGACCCGTTAGCCAAGCGCTATAAAAGGAGAGGAGGGGCTGCATGCCCTCCTTGAGCACTTGGAGGGAATTAGGGTTAGCCCTAGTCAAAAGAGGCTTTAGGAGGTGGTTTTCCTTTAGTCTTTAGTGGTTGGAGAGGCAGAGTCGTGCTCCCTCTGTCCTTCATCGATGGGTTCTAGATAGAACAGTGAGTGTTTATCCCTTCCAAGCATTCATGGTTGAGCATTGAGAGAGTGAGGAGATGGATTGAGAGTCTTGTAATCATTCCTCTGTATTCAATCGTGTCATCGGGACTCCTCTGTATTCCTTTTGGTTCAATGAATGGAAATCTGAAGTTTTATTTTATCTGTTCGTGCTCTCTCTCTGTTATTCGTTGCTCCATTTGGTTGATTTCTGAGCTTTTTGATTTTCGAGTTCTTGCTTGTTGGGAAGGCCCAAAATGGGTTGCTCTATGATGGGTTAGTGCCACAAGATCATTTGATCGATTTCCCGAAGAGCAAACTTGGTTTAATTCTCAGATTTCAGTTTTGGCCTTCCTCTGTTCATGAACTCAGTTTCTAGGGTTTTGGAGCTGCTCTTGATTCCCTTGTTAAGATGGCTTGAAATTTGGTATGAAGAGTCCAGAGGCTATTAATTAGCTTCCCTCAAAATTTCATAGCCAAAGGATCAACGATTGGGGAGTTATTTGGTTTTTGGCTCGGTTCTTGCAAGATTTCAGATTTTTACCCAAATCTGAAATTCTTGATTCTTGGAGTGGATTTCTTGTTATTGGCTCTTGGCTTAGTCTTCTGGGACTGTTCCCTAGCTTTCCTCAAAGTTTCCCAAGCCAAGAATCCAAGAATCGTTGCGAATCTCTCAATTTTCTGAAATTTCTGTTTGCTGTTTTTCTCGAGAGGTACTACCGCTCCTGGAGAGGTACTACCGCTCAGAGGTACTACCGCTCGTCCTAGCGGTACTACCGGTTTTGTTCGGACCAGTCCGATCGGCAGCGAAGAAACGTTCGGACAAGTCCGATCGTCGTGCGGTACTACCGCTCCGTGAGAGGTACTACCGCTCAGAGGTACTACCGCTCCTCGAGAGGTACTACCGCTCAGAGGTACTACCGCTTGCAGTCAGACTGGCTCTGAATTTATTTTTCTTGGCTGCTTCTTTCTGGATTTGGTTTTCTCTGCTGTTGTTCTTCCTGTAAGTACTGGTCTTCTACCTTCATAGCTCCCATAGCTATTGGAGAAGAAGATACGTGTTGGGGGCGTTTTTTAAAGATCGACATTCACCCCCCTCTGTCGCCATTTCGGTCCTACAACTGGTATCAGAGCCGGTTAGCTCTAATTCATAGATCTTAACCGGTCTCAAGAGCCATGGCGACGGACAAGTACTCGACCAAGCCGCCCGTTTTCGATGGCATCGATTACCCCTTCTGGAAGAGCCGAATGGAGACATACATCCAGGCTCAGGGGTACGCTATCTGGCGCAAGGTCAAGGTCCGGTTTGTTGTTCCTGCCGATGAGAACATCAATGCTGGGAATATGCATGATGTTGAGGCAAACGCTAAGGCAAGGAACATCATTATCCAGGGCCTGAGTCGTAGCGAGTTCGATCGTATCTCCCACCTGTCGTCCGCCTACGATATCTGGGTGACCCTCGACGCATACCATGAGGGCACCACCCAGATCAAGACGGTTCGACAGGACCAGTTCAAGCGCGAATACAACAAATTCGAGATGCTTGCTGGTGAGTCCCTAGATGAGTGTTTCGCTCGTTTCCACAAGATCTTGAGCAACCTCCGAGCGGTCGGTCTCACATACCCCGACTCGGACAACGCTCGTCAGATGCTTGCGGCACTCGATCTGCATGTGTGGGAGATGAAAGTGACCACCATCAAAGACACGACAGACCTCTCGACCTTGACTCTTGACGCGCTGTACTCGCGCCTCAAGACTCACGAGATTGACGTTGTCTCTCGTAGGTCGAAGTCACAGTCGATGGCTTTGGTCACCGATCCCAGCTCGGCTTCTGGTCCCTCTTCTGATTCTTCTTGCGGTTTCTCCCTTGCT
Organism: Dendrocalamus latiflorus; assembly: GCA_017311315.1. Classification (NCBI taxonomy): domain Eukaryota; kingdom Viridiplantae; phylum Streptophyta; class Magnoliopsida; order Poales; family Poaceae; genus Dendrocalamus; species Dendrocalamus latiflorus. Next base: position 29,012,591 of record CM029627.1, on the reverse strand, counting down.
GCTCTCTGTGACATAACTGATGATCAGTTAGAGCAGCTTGCGGATGATCAGCTGGCCCTCCTTGCTCGAAGATTCTCCCATGCTTACAAGGGGAGGAGGGACAGAAAGAGAGGAGGACCTGTGATTTGCTTTGAGTGTGGTGGCCCCAACCACATTCGGGCAAACTGCCCCAAGCTGGAGAAGGGCAAGAACGACTACGGCGGTTCGGGCAAGATCGACTACACCGACAAGAACCGCAACAAGAAGCCTCCAGCTCAGACGCCGGGAAAGAAGAAGTTCCGCGACTTCGGGAAGGCCAAGAAGCTGTTTCACCGCGTCCTCACCGCCTTCGACGACCTCGACCTCAGCGAGGTGGAGGGATGGAGCGACAACGACGGGACAGGTGACCAAGATCCCAAGAGCGGCGACGACTTCTCCGGCATGTGCTTCATGGCCCTCGAGGGCGAACTCAGCGACAGCGAGCTGTACTCCGACTCGGACGAGGTATGTCCCTCCTATGACCAACTTAATGAAGCTTTCCTTAAGCTAGGAGGATTTCATGCTAGATCTAGAGCTAGATGTAGTGAGTTGGAGAAGGAAGTAGATAGACTGTCACGGGAGCTTACTTCACTTACATCTGCTCCCTCCCGTGACGACTGTGATACATGCTCTGCTTTGCTGGTTGATATGGAGAAATTAAGGACCTCGCATGATAGTGTGTCCTCTGAGCTTGATATTGTTAAGGTGGAGAATGTTAGTCTGCTTGCTGAGTTAGAATTGAGTAGGATGGCTGTTACCCTACTTACTACTGATGAGACTACTTCTCCCACCTCATGTGAGGATAAGGACATTGCTGCTAGAGGACCTTATGCCATGCTCCTTGATCTGCCCGATTCTTGTAAAAATTGCACTAACTTGAAGATGAACTTAAAACGGGCAGATCATAAAATTGCTGAACTGCAAGCTTCTTTACTTGAGCCGATTGATTCGTGCTTGAACTGTCCTAAGTTAACTGTTGAACTTGAAGCTGTCTCCAAACAGTTTCAAGAAATGATTGATCATGATAGGAAGTTGGCTCAGTTTGCTTCTAAGGACCCTGTTAGCTCACCATGCATTAATTGTAACAAACTAAAATCTGACTTGATTGCATTGGATGAGAAATGTGTGAAGCTAACTAAGGACTTACTAGAGAAGCAACCATCAGCTTGTATTGTTTGTGCTGAGAAGGGGGAGAAGCCCCAGGGTAAGGTGGAGACGTCTAGGAACGTAAACCAACTGGCTAGTAGTAGGATTGTTCCTCCAGGGTCGACTGTGCGTGCACAAGCCATTCTTTCCTCTACTGTTGGTTCTTCTTCTGCTCCCTTACCTTCTGCTGTCTCCTCTTCCCCCTGCTCTTCTTGCACCTCTTTCTTTCGGGAGTGTCAGTATCTTATGAACACTCTCGAGAGATTTGTAGGCGGCAAGAAGAAGCTTAATCTTATTCTAGACCAGTCCAAGAATTGCAAATTTAATCGAGGTCTAGGATACGATTTTTCTAAGGAAGCATCCACCTATTGTGCTCAGACCCATAGCACCAGGTGTGATCGAGACTGAGCCCAGGACCGAGAAAGTCCAATTTAAGTCAGCGGGTTTTGTTCAGGGGATTTCTGACAGTAAGGTGATCTCACCTGCTGCTTCGGCCTCTCAGAAGGCGAAGCCTCCCCGTGCTACTTCTACCTCTCAGAAGGTGAAGTATCACTGCACCTTCTGTCAAAAGGATGGACACTTGATCGGTCAATGCTTCAAGCGCGCCAAGATCGCGCGTAGAGACCGTATTGAGTCTCTTAGGCGTATTCAGGGTCAGCCCCAGACCTTGAGTGCACCTAAGACCAACACGAGGTCTAGGTTTGCTCCTGTTGAGGGATTTGGGCAGCATTGAGGACTTGGTTTTTCCGAGTTTTCTGGTTTTCGTCCTCATGCTCCCTTTGGTCGTGACTTCCGCTGTTCTAAGGATAGATCTCGTTTTCCCCGTCGAGATGGCTACCCGCGGCGAGATCAGCATGTTGCCGGTGCTCCGACTTGCTCTTCCATAGCAGTCGGACCCAGCAACAGCTTCAGGTCTACTCGTAGACCTTCTGGCTTTCTGAGCGACAGAAAGCGTAGAGTAGGTAGAGGTCAGTCTTGTGTGACTACTTCTTCTGCTCAACGTGTGACTCAGTATTGAGTTCCAAAATCTCTTTTGATTTACCCCAGTACTGAGTCTTCACTTTCTCGTTGACTCAGTTTCGCTGGGCTGGGAAGGGAAAGGAATGGCTTGTGGACTCCGGGTGTTCTCGACACATGACCGGAGATTCTTGTTGGTTCTCTTCCCTAGCTCGAGCTGCAGGTGATGAGACGATCACCTTTAGAGATGTCTCTTCTGGTCGCATCATCTTTGGCTGCTCTTCTCTTTCTCTTGTTGATCAAATTTGTTTGCATTTCCCTCCATAGTTTATATCGTGGTTCTCTTAGGGATGGTGTAAATGCTTGAGGAGAGAGCACGATGATATGAGTGCTGCATCTTGAGACGTAGTCTCTTCTGTTCTTCAAGTTTAGGAGCCGTTTGTAGTGAGCATGAATCTTTCTGGTTCATTTCCTTTGCTCCTTTTTAGCGAGTGCATTTCTTGTTGACTATTCTCGTAAGGTCCAAGGGACTTCTCTGTAAGCAAGAATGGTGCTTTGTTCTTCTGGATCTTGTCTCGTAGTAGACGCTTGCATCATTGCTCTTTTTTATGAGAAGGATGGACATCATTGGCTTATTGGCATCGTGGACTTGTTTCGTGTGTTTTAGTTTTTGTCCACATGCTGTCTCGAGGAGAAATTTCCGCCGTTTCTCAAATGATGGACCTCGTTATCCAAACGAGGTGCGCATCTACGGCGAGGAGAAGTTGTGAGTTTCTTTGGTGCTTTTGTTGGTTCTCTTCTTGGTGCTTTCAAGTTAGGTATTCACCGCTTTTTCAGAGTTGGGACTCGAGTTGTCCTTTTGCGGTGTGCCTATTGGATCTAGTTTCTTGCATGGACCATCAACTGCATCATGTAGACTTGCATACTTCGAGTATGAGTGACTGTGTGTCAAGTCTTGAATTCCTAAGTACTTGTCTACTAACCCTTCGGGATCCAAGACTTGGGCACTTTGGTCTTGTCATTTGTAGGTATCCAGACGCTGGTTGGAGAACATGGGATTGATTGGGTTTTAGTCTTCTGCTTCATCACGTGACTAGAACATTCATTGGTTCTCCACTTCATGGCCTCCAAGAGGCATATGCTTTCACCGGTTGCGTCTCCACCTACTTTGTGAGCAATTCTATACCCTCATGCCCTTATATTCAAGTGTTAGTCATAATTGGCATGTTGTGCGTGTTCTTGTGCTCATTTGTACCATGTTGGCATGATTTACTCTTGATGTCTTCTTGACATGTTTATGTGTGTATGCTGCTTAGGTATCTTTGTATCATGATATATATGTTAATTGATTGGATGCTTAAGCTTTGACTTGACTTCATGAGCTGAGTAGTTTATGCGTATTAGAAGTCAAGTATTGTCATGACCTTGTGCTTTGTAGTATCTATCATGGTTTAATGTTCACATCTTGCTCCTTATGTCCATTCATCATTATTTAGACATGTTAGCATACTTTTCATGATTTTGGTTTGTCATGACGTATGCCTACATGATGTATGTTTGTGTATGGACATTTTTGAGCTTGATCATATCCTGGATAGTTCCTCCATGTCATGATGATATGTTTATTCATGCCTTCTTGCTTCTCATATTTATGTATACATGCTTCTATCCATGTTAGCATATGCTTTTGTGACTTTCACTTGTCACCTGCTATGTGTATGGTTGTAATTCATTGAGATGCATGTATACCTTGGTCTTATTCATTTGTGGCATGAGATAAACTGTATGACATCTTGGTAGCTTTAGATGGTACTTTTACTTAGATTTCATGAGAACTGTGGATAGGTCACAAGCTTCTTCTAGTATTGGGTGGCTCTAGGCTTGGTGTTCTAGATGCTTTTGATGAGGGCTAGATTGAGCTTGTGTGGGTGTATATTCTCATGTGTTCTGTGTCATTAGTACTTGTGTTGCTACTATTGTTGTCATTTGTCACAGTACTGGTTCCATGTTGTATATCATTTACCCCAGTACTAGGACATCGGTCGTCCATGTGCTTAACCTGCAGGCTGTGAATGCACAGGAGACTGGTACAACCTTTTTGACCACTCGACCGAGGTCTGGACTCATCAACGACCACGTCCTGGACTCGTACTCAACCTCGGCCAAAGCAACATTCATACTTGATCAGGTCTGCAATCATGATTCCTCACCGAGCGACCATGAGAGAGGTATGCTACTTTGTGATCTTTAGCATTTTGCTTCCCACCACTTGGCGTTGCATAGTACTTTTGTTTAGTGGTAGGAAGGGTCCGATTGGTTAGATAGGAGCCAACTCTAGGTGATGATGTCTCTTTCACGCATCTCTTCCAAATGGTTCTCTAGGATTATTTACTACCTAGTTTGAGCTGTGGTTCTCTAGGATTCTCTTCTTCCTAGTTTGAACTTTCTTCTTGGCCACTAGAGTCTTGTGCATTGACATAGTGTGCTTTTGCTCCATGGTATGAGGTTACAGACTAGAGACCATGTGGATAGGGTGTGTTTGGGAATCACCTCCTTAAGTTAGAACCTTCTTTTTCTGGACTGTAGTGAGGGGGAGCTTTGTGCTTTACTGCTTTACTAATTTGATTATGCTTCTGTCTCATTTCTGTTGCATTGCATTTGCGGGTGCTTTGGGTTTAGTCCTTCCAGCATAGGTTAGAGTGGTTTTCTCGTCTAGCTGTTTAGACTTCTTGCTCTTATCTTGTGACCTAGGATTCTGCTCTATTAGCCGCTTCTCTTCTCTCACTAGGTTGAGCCCACTCAATGCTTCTAGGTTCTAGCAAGGGTCGGACCACCCTTGGGTAGACAGGGTACGTGTTTGCTCCCTAGTGAGGTAGATTACCGGTCTAATAGTCCTAGAGTCATATGGGGTAGATGAGAGTCAGTCTGAGCCATAGTTGCCTCTATATCTTTTCTATGCTTTAAGGACTGCCTGGTTGCTGTTTTCTTTCCCAGCTTCTCGATCTTACTGCTTTGGTTCAGGGGGAGTTCAATTGGGAGCTTCTGGAGCTTAATTGTGACATAACTCAACTTGAACTAAGAGTTGCATCTAATGTTGAGGGGGAGCTGGTCTTTCTTGCATTTTCAGCATTCTAGCATTATAATCAATCTGCATTGAGCCTTGATTATTATCCTGTTATGACATGCTTCAGTGCTTTACACCTTGCCATGACTTGTGCTTAGCTTGCTAAATTTATCATGACTTCATATGTGTAGACTAGCGTTTGCTATGATAAGTTAAGTAAAATTGATCAACTTAAATTAAACTGGTCATGCTAGCATTTGAGGTTAGTCTTTCTTGAGCTATCCCTTTATGATCCATGCCATGTCAAATAGGCTGAGTAGAGCGTTGAATCTATATTGAGCCATAGCTTGAGCTATTTTAGACTCTTGATGATACATGAGTTAGTACATCTTGTTAAAATGCAAAAGATCTCTTTTTATGTGCGAAAAAACTGATCTCACCAATTCTCTCCTATGAGACGGCTTGCCATTGCACTTGGCATGAACTTAGGGGGAGTTTTGGATGACCTAGACTATCTTCTTAAGCTCATTGCTTGGAGTAGTCGCATAAGGCTTGAGGTCTAGCACATGGTAAAACAAAAATCTGGTTGTCAACAACCTTGAGTTTCAAGAGAAAATATATCATTTGTGCTCATTTTGCTTAAGCTACAAAAGAATCAAAGTACTTTAACCAATGTTTTAATCTTGAGCTTCTAGCGCTCTATTTGGTCTCAATATTAGTTTCTTGTTGCGCTTAGCTTATTGACATGGCCTGCATCATCCTTGGATATCTCTAGTTAGACTTTGCTCATTGATGACTTGACTTGCTCTCTAAATGCATTACATTTCAGATTGTCATCTATGTGCTCTAGCTGGCTTACATATATGTTGTCATGATCTAGATAGCGTTTTATTGAGTTATGGCTTGGTGTATTACATTATGGTCATTATGGATAATTCTCATGGCTCTAAATGCTTAAATAAACAAACTTCAGCCATATTCATCCATCATATCATATTCTCTCTTTTGCATCCTTGATGCGTTTATTGCCAAAAGGGGGAGAATAGAGAAGAAAAAGCTAGTTGGGATCATTTTAGAGCTTTGGAGATCAATTTGCTCTTTCAGTTGTTGCTCTAGTGTTCCTTCTGTCGACATGGTCATTAGCTTCATTTAATTCTGTGGACCATGTTGGATTCTTCAAACTCAAACTCAACTTCATGCTTTTTCTGAGTTTGTCAATATACTCATCAAGGGGGAGATTGAGAGACCATGTGGTCATGCTCCATGAGAGTGATGAGTAATTGACAAAGGTTTAGGTCAGTCGAGTTTGGTTTGAGTGGTTCGGAGTCGAGTCGTTGCGTGGCGCAATCGGGCTCGGTCGGACTTTGGTCAAATCTGGTCATTTGGGTTTAGGATGCATATTCTAATGTTTTGACAGGTTTGGACTTCGGCAATGGTAAGTGATGTTGTCTACGCTTTCATGTGTCGAGCGGTGCTATGTGACGTGTTTTCTTGTCTGTGTGACTGCAGGACTTCGGAGCTAGGTCATGGTGACGCGTGGAAGGACCGGGACTAGACACAGGAGGTGTTGAGGTCCAGACGGTCGGGTACGCTGAGGATGATCGAGACTGGTGGGGTGGTTGCGAGTCGGGAGACGAGGAACCGGAGCTGGAGCTACCGGTGGTGGACACGACGGGCAACGGCAAGGACTCGAGGACGTCGAGGCGGAGTCGTGGTGAGACACGAGGTGACCGAACTAGACGCAGGTGGCGTTGAGGTCAGAACGGTCGGATGTGTCGAAGACGGTGGAGATTCGATGTGGTTGCGAGTCGTGGGCGACAAGGAGCGCGGAAGCTTCCCGGAAGGTGCAGGAGGGGCGAAACGGGAATTTCGCAAGGCTGCACAAGCGGGAGCGGGCTCCGTTGGACGTAGCGGGCGTAACGGGGCGGAGACCCGTTAGCCAAGCGCTATAAAAGGAGAGGAGGGGCTGCATGCCCTCCTTGAGCACTTGGAGGGAATTAGGGTTAGCCCTAGTCAAAAGAGGCTTTAGGAGGTGGTTTTCCTTTAGTCTTTAGTGGTTGGAGAGGCAGAGTCGTGCTCCCTCTGTCCTTCATCGATGGGTTCTAGATAGAACAGTGAGTGTTTATCCCTTCCAAGCATTCATGGTTGAGCATTGAGAGAGTGAGGAGATGGATTGAGAGTCTTGTAATCATTCCTCTGTATTCAATCGTGTCATCGGGACTCCTCTGTATTCCTTTTGGTTCAATGAATGGAAATCTGAAGTTTTATTTTATCTGTTCGTGCTCTCTCTCTGTTATTCGTTGCTCCATTTGGTTGATTTCTGAGCTTTTTGATTTTCGAGTTCTTGCTTGTTGGGAAGGCCCAAAATGGGTTGCTCTATGATGGGTTAGTGCCACAAGATCATTTGATCGATTTCCCGAAGAGCAAACTTGGTTTAATTCTCAGATTTCAGTTTTGGCCTTCCTCTGTTCATGAACTCAGTTTCTAGGGTTTTGGAGCTGCTCTTGATTCCCTTGTTAAGATGGCTTGAAATTTGGTATGAAGAGTCCAGAGGCTATTAATTAGCTTCCCTCAAAATTTCATAGCCAAAGGATCAACGATTGGGGAGTTATTTGGTTTTTGGCTCGGTTCTTGCAAGATTTCAGATTTTTACCCAAATCTGAAATTCTTGATTCTTGGAGTGGATTTCTTGTTATTGGCTCTTGGCTTAGTCTTCTGGGACTGTTCCCTAGCTTTCCTCAAAGTTTCCCAAGCCAAGAATCCAAGAATCGTTGCGAATCTCTCAATTTTCTGAAATTTCTGTTTGCTGTTTTTCTCGAGAGGTACTACCGCTCCTGGAGAGGTACTACCGCTCAGAGGTACTACCGCTCGTCCTAGCGGTACTACCGATTTTGTTCGGACCAGTCCGATCGGCAGCGAAGAAACGTTCGGACAAGTCCGATCGTCGTGCGGTACTACCGCTCCGTGAGAGGTACTACCGCTCAGAGGTACTACCGCTCCTCGAGAGGTACTACCGCTCAGAGGTACTACCGCTTGCAGTCAGACTGGCTCTGAATTTATTTTTCTTGGCTGCTTCTTTCTGGATTTGGTTTTCTCTGCTGTTGTTCTTCCTGTAAGTACTGGTCTTCTACCTTCATAGCTCCCATAGCTATTGGAGAAGAAGATACGTGTTGGGGGCGTTTTTTAAAGATCGACATTCACCCCCCCTCTGTCGCCATTTCGGTCCTACAATTTGTGTCCGTCATAGTATTGTCTAGTTGCTGGTCATATCTTTGTTCCATTGAAAATCCAAACAAAAAAAAATTCCCCACCCCAAACCCTAATTTCCAATTTCGGCTGATTTTTCCTTCCTCTGCAGCCGCCACCAAAAACATCATATCTTTTGATTCCGAGATTATTTTTGAGTGGGACCACCGCCATTAGATTCAAAAATTCCTTATCCATCTATCTGTAAAATTTCACGTCATTCCAGCTAGGCAGTTAAGAGATATGTGCGGTGAAAGTTGACCCAATTATCTGTTCTGAATCTGCAACAGTCAGCAGTTGTGATTTTTGTGCGAATTTCTGTGTTGGGATTAAGAAGTTGGCCCCAAAACAAAATCTGTAGAAAAAGCCGTCAGAAAACAGTAAAAAAATCAGTGAAAAAGAGGCATCTGACAAAAAGTTACGGCCGAATTACCAACGTGCTGTCCAGTGGACAGAAATCTGAAGTTTTCAGTTTTGGGTCAATCCTTGTGTTCTTCAATTCCAGATTGAATTGGATTGAATTATCTTGTATTTACCACTCCTACACTTTGCCATACACTTATTCTTAGCCTTCTTCCATCCTTGGTTGATCAGCAACATAGGCTAAGTGCTAGATACGAACTATAATTCAATTCTATGCAATTCTGAAATGAACTGATTGTTCTCCATTGCTACCATATTGTGCCTTCCAAGCTACACCTACTCTTGATCAGAACAGGTTCCCTCTTGCAATCGTACCCACGCTCGACACGGTGTCACGAACCAGCCACCGGTTGTACCACCTGCTACATTGGTAAGAACACTTGTAAGAGTGTGATAAGACGCTTGAGAGTGTGTGATTCTACTTCTCGCCACCTAGTAGTTGATAGGGATAATACCTTTGTGTTGTCTTTTGTTTGCTACTAACCATGGCAGGTGAGACGTCTGATGCGCAAGAGTGTGTTTTAAAGGGAGAGCTCATGACGCTTTTGGATGAACAACGCGCTGCCATTACTGATGACATCGATAGGAAGATGGATACAATGCAACTTTCCATCAATGAGAGCATTGCAACACTCACTACAGCCTTGAAAGAATGGTGAATCGGCCACCAAACAATGGAGGCCAAGATCATGAGGAGGGAGATGATAATGAGAGACAAAACCGTGACGCCGGTGCTGCACGGCCACGACACCATTCTCATCAGAACCGTCATGGTATGGGAGGTAACAATAATTTTCAGTATCACAATGCTCATGTTCATGATGACCCGTTTGCTAAAGTTAAATTTTCCATACCATCTTTTGCGGGTACCTATGATGCTGAAACTTATCTAGATTGGGAGATGACAGTTGAACAAAAATTTAATGCCCATCTAGTTCCTGAAGTGCATAGAGTCAGACAAGCTACTAGTGAATTTAAAGATTTTGCTATCATTTGGTGGACTCAAGTAGTTAATTCTGGCTTAGCCCCTGATACATGGGATAGATTGAAGGTAGCTATGCGTGCTAGATTTGTTCCTCCTGCTTTTAAACGTGAAATGCGTAAGAAATTGCAGCGCTTAGACCAAGGTAATAGATCTGTTGAGGAATATTATCAAGAACTGCAAATAGGCATGCTGCGTTGTAATGTTGAAGAGGATGAGGAAGATAAGATGGCTCGTTTTTATGGGGGATTAAGGCGTGAAATTCAGGACATAATTGATTACAAAGAGTATAATGATATCAATAGATTGTTCCAGCTTGCTTGTTTGGCAGAGAAAGAATTGCAGGGTAGACAACAAAGGACAAGGAGCAATTTTGGAGGTACGTCTACATCGAGACCAACACAGGAGCAACCCAAGACAGCCCCACCTCCTGTTTTTCGAGCTGCTGCCCCCTCTGTGAGTAGGGCGCGTTCGGCAGCACTGCCACCACCATCACGAGCACCCGAGGCGAGCAAATCTATTAGTGTGCAAGCACCAGCAAAGAGCTCTTCATCGGTTGCTTCCACGGGCCGTACGACGGGCATTGTGTGCCACCGTTGTAAAGGGATGGGCCACGTCATGAGAGATTGCCCAAGTCAGCGGGCGTACATTGCGACAGAAGATGGTGGTTATGTAAGTGCTAGTGATGTTGAGGATGAATATGCTCTTGCAGCTAACCTTGCAGGTAGTGGTGATGAACATGAGAACAAACATGTGTTTGTGCCATTTTCTGTGACTAACAACTTGCAGGTAGTTGAGAACCATGCCAAAGAAGAGCATGAGCTGATTGAATCACTGACCCCATTGGTTGAGAATGAAGATAAGGAGATGGATGCACTTACATCATCTGAGGAGACCCAAAAAGGTAAAGAACATGGTACTATCATCGCTCACGGTATTGATTTGGTGCTACAACAAGACATAGAGCAACCTTGTGAGTATATACCTGTTGTAGTGCAATCTTTTGATATTCCTTGTGTTGACTTAAATAAACCATGTGCTGATCTAAATTCTCATAATTTTGCACATGTTAAATTAATAACACATAAAGAAGTTTTGACTAGAATTTCTCCTGCTAATTCATTGTGTTACATCATGTTGGATCTACCTATGAAATTGTCACATGCTATGGAGAAAGTTTCTGAACTTGCATGTTCGAAATTCTTATTTAGTACCTACACCCCTGGATATAAGTTTAATTTGATTGGAGATTATGATGTGGGAACTCAATTTCTTGTATATCGAATATGCATAACTTGCGATCACATGGATGAATTGAAACTTGCTATTTGGAACAACAATTCTTGTATGCTGAATCATGTTCAAAGTGAGAGGGAAGTAAAATTTAGTACTCATCCAATGCCTATGTATTCAACTCTTTTTACACCATCTAGTATAGACAATCTGAATAAAGATGATGAATTATGGCAGAACATACAAATCTTTTCACCCTGGCTAGATGAATTTGCTATTGTTCGATTGAGATATGATTATATAGCTGGATTGTTCCTCACTTACATTTGCAAAACAAGTTGCAACAATTACTGTGTGACAAATTTTGAATTGCTCATTAACTTATATGATTACTCTTGGGTTAATAATACAATTAGCTTTTATGATTGCTGCTGTTTTATAACCTTAATTGTGCAACAACGAAAAACTGTTAAAATGGATGACATATACATATACCATGCATACACCTTGGCTTCTTTGTTATCATATTTTCAGCTTATCAAGAGCCGAGGACGGCTTTGTTTGCAAGAAGGGGAGGATGATAAGAACATGAACCCTATGGATACAACCATATTTGCTCTACTTGTTGTTACAATTACAAGAGCTCCTACGCATCCCTTAAATTATGAGGCGAGCTCGTTTCAAAGAGATTTTACTTTATTTGATAAAGAACTTATGATATTACATAATGAGAGTTTGTTGCGTTTGTTATCATACACCAAGATTTATGATCAAGATCATGCAATACGTGACACTACACATATGTTAAAACCGAGGACGGTTTTCCATCAAGAAGGGGAGGATGATGTGACCACGCCACCAACACGTACGACCATAGCGGCCAATATCAAGAATGAACTAAAGGTGAATTCGTTTCTTCAACTTCAACATATTTTAAATGAGAATATGATGCTACCTAATGATGAAAATATATATATTTGTAGCACCACATCACTTTGGAACCAATTGAAGCAAGGGTTCAACTTGGACAGGTTTTGGAATCCAATTCGGCCTCCAGATCAATTCGGATTCAGCTTGACAAGCCAACTTCAAACGACCATAACTTTTGATCCAGAAGGCTTCTCGGGGCCCGTGAGTACTCGTTGGAAAGATCTTGGAGTCTACTTTCAGATGGATCTGGTCTCACCTCCAAACTCCACTCGAGCAGATCAGAAACTGCGAAACAAGTCACGTCACTTTTCCAGTCCGACTCAAAGTGGGCCGAGGGCCTTGTAACTTGGGCTATTTGGGCCGGTACTGTTCACATGAACAGTACACGCGGGTGAACAGTAACTAGGAATAGTACCACATCCCTTTTCATTAGATAAGTGTGGCTTCCCCCTCCCCTATTTAAGGAGGCCACACCCCTTTAGTTTTCCTCGGGTTTTTCTTAAGAGTTTATTCTGCTTAGCAGTTTCGCCGCATGTTCGGTTTGAGGAACCCCAACTTGTGAACTTAAACATTATTCGCAATTTCAGATTGCATCTTTTACTCTCTTGCTTGTGTTCTCGATTCGCTTGCAGGAGATAGCCTTCTTGGCGAGGTCAATCGTGTTCGGCACGGTTGATAACCAACGGAGCAGTGGTGTAGTGATTGCGAGGGGTTCGATCTGTTTTGGTCGGAGCCTTTGGATCATCAACGTCGAGATCTCCACAATCGACTTATCAGTACCTCTCGGAAGATCGGGCCATCGTCACATCATATACAAGGCTAAACATTTTCATAATGACATTCTATCAGCACTAACTACCTAGCCTGCCATCAAAATATAAATCTACATATGTCAACTACATGTGATATGTGAATTACTGTTGCACGTGGAATACCTGTGCTACTACCGCCTATACATGTCACTCTCACTAGTCACCTAAAAAAACTACAAAACAAGGGTGAGTTCGAGGACTCAACAAGCAAACGATAAAATAGTGAGGTTAGCACAATAATCAAGTAATCTCATATTTATGAACTGTAACCCAGAATCTCTAGATTACCTCCCTATCCCCTGTTCATTATCTGCAAATGCAATGCAATGTGATGCCATGCACCTCTGTATGCAGCTTATACTAGTATAGCGGAGTGTTCACCCATCAATGAACCACGCAATCCCTGTCCTCGTTTATACGGGAATCCAAACTCCACTACCATGGAGTACCTACCGAAGTAGATCCTGTTGTCTATGAATGAGTGCAATGTGTGATGCAACATGCAATGTGTGATGCAATGTTCACCCATTAATGTTGGCATTTAATGATAAACCACACTCATCAAAGTATGATTAGCACGAAATCATAAGTACTGTAGAACATAGCATGGAAGACACAAAATACCAATCATTCACCACAATCCACTATTCTACCATGCACTTGCCTGGTTATTCCAGTAGTCGATGCGTGGAGGAGTGCCAAACCAAAACCTCCACCTGAAAGCATCATTCGAACTCTCAACTCAATATCGCAGTTCACACAAGCATGCAAACCACATCAGTTCCACGCATATAGTCAATCGACAACGTTCCTACGCGTAAACCCGATACTAACAACCTCTCTCTCACTGGACACCTCGGCTAGCACCGCGCGGTCCCTCTCTACATCAATCCCTTCGACCCCTCGCTGCCTGGTCTCTCCTTGCCACCCTGGTAACCCTAGGTCGATCCTAACGTTGGGCGACTTCCGTCAGCTCGACCATCTCTTCTTCCTTCCCTCTCTACTCCAACTCACCTCTTCTACCCCCTCCCATTCTCATTTTATTTGATTTTATACTAAATTTTGATTTGCCAAATTTGATTCCTTTGGAGCTAATCGAGAGTGGTCGGTCGATGGCTCTAGCGGGGCCCGAGATCATGCCATGCGCCGGGGGAGGATGCCATGGCCATCGGGTGCGCAGTGTCCCCACTACACCACAGTGGCTCACCTCCTCGAAACTCTCACTCCCTCTCCTCTTTTATTTCTCTACCATCGGCTAGCAATCTTTGTGATGGCGCTATGTGCTCTAGTGATGCTAGGCCATCCTGTTGCTTTCATGTTGACTATGGCCGATGCATGATTTACTTGTGAGAATTGGATGCTATTGACAAGAATAGATGGGGCTACCTTTGTCGATGGGTTGTTGGGTTGCTTTGGGAAGGAATGAAAGCTTGCTCTTGGAGGTCGCTTTCATGGTTGGCCGTGTGCCGACTGGCTGTGGCCACCTCCTATGGCTTGATGTTCTACAGCTTTGGCTCCTTGCTCATGCCGCTTGCCTTGGTTCTAGTCTTGTGGTGGCCGACGATCTGTGGTTGTGGATTTTGGGGGTTTGATATGGGAAGGAAAGGAAGAGAGGAACTGGTGTGATTCCTTGGCTTAGCTCCTCCTTGCTGTGCTATGGCTGAATGGAGGTGAAGATGAATGGGATGGGCTTCGGCTGAGGTATTGGCTGGCGGTGTTGGTGACCAAATGGGACTTTGCTTCTCTTACTTTGCTGGCTTCGGCCTTATCACCCCTCTGTGCTAGCTGTCTCTTCTTATGCCTTCTTAGGTGTGCCATGGCCAGACTTTCTTCTCCTCTCTTCTCTTCTATTCAGCTGATTTTCTAGCTCATGTCTCCTCAAGGGTGTGCTTGTCCCCTTACTGTGACTATGGCATCCAGAAGTGCTTTGCTAGCTTCTGGTTGTCGTGTGGAAGCACAAGGATAATTTTGGGGTTGGTTGTTTTCCATGTCCGTTCATATATTTCAGGTTTGTTAACGCCGAATGATTACCCTATGGTTGTGAGAAGTGCCGACTGGACCCCGGACAGTTAGGTGTCTCTGTGAACAGACTATCCTGCCCGAAATTACCCTCTAGGGCTTTAACAGTAATCTCTCTATTTCTTTAATTTGCTTAATTTTATTTGTTCTTTTGTTCGGTCTTTTTTGGCATCCTAATACTAATTGTCTCACAAATAACGTGGCGGCGTGGTGCTAACTCAAAGGTGAATGCATCCTACTGTATGAAATGATATGCATGTAACTTCGCTTTTCTAAATTTTAATATAACGATGAGAGTATGTATTAATCCGAATTTAATTTCTATTCTCTTTTGATCTTAATGTAACCAAGAGTGTAAAAGATGATTTTCCCTTTATAATTGATTTCTCTCTATTGTAAATTGTGAATTTATTTCATTCTTGACTTTCCTTTTCATTTTCTTTCTCACGGGTATTACATTCTACCCCCGTTAATAGAATTCGACCTCGAATTCTGGCACTAGATGATCCACACAGAGAATACCACTACACAGCTGAATAGAAGGCAACTCTAACTCATACCTGTAGGAAATACCTCCGGGTACGTCTCGCACATGCGAGGCTCCTACTCCCCAGTTGTCTTATGCTCGATCTGATTTGACCAATGCATGATAGCAACCCTTAGCATCTCATGCCTCGGCATAAGGAAATTCTCAATCCTCCAAGAAAATCACTCTCATTGCTTGCACAAAAGAGACAACGCTACTTTTGTTCGTAACAAATAGAGCTCTTCTCTTTTACAAGAGAAGTATCACATTATATTCATAATATCTATTCGCTTCTACAAAGCAAGGTCATTCATAAAGGTGAATCCGATCATGGGTTCAACCCATCCATTCACAAATAATAACCATTCTCCCAAAACAATTGGGGATTCATTCCCCACCAAAATATCACTTCATGATAACAAATTTTCTTGAGAGAGAGAAGACCGAATAGGAAATCAATCTAGAAGATTATAAGATTCGAATATCCAAGAACAAGACAAAGTTCCAGCAATTTTCGAACTAAACAAGACTTTGGAATGATTTCAGCACTCATTCCCAAAAATCAAACTATGACATTCCCACAACACAGAATTCACCCTTTCAATGATGCAACGCCATAATAAGGGAACCATTCCCTCTGGTTATAGCATCACATCAAAGGAAACATAGTAGATAGATAACACCAAGGAACAGGGAGATGCAACAAAAAAATCCAAATCTTACAGTACCCTAGTCGACGCGCCCGGGCTCACTTTAGACTCTGATGTGCCCAGGCTCACTCTAGATTCTGACTCAAGACCATCCAAACTACGTGTTTGGAAAACACTCAGGGTTCATTTCTGAGTACGCCCAAGACTTTGTTCCTGGGTACGCTCGAAACATACACGTTCGGAAGTGCTGTGGACCACTCGCCCAAGAAATCTCGTATGAGAGGTTAGTCATGTAACACTCAAGGCACATACATATAAATCAACTGTGAGTCACGCAGATCTCCTACCGCAACTCCAAGCATTCATCAGTATTTAACCGATGATAATCATGTTCTCCGCTCGTACGGGTTACGGCAGAAGCACATAAGCAGGGTTGTTGGCAAGTCAAGCTGGAGAGAGAGAGAGAGAATATAGCTAGCCTTTGCTCAGCTCAAGATTGACCAAAAAAATTATTCATAGGTCCTGTTCTTTTCAGCTTCTAAAAGCTACTTTTGGCTTTTCTAGAGTAACTTGCTTTTAAACAGAGTATCTTTTTAAGATAGAGTCTACTAGTTAATTGTAGTACATACTGTACAGACTTCATTTATATCCGCAAAATCACACGTGAGTTTCTGTTACTCTGCAATCTCTTGCACAAACAGCACAAAAACCATAAGCCGCAACCAAAAGACATAAGTTTCAGCCGAAAAGAACAGGCCCATAGTCTTAAGCTCTAGATTGAGCCATCAACTATGTTTTCGTTTTATCCATGTCTGTCGACGTTGCAACGACTAACGAGACAGCTCAACTGCTTGCTACATCATCTGAATCCCATATGAGTACTACGTGGTTAAAAGAGACTACGTTCCCGGGGATCTAAAATCAAAGGTCTAAATTCGTGGCAGAACTGCAGCAATGGCAATGTAGCAAACCACTGTAGCAATTGATACTGCAGTGTCCGATCTGAGACGTTATCTCAAAAATGCGTGGACAAGATCAAGTGCAGCTGCGGTAGCTGCAACTACAGGTGATCTTTTAAAAAAAACAGGCAGAAGAGCTGCCCATTATATTTATAAAGCAAAAGAAAGGAAAAGGACAAACACTAACTAACACGACACGGTGACACCGATCAGCTCTTACGCACGCAAAACACACACCACAGCCAAGGGAAGGACAACGCCCCCACCACATAAGGGCAGTCCCAATGGGGTATTTATGATGGTTTCTATGTGTATTAATTATCTTGACAGCTCAGCTTTTTGCTGATGTGGCAAAGGAATTAATGAGGAAAGAGAACACAAAACGGAGAAACGATTTCTACGGCAAGGAACGGGGTCGACGCTAGCACCGATGCACATAGAAACGAGGCAAACCCCGTTGGGGAGACTCGAGTAGAGTCGAGCGGCTTGATGGCGGATCCTGTGCGCCGCCGCCGCCGGGCGCTCGCTCGCGCGCCCTCCCGCCTCCGCGCGCTCGCCCTCCCGCCTCCGCGCGCGCTCGCCTTCCCGCCTCCGCGCGCTCGCCCTCCCGCCTCGCACGCGCGCTCGCCACTCGCTCCCGCGTCCGCTTTCCCGCGCGCTCCTCCTTCCCTCCCAAATCCCTCGCGCTGCTCCCGCCGCCGCCTCGCCATTTTCCCGCGCGCGCTCGCCTTGCTCTCCCGCGCGCGGTCTTTATCCCGTGCCGCTTTGAGCTGTTTTGTCAATCTGAGTTCCCTGAATTAAAATCATATTCACTTGTTGACATGCTATGCTTGATTGTAAAATCTGCAGGTTGGGAACTTTTTTGTTAGCTTGTTGTTCTTGCGGCTTCTGGAGCAACTTGGTCCGCAAGTTCTGTACACAATATTTTCATCATTTTGTGTGGTAGCAGCAATATTTGTGCGGCGCCATGTGGTGGAAACAAAGGGAAAAACATTGCAAGAGATAGAAGTTTCACTTTTTACAAACACAATAAAGGTACCACTTGCTTTTTGACACAATCCATTTCCAGAACAATCTGTCGATCAACCTATATTTATAATTGGGGGTGGTGATATTTTAAGGTGGCGGCGATATTTATTCTGAAACACAAGAGGTGAACATATTCTACAGATGATTCTTTGTTCGAAACCTCATGATAAGGCCATATGGATTACAAGCAAGGCCTTGAGAGCCGTACCACATGATAATCTGGATTCACAGGCAGCGTGCTCTTGTCATTGCAGGTTTTAGGTGAGCACTATCGAATATCGATCTGGCATGATTGGAATTTGACACTACTGTTTGCTGAATACCAGCTGGGCAAGGTTTCGTTCTAAGGTGATTCCAAATCATCTCTTGCGGAAGGCACACGCCCTACCCTGGTCTCAGGGAAGTTCCCAAATATGCACCTGTGATCACTAGGGCAACATAGCACCTGCATACATCATGTACTGAGGTTGTGTTTGTATAGCTTGCCCTATATGTATGTGTTATTATGTCGTTTATTTATACCACTTGAAGTGTCAGTTTAAGGAGACTGAAGTTTGGTTACTGATGAGCACAGTTGAAGCGATGTACCCTTGTGTGGAACAATAACAACAATGGCATGCTTCGTTGGATGCTATGTATTCTAGGTTCTACCTGGCTTTGCCCACTTGTGTGGAATAATGACACTTGAAAATAAAGATGCCATTGTGTTGAAAATAAAGATGACACTTGAAAATAGCTACATGGCTGATTGCCACAGTTGATCTACTCTTCTTTTGTGTTGCATTTAATTTATCCTTTGTATTAACTCTGCTGTAGAAACCATGGGTTGGGAGAGATAGTTTCTACTGGACATTAATTGCTCTCTTTCTCTCTTGGAATCTACATCTAGAAACCCTCCATTGGGACTGCCCTAACACGCTAAACACTAACTAATATTTCCTTTGCTTTGTAATATTCGTTCAATTATCTAGATAGGCGCACGGATCAAGAAGGAAAAATAATCTAAGTCATATCTAATGACATTGGACCATGCTTACTCCTGTTAAACATATGAAATAATTAATGAGATTAGACCATACTTACACCTATTAAATGACATATATAATTTGCTCAACATCTTTCACCTCATTAATAGCATGAGTAGAGGGTGGAAAGAGCATATTAACTACTTCCTTTGTTCTTTTTTATTTGATTTGTTTAGAATCCATGCAACCAAAATTTGACCATCAATGTTCAATCTAGATTTATCATTAAAAGTACTTACATAGTATTGTAACTTTATTTAGTTTTCTACAAATACAAAGTTATAAAAAGTAAGGCCTAAAACCATAACTTGGAGAGGGAGTAAATTCTCGATTCATTAAATGAATAAAGATTGTGAAACGGCAATTCCCTTTAAACTAGACTAATATTGTGGAACTGAGAAAGTATTCTGAAGTCATGCTTTATCTTCCGTTGTGCACACCAGCAACACCCACCAAGGCCGGGTGCAAAGCATAAACAAAGATTAGTACTTCCATGCTTCGTCAGGACAATTTTTTTTGCAAAAAGACTAAAACAATACAAGTGGAGGTGTGAATGATTGCGCGTAGGAATATTGATTTGTTACTCTGCCTTTCACTTTGAAGAAAGCATCAAGCACTTAGCATAAAGTAATCTTCTGTCCCTGGAACAAGACCAAACTGAAACAATCCGAGGGAGTATGGGAGCCTCAAGCTCTTGTTTACAGCCTAGCGTGCAGCATAACTGCATAAGTACCCGTGCATCAATAAGTTCCCAAGACTAATCTCCAAGTTTGAGGTAAGTAACTGGTTCACACACCCATGACCTTCTTATTAGGCCTTTCAAAAATGAAAATCGAGTATGCTGCTCTCACAGGCTTCAATCTCTTACAGAAGTCACTGAAGCTACTTCATCTCCTGCTGAGCAAAGACTAAAGACAGCTAGTCGTTTGTGACGAATCTGAAAGGTGCGTGCACATATAAATGTTTTTCATATCGATATAATATTGCTTTCTCCCAGGCTTCGCCGAATCGTGTATCTTCTACATCGCTCAATTTCCTGGAGCAACAGCTGCAGAAAATATCTTTTATTCTGAATCAAGAAAGAAAGTGAAAATAACAGGCTACAACAAAACTATGTCTTGCTTTGGCAGTACAATGAGATACTGTTTTACCCCTATGGACTATGGTATTTGTTTCTTACCAAATGTTGCCACACCCCAGATGCTTCCTCTGTTCTCCACAACCACTTACAGAGCAAGCAAATATTTGAATGAAAATTTACCAGTTTTACAGCAGAACAAATCAGCATACAGCTCTTGCCTTCGTTAAGCTTCAACTATAGAGCAAATATCATATTATGAGAGTTAACAGTAAACCCTGACAACTGTTGAAAGAGACATATCGATGTTTTCATACTTCTTGCTTTCTCCAAAGTCCGAATAATCTTCCATAGAAAAAAAAATTCCATTCGCAATTTCACCTATTGATGTAAGGACGAGCATCTTTCCAGCAGAAGTGGAATTCGCTATTCATTTCTATTATGTTCTTTAGCCAGACACCAGAAACTACCATGTCAGCTCCAAGATCAAAAGGGATAGGACACAACAGGCCTCCTTGCAATTTTGATCATTGACACTTGGTTCCTACACTTTCCCACTCACAGTTTTACTGATCCAGTCAGAGAAGCCTCTTATCTCTAACACTTTTCTGAGAAAAGGCCACCTGACATTATAATAAGATTTCTCAAATCTATTTTGAAAAATCACTAGACTTTTTTTAGTTATTACAGGATATACTCCATGCAAAACTGCATAATGAATTTTCCCTGTATAAAATCATCCAGACCATGTCTCTAGAACCAGCACAACAAAAACTTGAAAGTAGACTGATGTTTAAGCACCTTTTCAGCAGAGGCAAGAACATGACATGTACTATCAGAAAATACACTTTCTAAAGCCTTAACATAAACAAACGCAAGGAATTTTCTCCGAGAATCTTTTGTTCCAAACAGGGCCTAAAGGGTATAAGCTCTCTTTTGCCGTACTCATTAGGATCCTATCCATTTTGTATAAGAGGGGTATGCTTTTGTTATTTGTCCAAGTAAATCCACAACCGTGCAATCAGGTAAAGTTACCTACTATCTGAACTTCCAATCACAGGGTTAAACAAGAAGGGCCACCTGGGATCAACTCCTTTTTTTCATCCTTCCGTCTATATTCTAATCACCTCCATTTTAGAATTGGAACATTAAGTTTATTTTGTGCCAACTAGCCAGTTCATCAAGGAATTTATCACTTGTGCATCCTAGTAAACCACCATTGAAACCCATCTAATGTTATGGGTCCAAAAGCCGGGTAGAAGGGGGGGGGGGGGGGGAATATAGATACTCTTACATAATTTCGAACACAATCAAGCCCTCCTTCATATACTGGAAGACTAATAACAAACCAATTTAGTGGAATCCTAATCAAATCACTCTCCCTAATAGATAGAAATATCCCCAATAGATGAAAACAACCTAAAGGAGAACAAACCAACTAAAGGATAACAAATAACGCCGCCAAACCAATGAGAATTAGGCACTATGTCGTGTGCTGTAACAAGCTATCCTTTTTTGATATTTCGCAGCTTGATCCTCACAAAGAAATGCCTGCACTGGACTTGCAAACCTTTACAGGTTTCTGAAGGATGGTTTAGATGGGCCTCCTTGCTGACCCAACCTTCTATGTGCTCCCACTTGCACTACTGTGGACACAGATGGTGCAGCGGGCATCCAGCGTCCTGAGAAGCCAAGATCTGGATAATGGCACGGTTTCCTCCACCGCCACCCATGCCGGTTGCCGACAGAGTTGTGGCAATCTAACCTTCCAAAATCCATTTGGCATCGGTAGATCTGGCTGCTACCTCAACCCTGACTTCAATCTTATTTGCAATGACACCAGTCAGCCTCCCAAGCTCTTTTTAAATGACGGCATCAGCCAGGTTGTCAGAGATATTATTACCAATGATACCCAGTCAATTTACCAAGACACGAGGATTTTCACCAATTGGTCCCAGACCATCCCCATGAGATCCGGTGTTAATGTTTACGACAGGTTCTGGACAGCACCGGGTAGAGCTTTTACTTTGGAATATGCCATACTAAATATCACTGGTTGCAATTTTGATGCATACTTAGTCGATCGCAACTCAGATACAATTTTTAAGGTTTGCACATCGGTTTGCAGTGGCGCAGATATTTTGGAGACAGTAGCTAGACAGAGCTGTAACGGCTCTGGCTGTTGCCGCGCTATTCTTAGTAATAATGTTTTTCGTTCTTTTCAACTTAGATTTGTCCGGCATAGCAATGGCAGTTTGGAAACACGCTCCAATAGAAGCTCCTTATGGGATGAGATCACTGTAGCAACTGACGACGCAGCCCTCAGATGGAGTATTATGGATCAACCCATCTGCACCAGCGCTGTGAAAAACGCAAGCTATGCCTGTGTCAGCAGCAACAGCAGGTGCATGGACGACAGCTTCGGCTCTTTCGGGTACCACTGTAGGTGCAATCCAGGCTACGCAGGAAATCCCTATGTTCGCCAGGGGTGCTTACATGAGAAAGGTGCCACCCGTAAATAACAGCAGGTGCTTACATTCCAACTAGCCAACAGTAAAATAGAGTGTATTCGCTTTTATGGCCAGCATTTGCTACAGTAACATTATTTTCATTTCAAACTTGTTAAGTTCAAAACAGTATTGGTGAACAATATTGATGACAGGGCGGAAGTGAAAATTTTTCATGTAAATAACTTTTGCTGCAGAATTTTGCAAAGACTTGTTTTCAATGACAATTAGCCAATTTCTACATTACATATGCTTTTATTTTAAAATAGGCTTGTATTTGTTACACAATTCTAATGTTTATGATTGAAAATAAAGTTGCATTTTTATACAATTGTAACGGTTCTTATATATAACTGATCAATTAAAACCATTATAATCTGGACCCACCGAAATATATGGTGTAAATCTTTCTCTTTTTCTTCGATTAATGTAGAAATTTCTAACCTCTTGGATCGAACATGGTGGGTTCTTTTCAATTGTTTTAATAATACAATAGATTTGCGAGTGGCACACATTTTTAGTGGCACAGGTGTTTAATTTTCCTTTAATAAAAAATCCTGGAATTAAGCTTGAAAATTTTACTCTAATGCTCATGAGTTATGACTAATTATTTCGTTAAAGCAGGGTATAATCCAAAACAAACGAGAGCTAACTGTGCCCAACATTGTGGTAACGTCAAAGTTGAATTTCCATTTGGCTTCGAAGAAGGTTGTTTTGCAAGCGAACTATTTCACCTCAACTGCACAAATACGACATCACCACCTACACTCCAACTGGACAGTTATACCTTGGTTACTGAAATAGATGTTGGCAAAGGGCTTATCAAAAGCACGGTACCTGACGACCAACAGGGATATGTATACAGCATGCCGAGAGAAAGTCTTTACATTGTTTACGGGGAATCAGATTATTTGCAATGGGCTGTTGCCAATTCGACCTGTCAGGAGGCAAAGCAAGATATGTCCAAATATGCCTGTGTTAGTGCCAACAGCACGTGTATACCAGTTCAAACAAAAGACCAAGGCTATATTGGTTACCGCTGCCAATGCCCGACGGCTTCCAAGGAAATCCATATGTCCGAAGTGGTTGTAAAGGTTCTATCACCCAAACACAAGTGTTTCTCTACCAAGTAACACAAAATAGTTATAACATGTGCTTTAATTTATGCCTTACCAGGCTATTGGTTATTTGCAGATACCCGACCGTGCCATAAAAACACAGGATTTGGAAGTAATGGTTGTACAAGGCTAAATCTTCTATTTGGTAAGCTTACCTTCTAGCTATTTCTATGATAAGCACGAGAAAGAATGCTGCTTACAGAGCATATAATGATTGTAGGTATTATCATTGGTGCTATCAGTGGTGGCTTTGGAATTCTACTGCTTAGCTTCAGTGTGATATTCCTCCTTCGTAGAAGGAAAAGATATGCCCAAAAGCAAGCAAGAAGGAAGTACTTCCGGCAAAATCATGGCCTTCTCCTAGAACAACTAATATCGTCTGACCAAAATGCAAGTAACAAAACAAAGATTTTCTCATTAGAAGAGCTAGAAAAGGCAACCAATGACTTTGATGCAACACGCTTCCTAGGGCGTGGAGGACATGGCATGGTATACAAAGGCATTTTATCTGACCAACGTGTGGTGGCCATAAAAAAGTCCAAGATCATTGAGGATGGTGAGATCAGCCAATTCATTAATGAGGTTGCAATTCTCTCTCAGATCAATCATCAGAATATTGTGAAACTCTTTGGATGTTGCATTGAAACTGAGGTCCCCTTATTAGTTTATGATTTTATCCCCAATGGTTCGTTATCTCAAAATCTTTATGCTGAATCAAATAATGGATTCTCTCTGTCCTGGGATGATTGCATGAGGATTGCTATTGAAACTGCAGGGGCTCTCCATTATCTCCATTCTGCAGCTTCAATATCAGTGTTCCATCGTGACGTGAAGTCCTCTAATATACTCTTGGATGCTAACTATACTGCTAAAGTTTCAGATTTTGGTGCTTCAAGGTTGGTTCCTATTGATCAAACTCATGTTGTTACAAATGTGCAAGGCACATTTGGGTACTTAGATCCTGAATATTACTATACTGGGCAACTAAATGAGAAGAGTGATGTCTACAGTTTTGGTATGGTACGTTTAGAGTTTCTTCTTAGAAAGCAGCCTATTGTTGTGACTGAGTCGGGTTCAATGCAAAACTTGTCCAATTACTTCATCTGGGAGACAAAAAGGAGGCCAATTAGTGAGGTAGTTTCTGCTCAAGTTCTTGAAGAAGCAACTGAGGAAGAGATCAAGAGTGTTGCCTCTCTTGCAGAGACGTGCTTAAGGCTTCAAGGTGAAGAAAGACCAACTATGAAACAAGTGGAGATGGCATTGCAGTCCTTGAGAATGAAAAGATTGAACACACATGACCTTGCTCCAGGAGAAAATGAAGAGATGCAACCGCTGATGTCAGCATGGGCTAAAGCTAATTGCCATTCATTGGCTATTGATTCAGGTGATAAGGCTAGTTTAACATATCAACAGAGCCAAAACTGCGATAGTCTAGAGCAAGAGTATATGTCATCTCTTGGTCGTCCACGTTAGCCGTTAGGTATTTCAGCTAGTTCTCAATGATTGGTGCCACTTTTTATCCTTATTCAGCTCTTACACTTGATTTCTCTTGTTAGAGAGACAGTATTGTGCGGTGTCACAGTGTGTGCTTCAGTTCAGTACTGCAGTAATTGTCTTCAGATATTGGACTTGGCTCTAAACTCTGAACAAATAATTGCAATAAGAGTAAAAAGATAAGTGTGATTCAACCTATATGCCCGTGCAAGTGGAGGCTGGGGAGGGATCGAAAACGTTCTCTTATTGAATTCCCAGACCAGATCGGGCTTTCAAAAACAAAACTATTTTACTTAAGTTTGAATTTAGGATTTTGTATCTTTTTTTGCGAGGGAATAGGATTTTGAATCTGATCTGTTTGAAGGAAAAAAACCTCGGATGGACGGCGTTATTAAACCAGATAGTGAGTTCTGGGTGTTAAAGAAAACCAAATTAACACATATGGGGGTACTTTGACAATAAAAGTGATCTTTTGTGGGTTCTTTGGATTATTCCCTAATTTTTTTTGTATAGTTACAGATGAAGCCCTACGGTATCTGAAATGCACATGAGGTTAGCTCAGTAATGGATTGTTCTATACATATCGTTGCATCGAGATTCGTCATTGTAACACCCCGCTTATTCTCTGGGCCTAGAGTACTACTTTTAAACAACTGATAATCATTTTAAGCAAACTCTACTTTATTCATAAAGCAGACCACTTACACCATACCATTTTAAGCAACTATTCTAGCTTACTAGTGGGTTGAACATACTAACAAAAGCTGATATGTGAAGGGCTGCAAGTACGTGAAGTTATTCATGTACTACTCCCACATGTGCATGACGTTCTCAACGGTCACCTAAAAAAACAACAAAGCAAGGGTGAGTCCAGAGACTCAGCAAGTACATAATAGAACGATAAACACTGCCCAATCATGTAAGCAATTTTACCAGCCATAATATATTCCGCATGTATTATCATGTTCATACTTCCATTATCATGTTCCAACATTGTCTTACCCTTGGTGCAATGCAACACTACTTTACATACTCATTTGCTCATCTCATTGCATATACCAGTATTGCTGAGTGAACACCCGTCGATGTTCATTAGAGACTGAGAGACCATGTGGAGGTATCCTCATGTTTGTGATGAGCAATTGACGGTTGTGTTAGAAAGTTGAGTTTGTTTTGGGTATTCCAGTGTTGAGTACCTTTTACTGTTGCTAATGATTTTTATGCTGTTTCATGCGGTGCTATGTGACGGTTTGCTTGTCTGTGTGACTGCAGGACTTTGGAGCTAGGTCATGGTGAGGCGAGGAGGACCGGGACTAAGCACAAGAGGTGTTGAGGTCCAGACGATCAGTGATGCCGAAGATGACTGAGGCTGCTGAGGTGGTTGCGAGTCGGAAGACGAGGAACCGGAGCTAGAGCTACTGGTGATGGACAGGACGGGCAACGACGAGTGGACCGAGACTAGGCTCAGGGAGGAGTTGGAGGTCCAGACGGTTGGATGTCGGTTGCGGTCGTGTGCGATGGAACGGACCGGGACTAAACTCGGGGAGGAGTCGAGGTCCAGACGGTCAAGGTGCTGGTTGCGGGAAGCTTCCAGGAAGGTGCTTGAGGGGTAAATTGGAGATTTGACTCAAGCCATGAGTTGGAGGCTAGTTCCCTCCATTTTCCTGGACACTTTGACCATTGCATCTTATGTGTATGGAGCAAGGGAGTGGAGGTAGGCTTACCTTTCTTGATTTCTCACTTTGAGTTGAGCTCATGCCATCATATGGAGAGGTGGAGGCAGAGGGGAGTATTCATTCGTGTGTGCAAAGGCAAGAAAGCAGTAGATGCAGGGTGTGTGTTGTCTCTCGTGTGAGTTCAGTGTGTAGGGAGACACCTCTTGTTATCCCAACTATGTATGGGTATGTAGTGGGAAATGGGATGAACTGCATGTAACCATTCCTCTCAATGCAAATCATTCATGCCTTCTCCTCAATTTTTGAGTTGTTTTTTATGTGTTGAGATGACTCTGTTCTTGCTCTATTGCTGTTTCTGTTTTGTGATTTGTTTGTGATTGAGATGATGCAAGATTTGTTGGCTCGGATCTAGGAGACTCATCAAATTTCTTTGGCTAGCTCATTCCCAAGAGCAAGGATCCAAAATAGAGGGTTTTCCCTCAAAAAATGTCTTCGCTGCTCATTCCTCTGTTTCTACAAAAACTAGGGTTTATTGTTCATTTGAAACAGAGGATTCTAGTTTTTATTTTCACAGCAAGAATAAGGTTAGATTTGTGATTCCTTTGTGTGAGCCTATTCCCTGTAGTAATCAAGAAGGCCCTTTAGCAAAAGATCTATGTTTCATGAGCAATTTGGGTTTTTCAGTTTTTTGATTCTCAGGTTCAATTATGCTGTTAGATCTTACTCTTGCTTCTAGCCTGCATCTACTTCCTAATGAGTTTGATTGGCTATTTAGCTTGTGGTTCAGATCTTTTGATCTGAAAAAGAGCAGCAATTTACTTTCATTTTCCTATTTTCAGTTATCAACAGTGCTTACTGCCTTTTATTTTCGGCTGTCAGGTTTTCAGCACTTTGTGCTCTCGGCCAGCAGCAGCCCGTTTTCAGCATTTAGCATCTTGTTTTTAGTTTTAGGATTTCAGCCGATTGAAGTTATGCTATGTCTGCAGTTCACTTTTTGTTTGCTGATTTTGCATGCAGTTTCGGTTGACTGCTGAAATTACATCCTCTCTTTTTCAGCTGCAATCTCTGACTTCTCTGCGTGCAGTCCTTGCTGTTCTCTTAGTCTGAATATTAGCTTCCGTTTTGTGCTACTACTCTGAAAATTTTTTGCTCGGCTGTTTCAGTCGAAAATCTGCAGCCTTCTTCTTGTTGTGCATTCAGCTATTATTGCTCGGCTGCTTCAGTCAAAAATCTGCAGCCTTTTTTTTCTTTTTCTTTTTTTGTTGTGCATTCGGATGTTAGTGCTCGGCTACCTCTTCACTGCAGTTTCTTTATGCCGTTTTTCAGCTGCATTCGGTACTTTTTTTGCCCGTGATTTCTCAACTACGGTGTAGGTCCTCTATTGCCGGTCTGACCGGATCCACCGGCGGTCGGACTGCATTTTCGTTGCCAGTTTGACCGGGTAAGCATTGCAACCAGATTTTGAGAGACCATATGGTCGTAACTCCATGAGAGTGATGAGTAATTGACAAGGGTTTAGGTCAGTCGAGTTTGGTTTGAGTGGTTCAGAGTCGAGTCGTTGTGTGGCGCAATCGGGCTCGGTCGGACTTTGGTCAAACCTGGTCATTTGGGCTTAGGATGCATATTCTAATGTTTCGACAGGTTTGGACTTCATATGTGGTAAGTGTGATGGTATTTACGCTTTCATGTGTCGAGCGGTGCTATGTGATGTGTTTCTTGTCTGTGTGACTGCAGGACTTCGGAGCTAGGTCATAGTGACGCGTGGAAGGACCGGGACTAGGCACAGGAGGTGTTGAGGTCCAGACGGTCGGGTACGCCGAGGATGATCGAGGCTGGTGAGGTGGTTGTGAGTCGGGAGACGAGGGACCGGAGCTGGTGCTACCGATGGTGGACACGACGGGCAATGGCGATGACTGCAGGACGTCGGGTGGAGTCGTGGCGAGACACGGTGGACCGGACTAGGCGCAGGTGGCGCTGAGGTCAGAACGGTCGGGATGTGTCGAAGACGACGTGGACTCGAGGTGGTTGCGAGGCGTGCGAGGCAAGGAGCGCGGAAGCTTCCCGGAAGGTGCAGAAGGGGCGAATCGGGAAATTCGCAAGGCTGCACAAGCGGGAGCGGGCTCCGTTGGACGTAGCGGGCGTAACGGGGCAGAGACCCGTTAGCCAAGCACTATAAAAGGAGAGGAGGGGCTGCATGCCCTCCTTGAGCACTTGGAGGGAATTAGGGTTAGCCCTAGTCAAAAGAGGCTTTAGGAGGTGGTTTTCCTTTAGTCTTTAGTGGTTGGAGAGGCAGAGTCGTGCTCCCTCTGTCCTTCATCGATGTGTTCTATGTGAGTCTCCTCTCTTGTGTGTTCTTCCTCCCAAGATGTGGTGAGAATCTTGGTGTTCTTGAGGATTGAGAGGAGAGGGATTGAGTTGAGAGTCTTGTAATCATGTCCTCTATCTGTAATCGTGTCATCGGGACTCCTCTGTATTCATTGTGATCCAAGAAATGAAATCTGAAGTTTGGTTCTTCCCGTTCGTAGCCTCTGTTCTTCATTTCCTCATTTCTTGATTTTTGTGGTTTTGAGTTCTTGCTTGCTGAGATTGGCCAAAATGGGTTGCTCTAAGATGGGATAGTGCCTTAAGATCATTTGATCAAGTTCCCATGAGCAAATCTTGGTTTAATCTTAGATTTGCATTTTTGGCCTCCCCTGTTCATGTTTTGCCTTCCTAGGTTTTGGTGCTGTTCTTATTTCCCTTGTTGAGATGGCTTGAAATTTGGTATGGAGAGTCCAGAGGCTATTAATTAGCAACCCTCAAAATTTCATAGCCAAAGGATCAACGGTTGGGGAGTAATTTGATTTTTGGATCGGGTTGTGCAAAAATTCAGATTTTTACCCATAATCTGAAATTCTTGCTTCTTGGTTTGATTCTCTTGTTTCTCAAGGCCCCCTTACTATTTAGTTTGTTGTAGTAAGGCCGTGGATCAAAAAGTTTGAGAACAAACCTTCTTTTTAGCCAAAAATCCGAAGTCTCAAAGTTCCAGCCTGAAAATCCTGTTTGCTGTTTTTCTCGAGAGGTACTACCGCTCCTCGAGAGGTACTACCGCTCAGAGGTACTACCGCTCCTCGAGAGGTACTACCGCTCAGAGGTACTACCGCTCGTCCTAGCGGTACTACCGGTTATGTTCGGACCAGTCTGATCGGCAGCGAAGAAACGTTCGGACAAGTCCGATCGTCGTGCGGTACTACCGCTCCTCGAGAGGTACTACCGCTCAGAGGTACTACCGCTCCTCAAGAGGTACTACCGCTCAGAGGTACTACCGCTCGTCTCAGCGGTACTACCGCTTGCAGTCAGATTTTCTCTGATTTTATTTTTCTTGACTGCTTCTGTTTGGATCTGGTTTTTCCTTGTCTCTGTGATTTCCAGTGAGTGCTTTTTCTATCTTCATAGCTCCCATAGCTATTGGAGAAGAAGCTTAAGTGAGGATACTTGTTGGGGGCGATTTTTAAAGATCGACATTCACCCCCCCTCTGTCGCCATTTCGGTCCAACAATTGGTATCAGAGCCGGTTAGCTCTTTCCCATAGATCTTAACCGGTCTCTAAGAGCCATGGCGACAGACAAGTACTCCACTATGCCCCTATCTTCAATGGGAAGGATGGTGACGACTTCATCGGCACATGCTCCATGGCCCTTGAGGGCGACTTCAGCGACGACGACCTCTGCTCTGACTCCGATGAGGTACATCTCTCATATGACCAGCTCAGTGTTGCATTTCTGAAGTTAGAAAATCTTTATGCTAGGTCTAGAGCTAGGGTCGTTAATCTTGAGAAGGAAGTAGAATGTTTGTCACGGGAGCTTACTTCACTTAAATCTGCTCCCTCCCGTGATGATTGTGATGTATGCGTTGCTTTGTTGGAGATATGGAGAAACTAAGGACTTCTCATGATAGTGTGACTTTTGAGCTAGATATGCTTAAGGTGGAGAATGATAGTCTGCTTGCTGAACTAGAGGTGACTAGGATTGTTGCTCCTTCATCTTCTTCTATTGAGACTATTTCTTGCACCTCATATGAGGATAATGACAATGCTTTTAGAGGTCTTTTCACTATGTTTCTTGATCTGCCTGAACCATGTGAAAATTGCAATAATTTGAAAATGAACCTAAAGAAGGCAGATCATAAAATTGCTAAGTTACGAGCTTTTCTACTTGAGCCTATTGCTTCATGTGTGATTTGTCCCAAGCTTACTCATGAGCTTGAATCTGTTTCCAAGCAGTTTCAAGAATTAGTCGATGACAATAACATTTTGGCTCAATCTGCTTCTAAGGACCCTGTTAGCTCACCATGCATTAATTGTAACAAACTAAAATCTGACTTGATTGCATTAGATGAAAAATGTGTGAAGCTAATTAAGGACTTTCTAGAGAAGCCACCTTCTGCTTGTAAAGTGATTGCTGGTGTGGGGGAGAAGCCCCATGGTAAGGTAGAGACGCCTAGAGTCGTGAACCAACTTGCTAGCAGTAGGACTGTCCCTTCTGAGTTGGCTGAGCGTGCTCAAGCCATTTGTACCTCTGCTGTTGGTTCTTCTTCTGCTCCCTTACCTTCTGCTGTCTCCTCTTCCCCCTGCTCTTCTTGCACCTCTTTCTTTCGGGAGTGTCAGTATCTTATGAACACTCTCGAGAGATTTGTAGGCGGCAAGAATAAGCTTAATCTTATTCTAGACCAGTCCAAGAATTGCAAATTTAATCGAGGTCTAGGATACGATTTTTCTAAGGAAGCATCCACCTACTGTGCTCAGACCCATAGCACCAGGTGTGATCGAGACTGAGCCCAGGACCGAGAAAGTCCAATTTAAGTCAGCGGGTTTTGTTCAGGGGATTTCTGACAGTAAGGTGATCTCACCTGCTGCTTCGGCCTCTCAGAAGGCGAAGCCTCCCCGTGCTACTTCTACCTCTCAGAAGGTGAAGTATCACTGCACCTTCTGTCAAAAGGATGGACACTTGATCGGACAATGCTTCAAGCGCGCCAAGATCGCGCGTAGAGACCGTATTGAGTCTCTTAGGCGTATTCAGGGTTAGCCCCAGACCTTGAGTGCACCTAAGACCAACACGAGGTCTAGGTTTGCTCCTGTTGAGGGATTTGGGCAGCATTGAGGACTTGGTTTTTCCGAGTTTTCTGGTTTTCGTCCTCATGCTCCCTTTGGTCGTAACTTCCGCCGTTCTGAGGATAGATCTCGTTTTCCCCGTCGAGATGGCTACCCGCGGCGAGATCAGCATGTTGCCGGTGCTCCGACTTGCTCTTCTGTAGCAGTCGGACCCAGCAACAGTTTCAGGTCTACTCGTAGACCTTCTGGCTTTCTGAGCGACAGAAAGCGTAGAGTAGGTAGAGGTCAGTCTTGTGTGACTACTTCTTCTGCTCGACGTGTGACTCAGTATTGGGTTCCAAAATGAGTCTTCACTTTCTCGTTGACTCAGTTTCGCTGGGCTGGGAAGGGAAAGGAATGGCTTGTGGACTCCGGGTGTTCTCGACACATGACCGGAGATTCTTGTTGGTTCTCTTCCCTAGCTCGAGCTGCAGGTGATGAGACGATCACCTTTAGAGATGTCTCTTCTGGTCGCATCATCTTTGGCTGCTCTTCTCTTTCTCTTGTTGATCAAATTTGTTTGCATTTCCCTCCATAGTTTATATCGTGGTTCTCTTAGGGATGGTGTAAATGCTTGAGGAGAGAGCACGATGATATGAGTGCTGCATCTTGAGACGTAGTCTCTTCTGTTCTTCAAGTTTAGGAGCCGTTTGTAGTGAGCATGAATCTTTCTGGTTCATTTCCTTTGCTCCTTTTTAGCGAGTGCATTTCTTGTTGACTATTCTCGTAAGGTCCAAGGGACTTCTCTGTAAGCAAGAATGGTGCTCTGTTCTTCTGGATCTTGTCTCGTAGTAGACGCTTGCATCATTGCTCTTTTTTATGAGAAGGATGGACATCATTGGCTTATTGGCATCGTGGACTTGTTTCGTGTGTTTTAGTTTTTGTCCACGTGCTGTCTCGAGGAGAATTTTCCGCCGTTTCTCAAATGATAGACCTCGTTCATCCAAACGAGGTGTGCATCTACGGCGAGGAGAAGTTGTGAGTTTCTTTGGTGTTTTTGTTGGTTCTCTTCTTGGTGCTTTCTTGTTAGGTCTTCACCGCTTTTTCAGAGTTGGGACTCGAGTTGTCCTTTTGCGGTGTGCCTATTGGATCTAGTTTCTTGCATGGACCATCAACTGCATCATGTAGACTTGCATACTTCTAGTATGAGTGACTGTGTGTCAAGTCTTGAATTCCCAAGTACTTGTCTACTAACCCTTCGGGATCCAAGACTTGGGCACTTTGGTCTTGTCATTTGTAGGTATCCAGACGCTGGTTGGAGAACATGGGATTGATTGGGTTTTAGTCTTCTGCTTCATCACGTGACTAGAACATTCATTGGTTCTCCACTTCATGGCCTCCAAGAGGCATATGCTTTCACCGGTTGCGTCTCCACCTACTTTGTGAGCAATTCTATACCCTCATGCCCTTATATTCAAGTGTTAGTCATAATTGGCATGTTGTGCGTGTTCTTGTGCTCATTTGTACCATGTTGGCATGATTTACTCTTGATGTCTTCTTGACATGTTTATGTGTGTATGCTGCTTAGGTATCTTTGTATCATGATTATATGTTAATTGATTGGATGCTTAAGCTTTGACTTGACTTCATGAGCTGAGTAGTTTATGCGTATTAGAAGTCAAGTATTGTCATGACCTTGTGCTTTGTAGTATCTATCATGGTTTAATGTTCACATCTTGCTCCTTATGTCCATTCATCATTATTTAGACATGTTAGCATACTTTTCATGATTTTGGTTTGTCATGACGTATGCCTACATGATGTATGTTTGTGTATGGACATTTTTGAGCTTGATCATATCCTGGATAGTTCCTCCATGTCATGATGATATGTTTATTCATGCCTTCTTGCTTCTCATATTTATGTATACATGCTTCTATCCATGCTAGCATATGCTTTTGTGACTTTCACTTGTCACCTGCTATGTGTATGGTTGTAATTCATTGAGATGCATGTATACCTTGGTCTTATTCATTTGTGGCATGAGATAAACTGTATGACATCTTGGTAGCTTTAGATGGTACTTTTACTTAGATTTCATGAGAACTGTGGATAGGTCACAAGCTTCTTCTAGTATTGGGTGGCTCTAGGCTTGGTGTTCTAGATGCTTTTGATGAGGGCTAGATTGAGCTTGTGTGGGTGTATATTCTCATGTGTTCTGTGTCATTAGTACTTGTGTTGCTACTATTGTTGTCATTTGTCACAGTACTGGTTCCATGTTGTATATCATTTACCCCAGTACTAGGACATCGGTCGTCCATGTGCTTAACCTGCAGGCTGTGAATGCAAAGGAGACTGGTACAACCTTTTTGACCACTCGACCGAGGTCTGGACTCATCAACGACCACGTCCTGGACTCGTACTCAACCTCGGCCAAAGCAACATTCATACTTGATCAGGTCTGCAATCATGATTCCTCACCGAGCGACCGTGAGAGAGGTATGCTACTTTGTGATCTTTAGCATTTTGCTTCCCACCACTTGGCGTTGCATAGTACTTTTGTTTAGTGGTAGGAAGGGTCCGATTGGTTAGATAGGAGCCAACTCTAGGTGATGATGTCTCTTTCACACATCTCTTCCAAATGGTTCTCTAGGATTATTTACTACCTAGTTTGAGCTGTGGTTCTCTAGGATTCTCTTCTTCCTAGTTTGAACTTTCTTCTTGGCCACTAGAGTCTTGTGCATTACATAGTGTGCTTTTGCTCCATGGTATGAGGTTACAGACTAGAGACCATGTGGATAGGGTGTGTTTGGGAATCACCTCCTTAAGTTAGAACCTTCTTTTTCTAGACTGTAGTGAGGGGGAGCTTTGTGCTTTACTGCTTTACTAATTTGATTATGCTTCTGTCTCATTTCTGTTGCATTGCATTTGCGGGTGCTTTGGTTTAGTCCTTCCAGCATAGGTTAGAGTGGTCTTCTCGTCTAGCTGTTTAGACTTCTTGCTCTTATCTTGTGACCTAGGATTCTGCTCTATTAGCCGCTTCTCTTCTCTCACTAGGTTGAGCCCACTCAATGCTTCTAGGTTCTAGCAAGGGTCGGGCCACCCTTGGGTAGACAGGGTACGTGTTTGCTCCCTAGTGAGGTAGATTACCGGTCTAATAGTCCTAGAGTCATATGGGATAGATGAGAGTCAGTCTGAGCCATAGTTGCCTCTATATCTTTTCTATGCTTTAAGGACTGCCTGGTTGCTGTTTTCTTTCCCAGCTTCTCGATCTTACTGCTTTGGTTCAGGGGGAGTTCAATTGGGAGCTTCTAGAGCTTAATTGTGACATAACTCAACTTGAACTAAGAGTTGCATCTAATGTTGAGGGGGAGCTGGTCTTTCTTGCATTTTCAGCATTCTAGCATTATAATCAATCTGCATTGAGCCTTGATTATTATCCTGTTATGACATGCTTCAGTGCTTTACACCTTGCCATGACTTGTGCTTAGCTTGCTAAATTTATCATGACTTCATATGTGTAGACTAGCGTTTGCTATGATAAGTTAAGTAAAATTGATCAACTTAAATTAAACTTGTCATGCTAGCATTTGAGTTTAGTCTTTCTTGAGCTATCCCTTTATGATTCATGCCATGTCAAATAGGCTGAGTAGAGCGTTGAATCTATATTGAGCCTTGGATTGAGCTGTTTAGTCTCTTGATGATGCATGAGTTAGTACAATATGTTAAAAAGCAAAAAGATCTGTTTTGTGCGAAAAAACTGATCTCACCAATTCTCTCCTATGAGACGGCTTGCCATTGCACTTGGCATGAACTTAGGGGGAGTTTTGGATGACCTAGACTATCTTCTTAAGCTCATGGCTTGGAGTAGTCGCATAAGGCTTGAGACCTAGCACATGATAAAACAAAAATCTGGTTGGCAACAACCATGAATTTCAAAAGAAAATGTGTCATTTGTGCTCCATTTGCTTAAGCTTCAAAAAGAACCAAGTAGTTTAACCAAAGTTTCAATCTTGAGCTTATAGCACTCTATTTGGACTCAATGTTAGCTTCCTTGTTCCGCTTAGCTTATTGACATGGCCTGCATCATCCTTGGATATCTCTAGTTAGACTTTGCTCATTGATGACTTGACTTGCTCACTAAAATGCATTACATTTCAGATTGTCATCTATGTGCTCTAGCTGGCTTACATATATGTTGTCATGATCTAGATAGCGTTTTATTGAGTTATGGCTTGGTGTATTACATTATGGTCATTATGGATAATTCTCATGGCTCTAAATGCTTAAATAAACAAACTTCAGCCATATTCATCCATCATATCATATTCTCTCTATTGCATCTTGATGCGTTTATTGCCAAAAGGGGGAGAATAGAGAAGAAAAAGTCTGTTGGGAACAGTTTAGAGCTTTGGAGATCAATTTGCTATTTCAGTTGTTGCTCTAGTGTTCCTTCTGTCGACATGGTCATTAGCTTCATTTAATTCTGTGGACCATGTTGGATTCTTCAAACTCAAACTCTTCTTAAATGCTTTTTCTGAGTTTGTCAATATACTCATCAAGGGGGAGATTGAGAGACCATATGGTCGTAACTCCATGAGAGTGATGAGTAATTGACAAGGGTTTAGGTCAGTCGAGTTTGGTTTGAGTGGTTCAGAGTCGAGTCGTTGTGTGGCGCAATCGGGCTCGGTCGGACTTTGGTCAAACCTGGTCATTTGGGCTTAGGATGCATATTCTAATGTTTCGACAGGTTTGGACTTCATATGTGGTAAGTGTGATGGTATTTACGCTTTCATGTGTCGAGCGGTGCTATGTGATGTGTTTCTTGTCTGTGTGACTGCAGGACTTCGGAGCTAGGTCATAGTGACGCGTGGAAGGACCGGGACTAGGCACAGGAGGTGTTGAGGTCCAGACGGTCGGGTACGCCGAGGATGATCGAGGCTGGTGAGGTGGTTGTGAGTCGGGAGACGAGGGACCGGAGCTGGTGCTACCGATGGTGGACACGACGGGCAATGGCGATGACTGCAGGACGTCGGGTGGAGTCGTGGCGAGACACGGTGGACCGGACTAGGCGCAGGTGGCGCTGAGGTCAGAACGGTCGGGATGTGTCGAAGACGACGTGGACTCGAGGTGGTTGCGAGGCGTGCGAGGCAAGGAGCGCGGAAGCTTCCCGGAAGGTGCAGAAGGGGCGAATCGGGAAATTCGCAAGGCTGCACAAGCGGGAGCGGGCTCCGTTGGACGTAGCGGGCGTAACGGGGCAGAGACCCGTTAGCCAAGCACTATAAAAGGAGAGGAGGGGCTGCATGCCCTCCTTGAGCACTTGGAGGGAATTAGGGTTAGCCCTAGTCAAAAGAGGCTTTAGGAGGTGGTTTTCCTTTAGTCTTTAGTGGTTGGAGAGGCAGAGTCGTGCTCCCTCTGTCCTTCATCGATGTGTTCTATGTGAGTCTCCTCTCTTGTGTGTTCTTCCTCCCAAGATGTGGTGAGAATCTTGGTGTTCTTGAGGATTGAGAGGAGAGGGATTGAGTTGAGAGTCTTGTAATCATGTCCTCTATCTGTAATCGTGTCATCGGGACTCCTCTGTATTCATTGTGATCCAAGAAATGAAATCTGAAGTTTGGTTCTTCCCGTTCGTAGCCTCTGTTCTTCATTTCCTCATTTCTTGATTTTTGTGGTTTTGAGTTCTTGCTTGCTGAGATTGGCCAAAATGGGTTGCTCTAAGATGGGATAGTGCCTTAAGATCATTTGATCAAGTTCCCATGAGCAAATCTTGGTTTAATCTTAGATTTGCATTTTTGGCCTCCCCTGTTCATGTTTTGCCTTCCTAGGTTTTGGTGCTGTTCTTATTTCCCTTGTTGAGATGGCTTGAAATTTGGTATGGAGAGTCCAGAGGCTATTAATTAGCAACCCTCAAAATTTCATAGCCAAAGGATCAACGGTTGGGGAGTAATTTGATTTTTGGATCGGGTTGTGCAAAAATTCAGATTTTTACCCATAATCTGAAATTCTTGCTTCTTGGTTTGATTCTCTTGTTTCTCAAGGCCCCCTTACTATTTAGTTTGTTGTAGTAAGGCCGTGGATCAAAAAGTTTGAGAACAAACCTTCTTTTTAGCCAAAAATCCGAAGTCTCAAAGTTCCAGCCTGAAAATCCTGTTTGCTGTTTTTCTCGAGAGGTACTACCGCTCCTCGAGAGGTACTACCGCTCAGAGGTACTACCGCTCCTCGAGAGGTACTACCGCTCAGAGGTACTACCGCTCGTCCTAGCGGTACTACCGGTTATGTTCGGACCAGTCTGATCGGCAGCGAAGAAACGTTCGGACAAGTCCGATCGTCGTGCGGTACTACCGCTCCTCGAGAGGTACTACCGCTCAGAGGTACTACCGCTCCTCAAGAGGTACTACCGCTCAGAGGTACTACCGCTCGTCTCAGCGGTACTACCGCTTGCAGTCAGATTTTCTCTGATTTTATTTTTCTTGACTGCTTCTGTTTGGATCTGGTTTTTCCTTGTCTCTGTGATTTCCAGTGAGTGCTTTTTCTATCTTCATAGCTCCCATAGCTATTGGAGAAGAAGCTTAAGTGAGGATACTTGTTGGGGGCGATTTTTAAAGATCGACATTCACCCCCCCTCTGTCGCCATTTCGGTCCAACAGATTTCTTGTCTGAATCAGCCGACAAATGCATGCTCTCTGCTTAGATGGTGATTTGAGTCTTGTGGCTGTGTTTCTTTTTCAGCAGTCTCTTTTCTCTGAAATCCTTTTCGGCTGTCAGTCTTGTTTCAGTTTGTTGCTTCGTTTGCCAATTTTTCTCTGGATGTCAGTGAGCTTGAACATGCCTTCTTCATAGCTTCTATAGCTATCGGAGAAAATGTTTATGGATACTTGGGGGCGATTTTTAAAAGGCACCATTCACCCCCCCCTCTGTTGCCATTTTCGATATTATAATTGGTATCAGAGCCAGTTAGCTATCCTCGATAGATCTTAATTGGTATGTGAGCCATGGCGACAGACAAGTATTCAACCAAGCCCCTGATCTTCGATGGGATCGACTATCCCTTCTGGAAGAGTCGGATGGAGACCTACATTCAGGCTCAGGGCTATGCAATTTGGCGCAAGGTTAAAACACGCTTTGTTGTTCCTGCCGATGAGAACATCAATGTGGCAAACATGACTGATGTTGAGGCAAATGCTAAGGCAAGAACCATCATCATTCAAGGTTTGAGCTGAAACGAGTTCGATTCGCATTTCTCATCTTTCGTCGGCCTTCGATATTTGGGTGACCCTCGATGCTTACCATGAGGGCACCACCCAAATTAAGATGGTACGACAGGACCAGTACAAGCAAGATTACAACAAGTTTGAAATGCTCGCTGGAGAGTCCATGGATGAGTGCTTTGTGAGGTTCCACAAGATCTTGAGCAACCGCCGAGTGGTCGGTCTCACATACCCTGACTCGCATAACGCTCGCCAAATGCTTTCAGCCTTGGATTTGCGAGTTTGGGAGATGAAAGTGACCACCATCAAGGACACGACAGATCTTTCGACTTTGACTCTTGATGCGCTGTATTCACACCTCAAGACTCACGAGATTGACATTGTCTCTTGCAAGTCGAAGTCACAGTCGATGGCTTTGGTCACTGATCCCAGTCCTGCCTCTGGATCTTCTGCTGACACTGCTTCAGGTTTCTCTCTAGCTGCTCTGTGTGAAATTGATGATGATCATCTAGAGCAGCTCCCAGAAAACCAACTGACCCTCTTAGCCAGAAAGTTTTCTCATGTTTACAAGAGGGTTAGGGAGAGAGAGGAGGACATGTGATTTGCTTTGAGTGTGGTGGCCCCAACCACATTCGAGCAAACTGCCCCAAGCTGGAGGGCAAGAACGACTACGGTGGTTCGAGCAAGAACATCTACACTGATAAGAACCGCAACAAGAAGCCTCCAAGCAAAGAGAAGAAGTTTCGCAACCTTGGCAAAGCCAAGAAACTCTTCCACCGCATCCTCACCGCCTTCGACGAGCTCAACCTCAGCGAGGTGGAGGGGTGGAGTGACGATGACGGGAAGGACGATCAAGATCCCAAGGATGGCAATGACTTCAGCGGCATGTGCTTCATGGCCCTTGAGGGCGACATCAGCGACATCGAGCTCTATTCTGACTCCGACGAGGTATACCCCTCCTATGACCAGCTTAATGATGCTTTTCTTAAGCTAGGAAAATTTCATGCTAGATCTAGAGCTAGGTGTAGCGAGTTGGAGAAGGAAGTAGAGAGATTGTCACGAGAGCTTACTTCGCTTATATCTGCTCCCTCCCGTGATGACTGTGATGTATATTCTGCTTTGCTTGGTGATATGGAGAAGCTAAGGACCTCACATGATAGTGTGACTTCTGAGCTTGACATGATTAAGGTGGAGAGTATTAGTCTGCTTGCTGAACTAGAGATGAGTAGGATAGTTGCTCTTTCATCTACTACTGTTGAGACTATTTCTTGCACCTCATGTGAGGATAAGGACAATGCATTTAGAGGTCTTTATACCATGCTTCTCGATCTGCCTAAGACTTGTGAAAGTTGCAATAATTTGAAAATGAATCTAAAAAGGGCAGATCATAAAATTGCTGAACTACAAGCTTCATTACTTGAGCCCATTGTTTCTTGTACCAACTGTCCTAAATTAACCTTTGAGCTTGAATCTGTTTCCAAACAATTTCAATGATCATAACAAGAAAATGGCTCAATATGCTTCTAAGGACCCTGTTAGCTCACCATGTAATAATTGTGAAAAACTAAAATCTGACTTGATTGCATTGGATGAAAAATGTGTGAAGCTAACTAAGGATCTTCTAGAGAAGCAATCATCTGCTTGTAATGTGTGTGCTTGTATGGGGAAGAAGCATGAGGGTTTGGTAGAGACACTTAGCGATGTGAACCAAATGGCTAGCAGTAGGACTGTCCCTCCTGAGGCGGCTGTGCATGCACATGCCATCCATTCTTCTACTGTTGGTTCTTCTTCTACTCCCTTACCTTCTGCTGTCTCTTCTTCCCCCTGTTCTTCTTGCACCTCTCTCTTCCGGGAGTGTTAGTATCTTATGAACACTCTTGAGAGATTTGTAGGAGGCAAGAAGAAGCTAAATCTTATTCTAGACCAATCCAAGATTTGCAAATTCAATCAAGGTCTAGGATAGATTTTTCTAAGGATGTTAGGAAGCATCCACTTGCTGTTCTTAGACCCATAACAGCAGATGTGATCGAGGTCAAGCCCAGAACTAAGAAAGTTCAATTCAACTCAGCGGGCTTTATCCAAGGGATTTCTAATAGTAAGGTGGTTCCACCTGTTGCTTCGACCTCTCAGAAGGCGAAGCCCCATCATGTTACTTCTACCTCTCAAAAGGTGAAGTATCATTGTACCTTCTGTCAGAAGATGGACATTTGATTGAGAGATGCTTTAGGCGTGCCAAGATCGCGCAGAGAGACCGTGTTGAGGCTCTTAGGTATATTCAGGGTCAGCCCCAGACCTTGAGTGCACCTAAGACCACCACGAGGTCAAGAGTTGCTTCAGTTGATAGGTTTGGGCAGCATCGAGGACTTGGCTTTTTTGTTTTTCTGATTTTTGTCCTCGATATGCCTCTGGTCATGACTTCCACTGTCCTGAGGGTAGATCTCATTTCCCCCGTCGAGATAGCTACCCATGGCGAGATCAGCGTGTTGTTGGTACTCCGACTCACTATCCCATAGCAGTCGGACCCAGCAACAGCTTCAGGTCTACTCGTAGACTTTCTGTCTCTTTGAGCGACGGAGAGCGTAGGGTAGTTAAAGGTCAGTCATGTGTGACTACTTCTTCTGCTCATCGTGTGACTCAGTACTGGGTGCCAAAATCACTTTTGATTTATCCCAGTATTGAGCCATCCCTCTCTGTTTGACTCAGGTTCGCCGGCCTAGGAAGGGAGAGGTTTGGCTCGTGGACTCCGGTTGTTCTCGTCACATGACCGGAGATTCTCATTGGTTCTCTTAGCCCGAGCTCCAATTGATGAGACTATCACCTTTGGAGATGCTTCGTATGGGCGCGTCATCGCTAAAGGTACTGTGCGCGTTAATGATTCATTTATTTTAAAAGATGTTGCCTTAGTGAGTAAGCTGTACTACAATTTGCTTCAGTTTCTCAGCTTACCACCAATGACGGTTTTGTGGTGAGTTTTAAGAAAAATGCTTGCAAAATTCTTGATTCTTTGGGGAGTCTAGTTTGCGGGATTTCTAGATATGGGAGGATCTTTCGTGCTGATTTTGTTGAGTCTTCTGGTGATCCTCTCAGGTGTTTAGTTGCTTCTGAGTCCCGTGACCTTACTTTCTGGCATAGGAGACTTGGTCATATTGGATTTGACCATTTGACTCGAGTTAGCGGCCACGATCTCATTCGTGGTCTGCCTAAACTCAAGATGGTTAAAGATCTAGTTTGCGCTCCTTGCCGGCATGGAAAGATGGTTGCTGCTTCTCATCCTCCGGTCACAGTGACTATGACCGATGCACCAGGACAGCTACTCCATATGGACACAGTTGGACCAGCTAGAGTGCAGTCAGCAGGAGGTTAGTGGTATGTTCTTGTCATAGTCGATGACTTCTCGAGGTACTTTTGGGTGTTTTTCTTAGCCTCGAAGGATGAGATGTTTACCCAATTTCTGGGACTTTTTAGTAAGCTTTCTATTGAGCTCCCGGGTGCCTTACGAGCGATCCGAAGTGACAATGGCACAGAGTTCAAGAATTCCTACTTTGAGAGCCTCTGCGATGAGACAGCTGTAGAGGACCAGTTCTCTTCTCCATACGTCCCACAGCAAAATGGCGTTGCAGAGAGGAAGAATCGTACCTTGGTCGAGATGGCCAGGATGATGCTTGATGAGTACTCTACACCTAGGAAGTTTTGGGCTGAGGCGATTGCAACCGCGTGCCATGTTTCAAACAGAGTTTTTCTGAGGGCACACTTGCATCGCACCTCTTATGAGTTGAGATACGGGCGAAAGCCCAGTGTCTCTCACTTTCGCGTGTTTGGTTGCAAGTGCTTTATTCTAAAGTCTGGGAACCTAGATAAGTTCGAATTATGATCTTGTGATGGTATCTTTCTAGGTTACTCGACTTCTTCGCGAGCTTATAGGGTTTGGAACTGCGAGTCTAGTAAAATGGTAGAGACCTGCGAGGTGACCTTCGATGAGGCCAATCCGGGGACTAGGCCTGATATCGCAGGTTCTTTAGAGCAGTCCGAGCCCATCTTTGTGGATGATGAGGAGGATGGAGATGAGGGTCGTCTACCCGATCCAGTTCCTCCTCCCCTTGAGGTGTCTGCTTCCACCACTGCACCTCGAG
This sequence comes from Dendrocalamus latiflorus, assembly GCA_017311315.1. NCBI lineage: Eukaryota > Viridiplantae > Streptophyta > Magnoliopsida > Poales > Poaceae > Dendrocalamus > Dendrocalamus latiflorus. Next base: position 28,969,293 of record CM029627.1, on the reverse strand, counting down.
GAGATCAGCCCATGCCTTCTGCTTCGTCTAGAGCTAGTGGCTCTGTTCCTACCTCATCAGCTCATGAGGTAGAGGCCACTTCTTCATCTCATCCAGGACCTCCCCGAAACATCCAAAAAGACCATCCTTCCGAGTAGATGATTGGAGACCTCTTTGAGTGCGTCACACGCTCAAAGTCTGGTTTGTCTCAATTCTATCTCCACTCTGCCTTCATTGCCTCATTGAGCCCAAGGATGTTAGTCATGCTCTTTCTGATAAGTCTTAGGTCAATGCCATGCATGAGGAGCTGGAAAACTTTGAGAGAAACAAGGTCTAATCGCTTGTTGAGCCCCCTAGAGGTCATAATGTCATTGGTACCAAGTGGGTGTTCAAAAACAAGCAGAGTGAGGATGGGGTAGTCATTCGAAACAAGGCTAGACTGGTAGCTCAGGGTTTCTCCCAGGTTGAGGGTCTAGATTTTGAGGAGACCTTTGCCCCTGTAGCTAGGCTAGAAGCCATTAGGATTTTGCTTGCATTTGTAGCGTCTAAGGGCTTCAAGCATTACCACATGGATGTCAAGAGTGCCTTCCTCAATGAGTTTATTGAGGAAGAGGTCTATGTTAGACAGCCTCTAGGTTTCGAGAACCCCAAACACCCAAACCATGTCTACAAGCTTTCTAAAGCCTTGTATGGACTTAAGCAGGCCCCTAGAGCTTGGTATGAGAGGCTTAAGTCCTATCTGTTAAGTCATGGGTTTGAAATGGGTAAGGTAGACAAGACCTTGTTCATTCGTAGGCATGGAAGTGACCTTCTGCTCGTCCAGATTTATGTGGATGGCATCATCTTTGGCGGCTCTTCTCATGCTCTTGTTTCACAGTTCTCGGATGTCATGAGCACCGAGTTTGAGAAGAGCATGATGGGGAGTTGACCTTCTTCCTTGGCTTCCAGATCAAGCAGACTCAGGAGGGTACTTTCTTGCATCAGGGAAAGTACACTCGAGACCTTCTAAGACACTTTGACACGCGTGATGGCAAGCCGGTGTCAACTCCAATGGCATCAACAGCTTCACTTGACCCAGATGAGGATGGCGAGCCAGTTGATCAAAAAGAGTACAGAAGCATGATTGGCTCCCTCTTGTACCTCACTGCCTCGAGACCGGATATACACTTCTCTGTGTGTCTATGTGCTCAATTTCAGGCTTCTCCTCGCATTTCTCACCGCTAGGCGGTGAAGCACATCCTTCGGTACCTTCGAGCTACCATTGACTATGGTATCTGGTACTCTTCCTCTTCTTGTCTTTCCCTTAGAGCCTATTCGAACGTAGACTTTTTGCTGGCTGTAGGATAGATAGGAAGAGCACTTCTGGCACCTGCCAATTCATTGGCACTTCTCTTGTTTCTTGGTCGTCTAGGAAGTAGTCCGGTGTTGCACAGTCCACCGCAGAGGCTGAGTACGTTGTTGCGGCCAGTTGCTGCAGCCAGGTACTTTGGATGGCTTCGACCCTGCGAGACTTTGGGTTAGTTATAGACAGTGTTCCACTCTTTTGTGATAACACTTCTGCTATTAACATTGCTAAGAACCCAGTGCAGCACTCTCGGACCAAGCACATTGATATCAGATATTACTTCCTTAGAGACCATGTGGAGAAGTGTGACATAGTGCTCTAGTTTGTAGAGAGTGACCACCAGTTGGCTTATATCTTCACCAAGCCTTTGGATTGCTCTAGGTTTTCAGCCTTGCGGGGAGAGCTTGGGGTGGTGTGTCCTTATGGACTGTAGTGAGGGGGAGCTTTGTGCTTTACTGTTTTATCTTGTATATTATGCTCCTGTTCTCATTTAGTTGCATTGCATTTGGGTGCATTTGGGTTAGTCCTCCTAGCATAGATTAGAGTGTTTCTCTTGTCTAGTTGCTTAGATTCCTTTCTCTCATCTTGTGGTTCTAGGATGCTGCTTATTAGCTGTCTCTCTTCTCACTAGGTTGAGCTCACTCACTTCTTATAGGTTCTAGCAAGGGTTGGGCCACCCTTGGGTAGACAGGGAACGTGTTTGCTCCTTAGTGTGTTAGATGTCCAGCTGATAGTCCTAGTGTCATATGGGGTAGATGAGAGTCAGTTTGAGCCATAACATCCTCTATATCTTGTCTATGCTTTAAGGACTGCCTTTTCTATTTTTGTTCCCAGCTTCTCGCTTTTATTGCTTTGGTTCAGGGGGAGTTCATTTGGGAGCTTCTCGATCTTAATATTGACATAACTCAACTTGAACTAAAAGTGCATCTCATGTTGAAGGGGAGCTGGATTTTCTTGCATTTCAGCATTTTGCATTGTAATATAACTACATGGAGCCTTGATTATTATCCTCTTATGACATGTTTACAACGTGTTACATCTTGCCATGATCCATGCTTATTTGCTAGATTTATTATAACTTTATATGTGTCGTCAAGCCTTTGCCATTGATAAGTTAATTAAAATTGCACAACTTTAATTAAGACATGTCATGTTAGCTCTTGAGACTAGTCGGTCTTTAGTTATCATTTTATAATTCATGCCATGTCAAATAGGCTGAGTTGAGTCTTGAATCTTTATTAAGCTTTAGATTGAGCTATGTTGTTTCTTTATGAAGCATGAGTTAGTACAACTGTTTAAGAAAGCAAAAAGATCTCTTTTGTGTGTGCGAAAGAACTGATCTCACCAATTCTTTCTCATGAGACTGCTTGCCATTACACTAGGCATGAACTCAGGGCGAGTTTTGGATGACCAAGATCATCTACTTAAGCTTCTTGCTTGGAGTGGTCGCATAAGGCTTGAGATCTAGCACATGACTACAACTTTGGTTGGAAACGACCATGAGTTTCAAAAGAAAAATATGTCAATTGTGCTAAAGTTTCTTCATTACAACAAGACTAAGAGTACTTGAACAAAGGCCTCATTCTTGAACTTGTAGCACTCTAAATTGACTCAATTCTAGCTTCTTGGTTCCACTTAGCTTATTGACATGGCTTGCATCATCTTTGGATACCTCTAGCTAGACTTTGATCTTGAATGACTTGACATGCTAACGAATTCATCTAATATTCAGATTGTTCCTTATGTGGCTTGCCTTGATTATGCATATCTTGTCATGATCTTGATAGCATCCTATTGTATTATGGCTTGGTGTAATACTCATTTGGTCATTTTGGATAATCTTCATGGCTCTAATTGCTTAGAATGAATAATATTCACTCATTTCACTCTCACACCATGCCTTATTCTCTCTTTTGCATCTTGATGATTTTTGCCAAAAGGGGCAGAATATTGGAGAAAAAGCCAATTTCTGGGAGCTTTTGAGGAAAACTTACTCTTTCTTTCGCTCCTTTTGTCAACATGGTCATAAGCCTCTTTGTTCTTCTTTCAGACCATGTTGGACTTTCAAAACAAACTCAATCTTATGCTTTTTCTATGTTTGTCAATATACTCATCAAGGGGGAGATTGAGAGACCATGTGGAGGTATCCTCATGATTGTGATGAGTAATTGACGGTTGTGTTAGAAAGTTGAGTTTGTTTTGGGTATTCCAGGGTTGAGTACATTTTACTGTTGTTAATGATGTTTATGCTGTTTCATGCGGTGCTATGTGACGGTTTGCTTGTCTGTGTGATTGCAGGACTTTGGAGCTAGGTGATGGTGAGGCGAGGAGGACCGAGACTGGGCACAGGAGGTGTTGAGGTCCATACAGTCAGTGATAACGAAGATGATCGAGGCTACTGAGGTGGTTGCGAGTCAGGAGACGAGGAACCTGTAGCATCCTGAAAAATCTAAATTTGAAAATATGAATTTCTTGAATTATTTTTGCAATATATTCTATTGGAATTTGGATTTTATGGTGTTTTTCTGAATTTGGTTGAGGTTCCAAAAAAAATGAAATGAAAAAAAATGAATGAATAAATTCATAAAAGATAAAGGCAAACATTAGCAAGGCCATAACAGAATATACAAATAATAGAAAACTAAAATTTAAAAATTGAATCTGCAAAGATGATCCATAAAAGAAGGGAAATACGTGAATTAAACATAAGGCCCTACTTTGGAATATGTATATATACGTATAAGACTATATATATATATACACACACACACACACAAGTGAAACAAAATATGCAATATACTAATATTATTATAAGCATAAGCCATGGGAAAATAAAAGCTGAAAATTTCAAATGGCATGCAAAGTAATATGTTGAGAGGTAATACTCAGAATTTAAAAACAATGAAGGTGTTAATAAAAGAAATAGAAAATCTCCGTATCTGCACACCAATTAAAGTTTAAGTATTAACTATGAAACAGAAGTTTAAATTAAAAATCTAAAAAGTTCAAACTAGCTTAAACATTTTGTCTCTTTATCTTTTCCATTTTTCCTTTTCCCCCTCACCTCCATGTGGGCCATTTCTTTTCCATCTCCCCTTCCCCTCTCTCTCTTTCCCTTCACTGCCAGTGGGCCCGGCGCCACCGCCCCTTTTCTCCCCCTTTCTTTCCTTTCTCCTTCCCCCAGGCGGCCGCACCTCCTTTCCTTTCTTTTCTCCTTCTCCCTCCTCCCTTCTGCGGTCAAGGTCCGTCCGCGTCGTCTCCTCCCTCTTTTTCCGTTGCTCTCTGCCCTGCCGCGCAATCCCCACCGGCCTCTATCTCCTCGAGCCGCACGTCGCCCTGCGCCTCCTGTCTGCGCCCATGCCCTGCGCCTGCCCCGCCGTCCCGTCGCCCTCTCTGTGCCCCCACGTCGCGTCGTCCGGCCGCGCCGCTGTCCACGCCCCAGCTTCGCCCCCTTTCTCGCGCGCGCGCACTCGCTATAAGACCTGAGCCGCCTCCTTCCCTCCCTTCTCTGTGTTCTCCCGCGCGAGCCCGAAAACATCGGCCTCCACCGCCTCCTCGCCGTGTCGCGTCTCCGGCGAGCCCCTCCAAAATTCGAGTGCATTACTTCGTGCCCCTAAGCCCCAGCTACTTCCCAGTAGGTTTAATTGGAAAATCGTGCGCCGAGCTGGCCGGAAGGCCTCTATTTCTCGCCGCCGGTCAAATGTGCCGCCACCGGCCCTATTTCCTGCCCGTCGCTTCCCAGCTCAATTCACTTCGCCAGGAGCACCCCCAGGTCGCGGGAAACCTTTCCCGAGCGCTGCCTCGCTCTCCTCACCGCCGTAGCTCGCCGGCGACGTGAGCTCCTCCGCGCCGCCCATGGCCTCCGCCGCCAGCCCGCCACGACCTCTTCCCCGCTCGGCAAACCCCACGGTGAGCACCCCCGTGACCCACTCCTGCTCACGCCCCTCTCCAATCTCTCTCTCTCCCACCACGGTGGCGCCGCCACATTCCACCCCTACTCCGGCCGCCGCGAGCTCGTGCTGGCCGCCCACGGCGCCTTCCCGGTTGGAGACGCAACCCCCCAGGCTTCCTCACTTAGTCCCCTGTTACCACTTGCTTCTTCAAATATTATTTGATTCCCCACAGCTCATCAAGAAACATCGCAGGCTCACTTGGCTACCGGGTGCATACAATGCACAGAGAACCCCCAGGTGCTGAGTTCGAACTTAGCCATCTGCATCCCTTCTCCCCCCATTTTTATTTCTTTTAACTTTTGTCGCCCATTTTAAGGAAGGAAAGTCATGGAAAAATCTGACAATAAATTTAGAAAAGCTAATAAATTAAACTAGGGTTTAAAATAAGGATTTTTAAGATTTGATGTTTGACTATTTAAATGAGCATCTAATGTAGCTTAAATGTTTATTTGAGGTCTAATTATCAATGGAGGCATTAATAAAATGTGATTTTGTTTAAAGTCCAAATTTAATAAGGAACCTAATTATATATTAAAATTTAAGGAAATGGATTGGGTGTTATGTTAAAGTAATAAAAACAAAGCTTTATGTTAAAAGACTATTCTTAATTATAACCCTAACATTTAACATGCCGTTATTAAATAAATTTCAGTAGTAAATTTAATTAGATAACAAAGGTCGTTTCATAAAACTGATTAAATGATAGGATGTGGCCATAAACCATTAAGTTAGAAAGTCCAAATATAGTCCCTGTCGTTAGCATGTTACCTATAAATAAATCTCCCCAGTGAATTGAGTGGAATAAAATTTTGTATAGCAAGCTCGGTCCTAGGAAACTGGAAGTTTGATTAAAATATGCAAGATGCTGATTCAAAGGGATAAAGATATCAATATTACCTAAGACTCCAATTAACGAGCCATATTTGTGTATGGTTATTAAAATGTAATAGCTATAGATCAAAAGCAAATAAAAATAATCTTGCTAATATGTAGCCTGAGACCCAATGATACTAGGCATAGCTAGGAATAGTAATTATATCCGAGTTGCGTCTAAAACCGAGGATAGCACAATAGGTCGCCTTAGAGTAGCTCAAAGGTCTCGGGTTAATGAAAAATAGAAATCGGCTGAGGTGAACATTTAAACAATGACCAAATAAATAGTCCAGTGGGTCATGAGTTAGGGTGTTAATCGCTTAATTAATAAGTTGACTAATTGACAGTAAAACTCATCTAAAATAACACAGTATGAAATGCCACAAACTAAGTTCTGAGATTAATTTGATGAGTTAAACTAATGTATATCATGAACACAACTCATGACCCAAATTCTTAAAAATAATACCAACCCTATAATGATAACTAAAATGTACATAAAATATCTACGAAACCTAAACCAAAGGGCATTTTTAACTAAATCCAGGTTGGCATGTTTATTAACATCCCTAGGTCAATTGAAAATAAAATAATCTCATGAGTATACCTTTCCCATGACCCCTCCTTTGACCTCTATCTTGACAGTTTCCTACCATTCCCCACTTCGCTCCAATCACTATGGCACCGACAATACGCAGCGTCCGACCAACCATGCCTCAATTCACCTGTTAATCGTAATAAAAATTAATCAAGTTTAATCGGGTTTATTTGGATTTATTTGGATCTTTTGAGTTATTTGTTTTTACTTGAATTCAGTTGCTTAGCACGTAATTAGAAATTGGAGTCTGGAAGAATCAAGAAGCAAGCGAGGCCGAGATCGAAGTAAAGATAAAGACCCGAACCTCAAGATCGACAAATGAGAAAGCTTTGAGGGAGCTCAAGACCGCGGGAAACCACACAAGGCGAGTCAATAGTTTGATCATGTTGAACCTACATTTTCTGCAAATTATTTTGGTTTAAATTATCAAATTGCATGCTGTTATTTTATATGCAAATACATGTTAATTTAAGATTCTAGTTACATGCCTATTGTTTACCTTGAATAATATTACCCCTCCTTTGGAATATTTGAATGTGTGAACATTGTCGCCCTAGCAAAATTATAATAGTAACCTTTCGAAAATAAGTCTCTAAATATCTGCCATGCTTAGTATTGTTTAGATACTCATGGGCGCGAGAGCGCCCAAGCATCACTTTTAATCCTGAGAAAAATTGGTTGGGCAGTCATGGTGGTAACGACTGGTGTATGTTGGATATGGCTATTTTATTCTCAAAAACCTCGAACTGCTTATTTATCTGGGTGGATGGTTCGAGGGTATGGTGCAGGTGTGCACGAGAGTGTGGTTTGTAGTAGAACCGCCCAGATACCTTAAGGACTGAATCTTGTCATGACCTCTTGTGTTAAACAAGTGCAACCACAAGTCTGTAAAGTACAACTTGGCCTAGTAAATTTACCGGACCCTGAATTTCATCATCATCAGTGGAGGAGTGAAGTGGTGCAAGCGGCTGTCTGTGTGTCAGGCTTGAATGGGACACCCGCGGAGGGTGAGGTTCTGCTGCGGCGCGCTAGCAGTGTGGGTAGCCAGTTGCTAGGCGTTCAGAAGGAGAACATCCCGCACAACGTATGGGACCCACCGCAAGTGGGAACGACCCATAGGGTGAGATGATGGAAGGGGCGAGGTACTTTGAATGGTTACTGTGATGGTTCGCTCAACCGCACGACTAAGGAATCGTGTGGGGCAACAAGGGAACTGACTCTTGTGGGTAAAGTGTGCAAACTCTGCAGAGTCAAAACTATTCGAATAGCCGTGCCCACGGTCAAGGGCGGACATAGGAACTTAACCAGATATAGTTCTATTTCAAAATATTTTGTGGGTGGGATGGAAAAGTGGAGGGCAGCGGAAAGCCCTGATTTGAGTTGTCCTGGGTGTTGTCCCAGTGGTAAGTTAAGCGGCTATAATGTTGAAAGATGTTATACGGTGTGATGCCATATGTATGGAAAAATTATGCTGATATTAGGCATATGGTGTGATGCCATATGTATAGAAAATCATGTTAATATTCCTTGAACATTATGTTTTGTTCCAAAGCTGCTAGGTCTCAGAAAATTTTATGTATTGTATTTCAAATAGTGGCATTTCTATTCTTACAAAATAAAATATGGGTAGAATAAACAGGGTCGTGAGTAAAGGAGATGGATGTTTGTAGTATGCACATAAAGGTATTGGTGGATTCAGGTCGATCATGAATAGGAAATGATAGTGTGGGTTCTGGGAGAAATAAATTAGTGGGATCCACTTGAATAGATAGGCTAGATAAATGATCTAATTGAATTTTCGGGAATTTGTAGGAATAATACAAGTATTGGATTATAATTCTTGATTAGTGATATTCTTGGTGGATATATAATGGTGAATCGTAGAGTTGATCAATGATATTCTTGGTGGATATATAATATTGAATCGTAGGCTTAATCAATGATATTCTTGGTGGAGTTGAATCAATAATAAAAAGGATTGGATTGTTAGAAAATCTTGATGGGAATGTTCGGTGGATTAATTAAATAATGTCACCCGCTGTTTGGAGTTTTAGACAGCAATAAATATAGAAGGTGTAAAATCGGTGGAGTAATTGGATAATGTCACTTGCTGTTTGGAGTCTTAGACAGCAACCAATACAGAAAGAATATGATCGGTGGATTGAGTAGAGGATGACACATGTTGTTTGGAGTTTAGAGAGCACTCAATAAAGGAAGTGTAATCTCGGTGGATTAAGTCAATTATGGCAATCCCTGTTGGGAGTCTTAGACAGCAGTTAATAAAGAGCGTGAGTCTTTGGTGGATTAAGTCGATGATGTCATTTGCGGTGAGGAGTCTTTAGGTCACAAAAACAACAATATGATATAGTAATAGAAATGATACTAGACGCGTTTTATGGCAAATAAAACAATCCAAGCCTCTCCTTTGTTAAGCCATGCATACTATTTATTTGCATTCTGTGTATTGGCTCGCGGAGCACAGGGTTGCAGTGCTCACACTCGCTTTTGCGACAAAATTCAGAATCAGGAATCAAATCACCTCGCCTCAGCAACAAGATTGGACAAGCTGGCAGAGAAGATGAAGATGTCAAGGGCTAGGTCGTGCACCTCCAGTCGGCTGCCTGTGGGCATGTCCTGAAGGTCTCACCTGTGTGCTTCGTTTTTTTTCCGCTGCTGCAACTTATTGATTTCGGCCTAATTGGCCTATGAGTAAGTCTACTATTATATATTTACGCTTCCACATAACATGTACTTTGATATTCAAAACTGTAATCTGTGAGCATTATCTACTGATCCAGGGAATAGTGCGGTGTATCACAGAGGATTCCGGATGGTATAATCTAGGGTCTGACAGAACCAGAGCTGGAGTTATCGGTGATGGACACGACAGGCAACGACGAGTGGACCGGGACTAGGCTCAGGGAGGAGTCAGAGGTCCAGACGGTTGGATGTCGGTTGCGGTCGTGTGCGACGGAACGGACCGGGACTAGACTCGGGGAGGAGTCGAGGTCCAGACGGTCAAGGTGCTGGTTGCGGGAAGCTTCCGGGAAGGTGCTTGAGGGGCAAATTGGAGATTTGACTCAAGCCATGAGTTGGAGGCTGGTTCCCTCCATTTTCCTGGACACTTTGACCATTGCCTCTTATGTGTATGGAGCAAGGGAGTAGAGGTAGGCTGACCTTTCTTGATTTGCCACTTTGAGTTGAGCTCATGCCTTCATATGGAGAGGTGGAGGCAGAGGGGAGTATTCATTCGTGTGTGCATAGGCAAGAAAGCAGTAGAGGCAGGGTGTGTGTTGTCTCTCGTGTGAGTTCAGTGTCTAGTGAGACACCTCTTGTTATCCCAACTGCGTATGGGTATGTAGTGGGAAATGGGATGAACTGCATGTAACCATTCCTCTCAATGCAAATCATTCATGCCTTCTCCTCAATTTTTGTGTTGGTCTTTATGTGTTGAGATGACTCTGTTCTTGCTCTATTGCTGTTTCTGTTTTGTGATCAGTTTGTGATTGAGATGATGCAAGATTTGTTGGCTCAGATCTAGGGGACTCATCAAATTTCTTTGGCTAGCTCATTCCCAAGAGCAAGCATCCAAAATAGAGGTTTTCCCCTCAAGAATGTCTTCGCTGCTCATTCCTCTGTTTCTACAAAAACTAGGGTTTACTGTTCATTTGAAACAGAGGATTCTCGTTCTTATTTTCACAGCAAGAATTAGGTTAGATTTGTGATTCCTTTGCGTGAGCCTATTCCCTGTAGTAATCAAGAAGGCCCTTTACCAAAAGATCTATGTTTCATGAGCAATTTGGGTTTTTCAGTTTTTTGATTCTCAGGTTCACTTATGCTGTCAAATCTTCCTCTTGCATCCAGTCTGCATCTACTTCCTAATGAGTTTGATTGGCTATTTAGCTTGTGGTTCAGATCTTTTGTTCTGAAAAAGAGCAGCAATTTACTTTCATTTTCCTGTTTTTCAGTTATCAACAGTGCTTACTGCCTTTATTTTCAGCTGTCAGGTTTTCAGCACTTTGTGCTCTCGGCTAGCAGCAGCCCGTTTTCAGCATTTCAGCATCTTGTTTTCAGTTTTAGGATTTCAGCCGATTGAAGTTATGCTCTGTCTGCAGTTCACTTTTTGTTTGCTGATTTTGCATGTAGTTTTGGTTGACTGCTGAAATTACATCCTCTCTTTTTCAGCTGCAATCTCTGACTTCTCTGCGTGCAGTCCTTGCTATTCTCTTAGTCTGAATATTAGCTTTCGTTTTGTGCTGCTGCTTTGAAAATTTTTTGCTTGGCTGTTAGTGCTCGGCTGTTTCAGTCAAAAATTTGCAGCCTTCTTCTTGTTGTGCATTTGGCTATTAGTGCTCAGCTGCTTCAGTCAAAAAATATGCAGCCTTCTTTTTTCTTTTTCTTTTTTTTTGTTGTGCATTCGGATGTTAGTGCTCGGCTACATCTTCTCTACAGTTTCTTTGTGCCGTTTTACAGCTGCATTCGGTACTTTTTTTGCCCATGATTTCTGAGCTGCGGTCTAGGTCCTCTATTGCCAGTCTGACTAGATCTACCGGCGGTCGGACTGCATTTTCTTTGCCGGTTTGACCAGGTAAGCATAGCTGCATGATTTCTTCTCTGAATCAGCCGACAAATGCATGCTCTCCGCTCATATGGCGATTTGAGTCTTGTGGCTGTGTTTCTTTTTCAGCAGTTTCTTTTCTCTGAAATCCTTTTCGGTTGTCAGTCTTGTTTCAGTTTGTTGTTTCGTTTGCCGATTTTTCTCTGGATGTCAGTGAGCTTGAACATGCCTTCTTCATAGCTTCTATAGCTATAAGAGAAAAATTTTGTGAATACTTGGGGGCGATTTTTAGAAGGCACCATTCACCCCCCCCCCCTCTGTTGCCATTTCCGATCCTACATAGACCATGTGGAAATGACCCCATGTTTGTGATGAGTAATTGACCCTTGTTTTAGAAAAGATTGAGTTTGGTTTTTGAAGTTTGTGCTATCTCTTCAAAGTCTTAAGCCCTTGCAAAGTGGTCGGCAGACCGGGTTATGACTACGTGGTCGGCAGACAGATTTACGACCATGATGGTCGTGGTCGGAAGCTTCGACTAGCCGTGGTCGAAAGTCGGAACCCTCAACTGGCCGTGGTCGGAAGTCGGAAGCTTCGACTGGCCGTGGTCGGAAGTTGGACGCTTCCATTGGCCGTAATCAGAAGTCGGAAGATTCGACTGGTCGTGGTCGGAAGTCGGAAGCTTCGACTGACCGTGGTCGGAAGTCGAACGCTTCGACTGGCCGCGGTCGGTAGTTGAAAGCGGGTTTCAAACACGTTGTCCGTGGTTGGTACTCGAAAGCAGGTTTCGATCACATTGTCGGCAGATGGGTCTTCGACCACGTTTGGTAGTCGAAAGCGAGTTTCGACCACGTTGGCTTTCGACCACGTTGTTTGTGGTCGGTAGTTGAAAGCGGGTTTCGACCACGTTGGTCTCGACTACGGTAACTTCGACAGCTGTGGTCGGTGGCGTAGCTTCGACCGCTGCGGTCGGTGGTCGATGGCTTTGACCGCCATGGTCGGTGGTCGTAGCTTGGATCGCTGAGGTCGGCGGTCGATAGCTGCGACTGGTCGAGGGTCATAGATTCTACTGACCATGGTCGTAAGTCATTGCAACTAGTTTCAATTTGGGCATAACGACCATCTGTGCAGTCGGAAGTGGTTGCGATCAGCTCTGAGAGGTCGTAGTTTGTGGTAGTGATAGTCATAGTGGCCTTGTGTGTGGTCGAAGGCAGTTAGCGATGGTCGTAGCTTCTGTTCTCGTGGTCGTACCGACCTCTAGGGTGGTCGTATCATCTTGCTAAGTGGTCGTAACTAGCTAGGAGTTACTCTATGGCTACGACTACATTTCACTCATTGCTTTCGAGTGGTGTAAGTGGTTTATGACCATCTGGAAGTGATTTTTGAGTACATTCTTCTAATGCAGATTTATGCAATGTTTTGTGCAGTGCTATGTGATGCTTTGCTTATCAGTGGTGCTTGCAGGACTTTGGAAGTAGGTCATGGTGAGGCTGGAAGGATCAGGACTAGACACAGATGGTGTTGAGGTCCAGAGCGATCGGAAGAAGCTAAAGATGACCTGGGCTGCCAGGTGGTTGCAAGTGTGGTCGGCCAGTTAACAGGAAGCTTCCGGGAAGGTGCTGAAGGGGCATTTCGGTAAAGTGCTCAAGACCTGCAAAAGGAAGCGGATTCTGTTAAAGCGTCTGTTGTCTGACGGAGTTAGCGAGTTGTCGCCGGTGTGTCTGCGTGTAAAACCTGGTGTTAGTTGGGGTTAACGGGTTACCCACGCTACTGAAGGCTATAAATAGGGGTAGAGCACCAGGGCGCTTGGGAGGGCTCTGGGTTTTATTTTCTGTTCTTATGTGAATTGTTTTCTGTTGGAGCGCTTGTGCTCCTGATTCTCCTGGATGGAGTGGCTGTAGAAACCTCCATGAATACAATCATTCATCTCTGTGCTTCTATTTGAGTTGTTTTGTCTGATTGATGCTTGTATGTCTTGATTGCGTCTTCTCTATTTCATCTTCTCTTCTCTTATTTCTAAGAGTTTGTTTCCTTTCGGGTTGCTCAGGATTTGACTTGCTCTGAACTGAGAATCATCTTCAAAGCCATCTTGGCTAGTCTATTCCCGAGAGCAAGGTCTGGAGGAAGGTGAAAACTCGGTTTGTTGTTCCTGCCAATGAGCACATAACAGCGGTGAATACGCCAGATGTAGAGGCAAATGCAAAGGCAATGAACATCATTATCCAAGGTCTTAGCATAAACGAGTTTGATCACATTTCTCATCTTTCGTCGGCTTATGACATTTGGGTGACCCTCGATGCATACCATGAGGGCACTACCCAAATCAAGACCGTATGACAGGATCAATACAAGCAAGAATATAACAAGTTTGAGATGCTCACTGGTGAGTCCTTAGATGAGTGCTTTGCCAGATTTCACAAGATTTTAAGCAACCTCCGAGCAGTCTGCTTTAGACCTACGAGTTTGGGAGATGAAAGTGACCACCATCAAGGACACGATTGACCTCTCAACTTTGACTCTTTATGCGTTATACTCACGTCTTAAGACTCACGAGATTGACATTGTCTATCATAAGTCGAAATCACAGTCGATGGCTTTGGTCACCGATTCCAGTCCTGCCTCCGGAGCATCTTCTGATGGTGCTTCTGGCTTTTCTCTAGCTGCTCTGTGTAAAATAAGTGATGATCAAATTGAGCAGCTTCTAGAGAATAAACTAGCCCTCTTAGCCAGAAAGTTTTCACATGCTTACAAGAGGGTTAGGGAGAGAAAGAGAGGAGGGTTGGTGATTTGTTTTGAGTGTGGTGGCCCCAACCACATTCGAGCAAATTGCCCCAAGCTAGAGAAGGGCAAGAACAACTACAGCGGCGTAAGCAAGAATGACTACATCAGCAAGAACCACAACAAGAAGCCCCCAGCTCGTGCCCAAGGCAAAGAGAAGAAATGCCACAATCTTGGCAAAGCCAAGAAGCTCTTCCACGGTGTCCTCACCGCCTTCGATGACATCAATTTCAATGACATGGAAGGATGGAGCGACGATGACGGCAAGGATGATCAAGACAAGGACACCAAGGACGGCGACAACTTCATCGGCATGTGCTTCGTGGCCAATGAGACCGACATCAGCGATGATGATCTCTACACCGACTCCGATGAGGTAGGTCCTTCCTATGACCAGCTCAACGTTGCATTTCTTAAGTTAGGGAAATTTTATGCTAGATCTAGAGCTAGGTGTGGTAACCTAGAGAAGAAAGTAGAGAGCTTGTCACAGGAGATTACTTCACTTAGATCTGCTCCCTCCCGTGACGATTGCGATGTTTGCATTTCTTTGCTGAATGATATGGAGAAATTAAGGACCTCTCATGATAGTGTGCTTACTGAACTTGACCTGGTTAAGGTGGAGAATGTTAGTCTGCTAGCTAAGATAGAGATAACTAGAGTAGCATCTATTTCATCTGGTAATGTTGAGACTATATCTTGCACCTCATGTGAGGATATGGACAATGCTTTTAGAGGTCTTTACACTATGCTTCTGGATCTGCCTGAAACTTGTGAAAGTTGCAATAATTTGAAGATTAACTTAAAGAAGGCAGATCATCAAAATTGCTGAAATAAAAGATGCTTTGCTTGAGCCTATTGTTTCTTGTGTTAATTGCCCTAAATTAACTGTTGAACTTGAATCTGTTTCTAAACAATTTCAAGACATGTGTAATCAAAACAAGAAAATGGATCAATACGCTTCTAAGGCTCCTGTTAGCTCACCATGCAATACCTGTGAAAAACTAAAATCGGAATTGATTGCATTGGATGATAAATGTGTGAAGCTAACTAAGGACTTACTAGAGAAGCCACAATCTGATTGTTCTTTGTGTGCTGAAGTGGGGGAGAAATCTAAGAAAATGCTAGAGACACTTAGGAGTAGTCACGAGAACTGACAGCTAGGATTAGGACTGCCCCTTGTGCATCTTGCGAAATCCTCAAGATTGAGGTGGCCGTGCACAATGAGAGATGTGCACATGCTATTCGATCTTCTACCTATGGATCTTCTCCTCCTCCTCCTCCTGGTGTCTCTTCTTCATCTTCTCCTTGCTCTTCCTGCGCCTTTCTTTTTCAGGAGTGTTAGTACCTTATGAACACTCTTGAAAGATTTGTTGGTGGTAAGAAAAAGCTGAATCTTATTCTAGACAAATCCAAGATTTGCATGTTCAATCAAGGTCTAGAATATGATTTCTTAGAGGATGTGAGGAAGCATCCACCTGCTGTTGTCAGACCTATAGCAGCAGGTGTAATCGAGGTCAAGCCCAGAACCAAGAAAGTTGAGTTCAAATCTGCGGGCTTTGTCCAAGGGATCTCTGATAGTAAGGTGGTACCACCTGTTGCTTTGACCTCTCAGAAGGTGAAGACTCATCATGCTACTTCGATCTCCCAGAAGGTGAAGTATCATTGTACCTTCTATTAGAAGGATGGACATGGTATTGAGAGATGCTTCAAGCGCGCTAGGATCACGTGGAGAGACCGTGTCCACACTCTTAGGTGTATTCAGGGTCAGCCCCAGACTCTAAGTGAACCTAAGACCAACATAAGGTCTAGAGTTGTAGAAAACTCTGTTGAGGTGTTTAGGCAGCATCGAGGACTTATTTTCCTGCTTCTGTTTTTGTTCCTCGAGTTGCTTCTAGTTAGGATATCTGCCGTCCTGAGGGTAGATCTCGTTTCCCCCATCGAGATAGCTATCCGTGGCGTGATCAGCATGTTGCTGTTGGTCGGACTCGCTCTTCTATAGCAGTCGGACCCAGCAACAACTTCAGGTCTGCTCTGAGACCTTCTGGCTTTCTGAGAGACGGAGAGCGCATGGTAGTTAGAGGTCAGTCAGGTGTGACTGCTTCTTCTGCTCATCGTGTGACTCAGTACTAGGTTCCCAAGTCTGTTCTCATTTACCCCAGTACTGAGCCACAGATGTTGTTCTCTTGTTGACTAAGGTCCGCCGAGCTGTGAAGGGAGAGGTTTGGCTTGTCGACTCGGGTTGTTCTTGACACATGACCGGAGTCTCCCGTTGGTTCTCTTCCCTAGTCCGAGCTCCAGGTGATGAGACGATCACCTTCAGAGACGCCTCGTCTGGTCGAGTCATCGTGAAAGGTACTGTGCGCATTAATGATTCCTTTATTATTGAAGATGTTGCCTTAGTGAGTAAGCTGTGGTATAATTTGCTGTTTGTTTCTCAGCTTAACGATGACAATTTCGAGGTAAGTTTTAAGAAAAATGTTTGCAAAATTCTTGATTCTTCGGGGAGTCTTGTTTGCGGGATTTCTAGATTTGGGAGGATCTTTCGTGCTGATTTTGTTGAGTCTTCTAGCGATCCTCTCAGGTGCTTAGTTGCATTAGAGTCCCGTGATCTCTCCTTTTGGCAGAGGAGACTTGGTCACATTGGCTTTGATCATTTGACTCGAGTTAGAAGCCATGGTCTCATACGTAGTCTGCCCAAACTCAAGATGGTCAAAGACTTAGTTTGTGCTCCTTACCAACATGGCAAGATGGTTGCTACTTCTCATCCCCCACTCACTGTGACTATGATCGATGCACCAGGACAGTTTCTTCACATGGACATAGTTGGTCTAGCAAGGGTGCAGTCGGCGGGAGGGAAGTGGTATGTTCTTGTCATAATCGATGACTTCTCGAGATTTTCTTGGGTGTTTTTCTTAGCCTCGAAGGATGAGACGTTCAGTCATTTTCGAGGTTTGTTTAGTAGGCTTTCTGTTGAGCTCCATGGTGCCTTACGAGCGATCCGCAGTGACAATGGTACGGAGTTCATGAATTCCTACTTTGAGAAGTTCTGCGCTGAGACAGGTGTAGAGCATCAGTTCTCTTCTCCACACGTTCCCCAGCAAAATGACGTCATGAAGAGGAAGAACCGTACCTTGGTCGAGATGGCTAGGACGATGCTAGATGAGTACTCTAAACCTAGGAAATTTTGGGCTGAGGCTATAGCCACCGCGTACCAAGTTTCAAACAGAGTTTCTTTGGGGGCACACTTGCATCGCACTTCTTATGAGCTAAGATATGGGCGAAAGCTCAGTGTTTCTCATTTTCGCGTGTTTGGTTGCAAGTGTTTTATCTTGAAGTTTGGGAACCTAGATAAGTTCAAGTCACGATATTGTGATGGTACCTTTCTGGGTTACTCAACTTCTTCGCGGGCTTATAGGGTTTGGAACTGTGAGACTAGCAAAATGGTAGAGACCTGTGAGGTGACCTTTGACGAGGCCAATCCTGGCACAAGGCCCGACATCTCAGGTTCTGTAGAGTAGTCTGAGACCATCTTTGTAGATGATGAGGAGGATGGAGATGAATGTTGTCTACTTGATCCAGTCCATCCTTCCCTTGAGGTGCTTGCATCTTCCACTGCACCTCAGGGAGATCAGCCCTCTCCTTCTAGATCTTCTGGAGCTAGTGCTCTATTCCTTCCTCGTCAGCTCATGAGGTAGAGGCCACCTTTTCTTCTTATCCAGGACCTCCCCGAGACATCCAAAATCATCATCCTTCAGAGCAGATCATACGAGATCTCTTTGAGCAAGTCACACGCTCAAAATATGGCATGTCTCACTTCTGTCTTCATTCTACCTTCGTCGCATCTTTTGAACCCAAGGATGTTTGCCATGCTCTTTCTGATGGGTCTTGGGTCAATGCCATGTATGAGGAGCTAGAGAACTTTGAGAGGAACAAGGTCTGGTCACTTGTTGAGCCCCCTAGAGGTCATAATGTCATAGGTACCAAGTGGGCCTTCAAAAACAAGTAGAGTGAGGATGGGGTAGTCATTCGAAATAAGGCTAGACTGGTAGCTTAGGGTTTCTCCCATGTTGAGAGTTTAGATTTTGAGGAGACCTTTGCTCCTGTAACTAGGCTAGAAGCCATTAGGATTTTGCTTGCATTCGTAGCGTCTAAGGGCATCAAGCTGTACTAGATTGATGTCAAGAGTGCCTTCTTCAATGGGTATATTGAGGAAGAGGTCTATGTTAGACAGCCTCTAGGCTTCGAGAACTCCAAATACCCAAACCATGTTTACAAGCTTTCCAAAGCCCTATATGGACATAAGTAAGCCCCTAGAGCTTAGTATGAGAGTCTTAAGTCCTATTTGCTGAGTCATAGGTTTGAGATGGGTAAGGTAGACAAGACCTTGTTCATTCGCAGGCATGGCAATGACCTTCTTCTCGTCCAGATTTATGTGGATGACATTATCTTTGGTGGCTCATCTCATGCTCTGGTTTCTCAGTTTTCTCATGTTATGAGCACAAAGTTTGAGATGAGCATGATGAGCAAGTTGAGTTTCTTCCTTAGCTTTCAGATCAAGCAGACTCGGGAGGGTACATTCTTGCATCAAGGCAAGTACACTCGAGACCTCCTGAGATGCTTTGATATGAGTGATGGCAAGCCGGTGTCAACTCCAATGGCATCGTCAGCTTCACTTGATCCAAATGAGGATGGGAGCTAGTAGGTCAGAAGGAGTACAGAAGTATGATTGGCTCTCTCCTGTACCTCACGACCTCGAGGCTAGACATGCACTTTGCTGTGTATTTGTGTGCTCGATTCCAGGCCTCTCCTCGCGTATCTCATCGCCAGGTGGTGAAACGCATCTTCAGGTACCTTCGAGCTACCATAAACTATGGTATCTGGTACTCTTCATCTTCCTGTCTTTCCCTTAGAGCCTTCTTCGACGTAGACTTTGCCGGCTATAGGATAGATAGGAAGAGCACTTTCTAGCACTTACCAATTCATTGTCACTTCTCTTGTCTCTTGGTCTTCTAGGAAGTAGTCCAGTGTTGCACAGTTCACCGTAGAGGCCTAGTATGTTGCAGCTACCAGTTGCTGCAGTCATGTGCTTTAGATGGTCTCGACCTTGCGGGACTTTGGATTAGTCATAGATAGTGTTCCACTTTTTTGTGATAAGACTTCTACCATTAACATTGCCAAGAACCCAGTGCAGCACTCCAGGACTAAGCACATTGATATCAGATATCATTTTCTTAGAGACCATGTGGAAAAGGGTGATATAGTGCTCTAGTTTGTGGAGAGTGACTACCAGTTGGCTGATATCTTTACCAAGCCTTTAGATAGCTCGAGATTTTTGACCTTGTAGGGAGAGGTTGGGGTGGTCTATCCTTATGGATTATTGTGAGGGGGAGCTTCTTACTTTTATGTATCTCGTTGTTTATTTGCTCCAATTTCATTTTGCTGCATTTCATGAGGGTACATTTGGATTAGTTTTTCTAGCATAGACTAGAGTGGTTCTCTTTCTCAGTTGCTAATACTTCTTTCTCTCATCTTATGGTTCTAGGTTGCTACTTATTAGTTGTGTCTCTTCACACTAGGTTGAGTTCACTCACTTCTTATAGGTCTAGCGAGGGTTGGGTCCCCTTGGCTAGATAAGGAACGTGTTTACTCCCTAGTGTGTGATGACGGGAAAATGGGCGTGAACCCGCCTCCGCGTCAGCAGAGACAAATTTAGTTTTGGTTTAATTTAAATGGGACAAAAATGAAAGAACAGGTATTGCAAGCCCATACTTCCATAATTCTTATATTTGCATAAAAATTATGTTAATTACATCTCTAGAGAGAATACCCCTGATTAAGAGTTCCAACATGAATACATGAAAATAAGATTACATCATATGGCTGGCTATTACAAACTACAAAAGAAAACAACGTCTTCAGTCTTGTAGTCGTGGATAAATGCTTGCGTGTATTTGAACTTGGCAATTGTCATTTATTTAAGCATGACATTATTTCATTTCTTGAGGAGCTAATGTATACTCCTTATATATGTGATTTGCTGCTAGCTCGTTTAGCTTTTTTTTACCAAACCATGATATGCATGTATTTAATTCATGCATACTTTTGCGAATATCTTGTTATTTGTTTGGGGCCATGACATGGCACTGAATTTTGGTAATTCAGCATGTGGCCTGTATTTAATTATTTGGGCATGTATGTATCTTGATCTGCTATATATGCGATGCAGTATGGCATATATGCGTGTCGACCAAGAGGAAATGATTAATATTTATTTCTTTGATGGAAGGTGTATTGTATCATGTATGCACGTGATTTGCCTTGAAGACTAAATTTGATGTAGTCTTATTGGATCATGCGAGATCATGATTTGACATGTTTTGATGTATACAGGTGCACTCGGCATATGATACGGCATTTCATTTAGTCTAAGACAAGATGCTTATCTTGTCAAGATTTGGAAAAATATGTTGCTGCGCTGGACCTAGCCACGGCACATGTGGTTGATTTGTTTTATCAAAGTTAGTGTACACACTCATAAAGTGGTATTTCAGCATGAACTTGCATGTATGATGCTATTTAATTTACTTTTACAACTTAGCTAGACATGGCCTTTTATGGATGCAATCTAGCTAAGACGCAATATTTAATTTACCATGACATATGGTATTTGAAGGGCCTATGCTGGGCATGGACGTGAAATACATCATGGAAAAGTTTATTATTAAACAAAGTCATTAATCCTGAGGAAATGACTATCATGAATGCAAGATGGTTATCATGTCTTTACTTTATATTTTTACAGGAACCATGGCGCAGTATGTCTATTTTGTTTTTATTTTACTAAGATGCATGATTTGTTTGACACATTAGCCTATCCTTTAGCACTAGCAGGCAGTAGTGAATCGACATGCTTCTTTATGCATGTAGTATATGATCTCTTTTGTTTTGATTATACTTGAATTTACATGCTTGTGGCCGGAACATGATGCTGCGGAGGTGCTAAGCGAGGCAGCATATAGGCTGAGTTTATGAAGAGGGAAAAAATGATTAATCCTCTACTTATCTCTGTTGGTCTAGTCTGGGCATGAAACACATATTTAAGTCTCAGATCGACCGTGACCATGGTTTCTTTTTTACTTAACCGCAGCATAGTGTGCAGATTCTTTTATTTGCTTCTCAACTTTAATTTGGACAGAATCATGGACATGCTAATTCATAAACGCAGCATGAAAGCGCTAGTTGGTTTAGTGCCGGAAGATGCTAGCTAGCTAGCGCGACGCTCACTAACAGATGCATGGACTGAATATGCAGTACATGACTGGTTTTATAGAACATGATAAGACAGGACGCAACTTAATTAAGGTGCAAAATTTAATCTTTGTTGTAACTATCCGGGATGCAGGGCACTGGCGCAAGCATGCATATGCTAAAGTGCTTATGGCATTTTTTTTACTACGGATGCATAGATGGCAAACCGTAGGGCTGAACATGCAGTACATGACCACTTTATTTTGATGTAGTTTCAGATGGTTACTTCTTTGATTTGAGAGTGCTTAGACCTGCTCTACTACTAACATGACGGTTGTGCTCAAATTTTTAGAGCCCATACATGTAGCGTAGGCAAGGACAGCACTTAGCATGGAGATGGAATTTGGCATCTTTCTGCGCAACTCACGGCAGGTGTTCCTGTTGATTTGAACCCTTGCGCAGAGTGCAGCGAGAAGTATATTTTTGGCATGATGGTGGCTTTAGCACTTGTTCTTGATCTCGTATCAACTGACCGAGTCGAAGAACGAGGCTCTTCCTATGG
This sequence comes from Dendrocalamus latiflorus, assembly GCA_017311315.1. Lineage (NCBI taxonomy): Eukaryota > Viridiplantae > Streptophyta > Magnoliopsida > Poales > Poaceae > Dendrocalamus > Dendrocalamus latiflorus. The sequence continues at coordinate 28,947,402 of CM029627.1, read as the reverse complement.
TGATCTGTATCAACCGACCAGACCGACCATTAGGTCTCGATACATCTCATGGTGACTTGCTCAAGAGATCAAACCTACACATGAGGCCTTGATCATGGAGGCAGGGATAGATTTGGTTGTTGCCGAGCACGCCGGTGAAGCCGTGAAGATCAAAACCAGAATGGGGGCAGGGGTTACTGGAGAAACGCGGTGCTCCTCACCTTGTTCAGAGGGTCGACGAACGGACACAGCAGCTTTTGCCGGCAGGCCTTGCAATGCTCCCTCTCTGATTTCTCTGAAGTTTCTCACGCTAGCAGCCTATCAGCAGTTCGCTACTTTGCTTTTGGGGTGGGTGATCACACGCTCACAGCAGCAGCTTCGCGGCACTCCGGCAGCCTGCCAGTGCTTGGTTTTCCGATCCGGCCCCTTCTTCTGTGGAGCACTGGCCATTTATTTATAGGTAGGGAGCGGGGCGGTTGCTCCTTCGACGAGGCGCGCTTCCACTTGATTTTCCATTAGCGCTAATGAAGCCGGCGTGGGATTTGAATCGGTGAAACACGACTTCGAGAACGTGCAGACGTGCGTGGATTTGGTCACGCCAGGGACCGGACCAGACCGCGCTGTTTATTCAAGTTTGAAAAAGGTACGCGCGCACAGGAGCTACCCCTCTTTGCCAAGCCTGTGGACCATTTTGTTTATCTTTTAATTGAGGTGATTAATTTAAGGAAAATAGGAACAAGTCATGCACACGCAGCTGAGATATAAGCGCATATGCATGGGTCAGGCATATATGTTGAGCGCAAGCATGAGTTCATTTCTTATTATTTTATTATTCCCCCTCTCCTTTTTTTATCATCAACAAAATACTTCCTCTCTCGTATATTATCCATATATACGGAATATTTAGCTAGTTGACCACGTGCCCCCTGTGAGTACGCAGTATTTAAATTTATACGCGCGAAGTCGCCAGTCACGTATTTATGAGAAATTGAGAATACACCATATTTGCATATAGAGGTATACATTACCTCATCGTGCATGTTTGGATGCACTAAATTTGATACCTGATATCATAGTATATTAATTTCACATCTTGTCAGGGATATTATTTTTTTATTGAATCCTATTTCACCATTAGATGGAATTTGACCATCTATATTTAATTAGGTATAAAAGATTTTTCACATATTTTGGGCGCGCCAAAATTGGTGTCAACAGTGTGTTAAAAGACCAGCTGATAGTCCTAGAGTCCTATGAGGTAGATGAGAGTTAGTCTGAGCCATAGTATTCTCTGTATCTTGTCTATGCTTTAAGGACTACCTTTTCTTCTTTCTGTGCTAGCTTCTTTCCTCGTGTTTACTGTTTTGGATCAGGGGGAGTTCATTTGAGATTTTCTAGAACTTATTGTTGTCATAACTCTACTTGAACTAAAATTGCTTCATATGTTGAGGGGGAGTTGGATTTTCTTTCATTTAATTTCAGCATTGTGCATTGTAATATAATTACATGGAGCCTTGATTATTATCCTTATATGACATGACAAAACTGCATTACATCTTGCCATGATTTGTGCTAGGGTGCTAGATTTATCATGACTTTATATGTGTAGTCTAGGCTTTGCCATGATAGTTTGATTAAATGTGCTCAACTTGAATTAAATCATGTCATGTTAGATCTTATGACCAGTCTGTCTCTAGTTATCCTTTTATGATTCATGTCATGTCAAATAGGCTGAGTTGAGTCTTGAATCTATGTTGAGGTTTAGATTGAGCTATGCTAGTTCTTTGGTGAAGCATGAGTTAGTATTAACACATTGTTCTTGAACTAAATTCAGAAATTGCAAAAAGATCTCTTTTGTGCGAAAAACTGATCTCACCAATTCTTTCTCATGAGACTTCTTGCCCTTGCATTAGGCATGAACTCAGGGGAAGTTTTGGATGACCAAGATCATTTCCTTAAGCTTCTTGCTTGGAGTGGTCGCATAAGGCTTGAGATCTAGCACATGACTAAACAAAAAATGGTTAAAAACAACCATACATTTCTAAAAAGAAAATTGTGTCAAATGTGCTAAATTTGCTAAATTACAAAAATGCCAAGTACTTGAACAAATGTCTCATTCTTGAACTTATAGCACTCTAAATTGACTCAAGGTTAGCTTCTTAGTTCCACTTAGAATATTGGCATGGCTTGCATCATCTTTGGATACCTTTAGCTAGATTATGATCCGAATGACTTGACATGCTAAGCAATTCATCTAAATTTTAGATTATGGCTTATTTGGCTTTAGCTTGTCTATACATGAATTGTCATGATCTGGATAGCATTTTCTTTTGTTATGGCTTGGTGTAATACTCAAAAGGTCATTTTGGATAATCTTCATGGCTCCTAATGCTTAAAATGAATAAAATACAGTCACTCCATTTAACTCATGCTCTATTTTCTTCCGTGCATCTTGATGATTTTATTGCCAAAAGGGGGAGAATAATGGAGAAAAAAGATAACAGGGGGATTTTCTGGAGCTTTTGAGGAAAAATTGCTCTTTCTGGTTTTGCTCCATTTTCCCTTCTGTCAATATGGTCATAAGTCTCTTTGTCACTGTTTTTAGACCATGTGTGACTTTCTCTTTTAAAACAAAAAAACAAACTCATCTTCATGCTTTTTCCGTGTTTGTCAATATACTCATCAAGGGGGAGATTGAGAGACCATGTGGAGGTGACCCCATGTTTGTGATGAGTAATCGACCCTTGTTTTAGAAAAGATTGAGTTTTGTTTTTGAAGTTTGTGCTATCTCTGCAAAGTCTTAAGCCCTTGCAAAGTGGTCGGCAGACCGGGTTACGACTACGTGGTCGGCAGACAGATTTACAACCACGTTGTCCGTGGTCGGAAGCTTCGACTGGCCGTGGTCGGAAGTCGGACACTTCCATTGGCTATAATCGGAAGTCGGAAGCTTCGACTGGCCGTGGTCGGAAATCGGACACTTCCATTGGCTGTAATCGAAAGTCGGAAGCTTCGACTGGTCGTGGTCGGAAGTCAGAAGCTATGACCACGTTGTTGGCAGATGAGTCTTCGACCACGTTTGGTAGTCGAAAGCTGTTTTCGAGCATGTTGTCGGCAGACGGGTCTTCGACCACATTCGGTAGTCAAAAGTGATTTTCAATCACGTTGTCGGCAGATGGGTCTTCAACCACATTCGGTAGTCGAAAGCGGTTTTTGACCACGTTGTCGGCAGATAGGTCTTCGACCACGTTCAGTAGTCAAAAGCGGGTTTCGACCACGTTGGCTTTCGACCACATTGTCCATGGTTGGTAGTCGAAAGCGGGTATGAACCACGTTGGTTTCGACCACGGTAGCTTCGACCGTTGTGGTCGGTGGTCATAGCTTCGACCACTATGGTCGGTGGTCGATAGCTTTCACCGATGCGGTCGGTGTTCGGTACCTTCGACCGCTGCGGTCGGTGATCAGTAGCTTCGACTGCTGCCATCGGTGGTCGAAGCTTCGACCACTACGGTCAGTGGTTGGTAGCTTCGACCACTGCGGTCGGTGGTCGGTAGTTTGGACCGCTGTGGTCGGTGGTCAAATAGCTGCGACTGGTTGAGGGTTGTAAATTCTGATGACCGTGGTCGTGATCGTAGCAATCTGCCTGAGCGGTTGTAAGTCGTTGTGACTAGTTCCGATTTGGGCGTAACGACCATCTGTGTGGTCGGAAGTGGTTGCGATTAGCTCTGAGAGGTCATAGCTTGTGGTAGCGATAGTCATAGCGGCCTTGTGTGTGGTCGAAGGCTATTAGCAATGGTCGTAGCTTCTATTCTCATGGTCGTACTAACCACTGGGGTGGTCGTATCATCTTGCTAAGTGGTCGTAACTAGCTAGGAGTTACTCTAGGGCTACGAGTACATTTCACTCAGTGCTTTGGAGTGGTCGTAAGTGGTTTATGACCATCTGGAAGTGATTTTCGAGTACATTCTTCTAATGCAGATTTATGATCACAATGTTTTGTGCGGTGCTATGTGATGCTTTGCTTGTCAGTGGTGCTTGCCGGACTTTGGAAGTAGGTCATGATGACGCTGGAAGGATCAGGACTAGACACCTAGAGTGATCAAAAGAAGCCGAAGATGACCTGGGCTGCCAGGTGGTTGCAAGTGTGATCGGCGAGTTAACAGGAAGCTTCTGGGAAGGTGCTGAAGGGGCATTTCGGTAAAGTGCTCAAGACCTGCAAAAGGAAGCGAATTATGTTAAAGCGTCTGTTATCTAACGGAGTTAGCGGGTTGTTGCGGGTGTGTCTACGTGTAAAACCCAGTGTTAGTTGGGGTTAACAGGTTACCCCCCGCTACTGAAGGCTATAAATAGAGGGTAGAGCACCAGGGCTCTTGGGAGGGCTCTAGGGTTTTATTTTCTGTTCTTGTGTGAGTTGTTTTCTGTTGGAGTGCTTGTGCTCTTGGTTCTCCTGGATGAAGTGGCTGTAGAAACCTCTATGAATGCAATTATTCATATCTGTGCTTCTATTTGAGTTGTTTTGTCTGATTGATGCTTGTATGTCTTGATTGCGCCTTCTTTGTTTCATCTTCTCTTCTATTCTCTTATGTCTAAGAGTTTGTTTCCTTTCGGGTTGCTCAGGATTTGACTTGCTCTGAACTGGGAATCATCCTCAAAGCCATCTTGGCTGGTCTATTCCCGAGAGCAAGGTCTGGTCGTAGTTCTTTTTCCTCTTCGACATGGTCGTAGGCATTCTCTGCAATTTCTAGCAGAGATCTCAATATTGTTGCTAATCTTTCAATTAAAAGTCAGTGCAACTTCTTGAGATCTTCTGCCTTCTGTGTGCAAAGTTTCTTGGCCTTTTGTTCTCTAAGTCGAAAGTTTTTTGAGTTCTTGGTCTAGCGAGTGTGCGCCTCCAGAACGTCCTCTATTCTTCTCAAGCGCACTAAGACCTCACTCTTCCTTTTGACCACGTTTAGAGCTCTCGATCTTCTATTTTCTTTGTGGGCTTTCTGGTCTACAGCAGCCAAACTCAGTGCAGTCTTGGTCTGGTATGTCGACTTGCTTTACGTGCAAGTTGGTTTCGACCATGGTCAAGTACCAGACCATATTCCACTAATTTCGTCCACTCTGATTTTCTGTTGCGGTGATGGGTTTCGACCACGCTAATTGTTCGACCACGTTGTTGGCTTACGACCACGTGGTTACGACTAGAGAACCGTCTGTTGTCGACCAAGTAGTTCGATAGACCACAAGTTGGCGTCCGGCCACTCTATACGTCGACAGACACCAGCCCGGTCGTTTCGACCATAGAGCAGAGACTTACGACCACGCAGTACTTCTTGATTGCTCTGTCTATTTTTGCCCGCGTCTGTTTTCTCTCTATTTCGATCTGTTTTCTCGGCTTCCAGTAAGGCTTCACTCTCTAACTTCATAGCTCGGTAGCTATTAGAGAAGAAGGGTTGTGTGAATACTTGGGGAGGTTTGAAGGCACTATTCACCCCCTCTATTGCCTATTTGGTCCTACAGTTCACCCAAAATCTTAAGCCCGCCCATATCGGCATGGGGGTCTCTCCACTCCCATGCAGCCCTACCGAAGTAGGTCTTATGGGATCCACCTAGGCATATCCTAGTTCTCATTTCATGAGTACACATGATGCGAATGCATATACCCATTGTCATTGTCATTCTCATCAGTATTATCATTAATAGGGTGGCATCGCTGCTCACCCCATTCCATTACCATTGTCATCATTAAATAAACATCATCATGTCATGTAAACATTGCAATTCCATATAAGCATCATCATATCATATAAACATCACATATTTCATAAACTCTATGGTCTACCGCTCTACCATGCACTTGCCTGGTTAGTCTCGGAGACGATGCGTGGACGACTCCGACCCGGGACCTCCACCTGTACAAATGTCAACCCGACTCAACACATCATAATGAAACTAGTGCTTAAGTGAGCAACGACGACCCTACGCGCATAACCCAACTCTAGCATAAAACGCACGGGGTTAAAGACCCGTCACACAGGTACCATACCCCATTCTTTCTTTCTTTTCTTTTTCTCCTCTTTTCTTTTCTCTTCTCTCTTTTTTTATTTCCCTTTTTCTTTTTTTCTTTCTCTCCTTCATCTGGTTCAGCCAAACCGGCCTTTTCCCATCCCCTCATCTTCTTCTCTCCCCTTCTCTCTCTTCATTTGGCTGAAGGCGACCTCATTTCCCCAACCGGCTTCCTCCTCTCCTCTCTCAGATCTGGCGCCGCCATCCTTAGATCTAGCCAAGAGGCTCGGCCACAACCGTCGCTCATGTGCCTCCACTCACCTACCCCTTTACTCTTCACCTCGGATCTGGCCAACTAGGACCGGATCCGCCGCCTCCCCTGTGTGCGCGCGGCGGTGAGGCTCTTGGTGCCACCGCTCGGTCGGCACAGCCTTTGGCTATAGCCCTCCTTACGCTACCGTGGAAGGCCCCCATGCCAAGGCCCTAGAATTCGGCCTCCCGACGCTGCTCCTCCGGACTCCCCCCATCCGACTGTCCTCGGCGCCATCGGCTCCCCAAGCCGACGCCTGGCTCAGCTGTGGCTGCACCGTCAGATGGATACCGGGTGTTCCTCTTGGCCATGGCTTTGGCCAAGGCGCCCGAGCTTGGCCCGAGCACCTCTACTCCACTACTTCACTGGACGGTCCATCTAATCCTCTCTTCTTTAACACATTTTGATTTAGCTTCTAGCTTTGTTTTGCCCTACTCTTCAATACGCATGGTTGGGGAAGGCAAACCTTACTTGGCTCAGGTTGGCTGGGATGAGAAGGCGACGATGATGGCTATGGTGGCGACAGTGCTCTCCACGCATTTCCGTTGGCCCTTCTCGCCTCCTCCTTGTACTAGTCTGGTTCGGGATGGCTCCGGTGGTCCTAGGCGGCTTGTGGTCGCCGTGGATTCCACCCTCACGCCGTCGGTCTTCCCTAACCCCCCAGGCTCCTCTCCTCCGCTTCTCTCTCCCTCACCTCCTCTCTACGGTGGCCGTGGATTTGGGTTTTGGCACTTGGATGAGCTCGACTTGCTGTATGTTTGGTTGAGCAAAGGACAGCTAATGGTTCTCTTGCAGCCTTTGCTTCCTGGATAAGCTCACGGTTGAGGGAAGAAAGAAATGAAGTGAAGCTTTGTGTGGCCGTGTGTTGGCTCTTGGTTGGGAAATGAAATGGAGGTGAGGTGAGCTTTGCCTGTATTGTGCTAGCTTAATGGCATTGTTGGACAGCCCCTGACTTTGTGCATTACCCGGACTGCCCTTGCCTCATCCCTTCTCTTGTGGCTGATTGCCTTAAGGGCATTTTGGTCCAAGGGTGGGTTCTGCTCTAACTAAAAGCTTTTCTACTACGTGAGTCAGAAAAAGGTAAGAATGGAATTTTCCGCCGAATGATGAGAACCCAAACACAAGACGGTGCCGACCGTCCTTGGACAGTGTGGGATCCTCAGTGAGCGCTACTTTTATTCGGCAACCTAAAAGCCGATGGATCTGATGACAAAACTCTACTTAATTTCCTTTATTCTCCTATGGATTGTTTTCATTCCATGTATTTCTTCCCTACTGCATTTTTAGTGCTATTACAATCATTCACGTGAATATGTGATTCAATCTACAACACATTTTCCTCTAAAAACAAGATGTACTATACATTTTAATTTTTACGGAAATGGATAAAAAACAGAAGCATTAAGCCTAAGCAAACATATCTGAAACAACGCAACGTAAAAAGACCAAGAAAGAACATGTCACCTCCTTGGCGATGTTGTCTCCGCATTGCATCTCCACCTTGACGCCAAACCCCCAATTCTTGACCTTGGCTCTGCCGGGCGCACCCTGATGAGTTGCCCTAGTGGGCATCCTACTAGCATTGTGGTCAACCAGACAGAAGAACACGTGTTGGGCTACTAATTCGGGCCGTCGGTTATTCGAGTTTCCACCGCCGTTTCTTTGGTCTCTTCTGTGTTTCTTTTATTATCACTAGTAAGGTGCCCGTGCGTTGCAACGGAGTACCAAATAAAAGTGATACATACTATCAAACATAATCTCAAACTGAATAATAAACATCAATTTTATCTTACATCATCATGTATCAAGCAAAACACGCATGTTCATACTCGTAAATAAGAGCATGTTCTTTACCTCACAAGCTGACGGCTTTTGGCTTTTGCTACAGTACCTAACTTTCAAACGGAGTATTTTCTCAAAACGGGGTCTACAAGTTAAACGATCTACACGTTAAAAGACCAACATCTGTACCAGCCAAAATCGCAAGTGAGTATTTGTCTCTCCGTAATCTATACCGTAAACAATCAAAATTCAAAAATTTCAGCCAAAAGCCATAAGCCACAGCCGAAAAGAACAGGCCCTAAATCAAGCATCATATTAGTGAAACATGATAGAACAAGCACCACATATAACAATATATGTACAAAAATGGTAGTAAATAATATTTTTCCGTAATATACTTAATACATAAATAACTGTCAGACCGTCTCGGAGAATAACAAACCAATTAATAAATTAGACATCATGCAATAAATATAAACATTAACGAGAATTCAAGCAAAGAGAAAGCAAACACACTCTACAAAATAGAAAATAAATAGTTAAAATATCATAAATCTATTGTATATTACATATAAAAGATACGAAAAAATTTAGTGAATTACTTACGTTATTTAATGTCCAAACATTCTAGCCTACAAACTTCACCCGACCAAAGTGTACTCGATCATAGAAACGGTGAATGAGTTGCAACGAAATTAGAGCGACTACTAAACTAATTGCCCGGAGTCCAATATACGTGTACTACCTGGTCGGTGCCGGCTTCACTTCCTGCAAATTAGAGCGATACTATATGAATTTGTTTTTATGCGCATTTATGCCATTGCAAGAAAATCATTTTTCTGAGATAAAAATGTATTAAAAATGAGAACTTTAGCTAAGAAGGAACATGCTTTTGTCTGGTGTGCTAGCAGCTGTACATTTTGCCGCCGCCTCTGATTGTTTCCAAGCCTACATAGCAAATGGCCAAATTTTCACAACTCGTGATCTGGCCAGCACAGGGTCCCCAATCACAGAGTAACAGAATTAAAATCACTTCATAAGCTGATGATTTTGTGAGCAGGGTAAGTGCCAGGAGGATCATGGGATCCTGATTATCCTTGTCTTTTACTCTAATACAATTTGTTTGTCAAGCAAACCCTTTTGAACAGTTAAGCATTGACGCTTATATGTATCTGTATATGTGATCTTGCTTATCTAAATTAAAATTATATCTGCAGTGTGGTAACAGCTACCTAAAATGCAGGCTATTTCCCTACTGAAGACTGGGGTTAACTGAATTTTCCAAGAAATTAACTCCAGTCAGCCAGTGATCACATATAAATTAAAAATTTTGAAAAGTTACATGAGCATTGACGCCTATATGTATCTGTATATGTGATCTTGCTTATCTAAATTAAAATTATATCCGCAGTGTGGTAACAGCTACCTAAAATCCAGGCTATTTCCATACGTCATATATTTCCATATGTCATCTAAACTAATGCCATACCAGCTGGTGTACGTGGATTGATGAAGATTTTGCCCTATTTAAGCAAGACCTTTTGACCTCAATTTCAGATTTTTCGATCGGCCACTGGATCCTTAGAATGAAAAAATGGCCAATTCAATGGGCCCAACCAAGCACACTTATTCCCAATGGGTCAACATGTTTTAGATTTTTCACCAAATGACATAACTTTGCATTATAAGCATCTCTTACAACACTGCACAGATGGATTCATATATATGAACTACACCTATTGCTAGGTACCAGGGGTGCACAATGAGATTACTATTCTACTTCCTAAAATAAGATTACTGTTCTTCTTTGTAAAATAAGAGACGGGTTTCTTTGTTGCCAGGAAGATGAACAATCTTCCAGATTATGCAAACATTTAGCTCACGAACAACATTGCAATCAGCACATTCATTTCCCAACCAATTTGTGCTAATTCTGATTCTTTTAGTAGTCATGGTACTTTTTTTGTAAAGGGAAATACTTGCTCAGAAATAGACATTTTCATGGTATTCATTTACAGAAATTCCAAGCTCGTTTCAGGCTGGAGTGGAGTGAATGCAGAAATACAATGCATATGCAAAGCCAAAAATAATTGATGACATACATGTGTTTTGTCTACTGAAGACCGGGGCTAACTAAATTTTCCAAGAAATTAACTCCAGTCGGCTAGCCAAAAATAATTCTGATTCTTTTAGCATCTGATCTTAGTAGCAAGCTTAGTAAAGTTCATTTAGCTACGTGCTAAACATGTCCTGGTACACTAATTCTCCAAAATAAATGCCATGATATATCTAACTGTAGTAAGATCACAAGCAAATTACCATGTGAAAGTGGCAGCAAGGGAAATGGAATTGGAGAGTACCCGAGGTAGCGGAGGAGGATGAGCGTGAGCCGGGTGAGGAGGAAGGTCTCGGCGGCCGCGCGGCCGACGTCGCGGCGAAAAGAGCCGCTGCGCTGAGCGAACCGCTCGCTCACCACTCGCCGCCGCATGCACCCACCCGGGATGAGCGGCGCGGCCTCCGCTGCCGATGCGGCGGCCGCCGGGGAGGTCGACGGCATCTCTCTGCCTTGCTTGGCTGGGTGGCGGCGCGGGAAGGGAGCTCCACCTGCATCGCGGCGACCCAGCCCGCGACGCGAGATCTGCTCTAGGACGGAGAATGATGCGGATGTCGGGGTCGATGTCGGGGTCTCCCGGGCCACCGTGACCGCATTTGCCCCGATGCCACTCCATCCCGACGCTGATCTAGTCACCCCGCCGGATCCTACTGCTGTCTCCTGCCCGGATCCGGCCGCTGTCGCCTTGGTTCTGGTCGCTGCCGGTCTCGATGCGCCCAGATCTAGTCGCCGCCGACACCTTTCCACCACCCATGGCGCCGCTGCCTCGTTGGATCCGAGCAGCCTGCGCCGGATCCCGCCATCACCGCGCCGCCCCAACCCAGATCCGGCTAGGGGTGCAATCGGATCGGATTCGGACGGATATTGCTTAAACCGTATCCTAACCCATATTTTTTCCCCGGATTCGAAATCGGATACGGTAAGACCGGATACGAATACGAATTCGGAATATTCGGAGTTTCGGATATGGTATCATCGGAGCGGATATATATCGGTTACAGATCGGAAACGGATAATATAAGCGGATATCACGGACGTACAAAAAAGAACATTTTCAAATAGTGTCTTCTCATTTAATTATTAAGAGCCTCGAACAGGATACAAATCTTGGTTGGTAATTGACTATGCTCGCAGGATGATCGAGCAGGAGGAATGATCCACTGTCTTTTAGCATAACAATGATTTTGCAACAAGGCGATCTTTCAGTGTATCAAAATGGAGAAAAGGCAGTATCAAGTTATCAGCACTTGAAGATTGAGCTATATGTTTAGTCATGTATTGACAATATTACACTCACGGTCAGAGGTCAACACAGATCATCATGCATAAACACCCAGGGTTCTTCAAAAGAGAGGGGGCATCACTTGGAGTCCTCTATAGAAATAGAGGCTTGACAGAATATAGCTACTGGTGGCTGCATTCCTGTGGTGTCGTTGATGTATCCATGTGTATTGCAGCAAAATGGTCTCCTGTAACATATAAAATCAGTGATGGCAAACACATTATCGAGTCATCTCTTCAATAGATGTCAGTTTGGAAGTGCCACATGCCTTTGAATCGATATGTTAACAGTATCTAAATTATTTACGCATAGCAAACACGAATGTCGCCAACTTGGTAGAAACGTCCATTTGTTAACATATGATTGAGCTAAGAAGCCGGCCAAAGTAATCATTAGTTGTGGGATGCTACTCGCCAGCAACCACGTCCATAGTTCTCTTCCTCATTGCCTGCTGCATATTCTATTTCAGAGATCAATCTGGTTAACTTGACAGATCTAGTTTACTTCCTCTGCCATCTCAGCGTATGCATATGTTATATATAGAAGTATAACCATGAATTAACGCTGAACAAGCACTTGAAAATTCTTCATTATAGCATTCTTTAAATCATATTTAACGGGTGCTATGGGTGATCAGGCAGCTATGAGCTTTCTAGGTGGCATTTGACACATGGAGGAACCAAGTGCAGGTGCAGCATTCAACGGGTGCACATTAATCCGCATCATACAAAGTTAGACAATAACAAAGGACATACTAACAAAGAAACAAGAAGACATCATGGCTCTTAACTTCAATTTTACGTACTCTAGCCTGGAGGGAAATTGCCCAGGAAATTGAAGCTACAATTCACTAATTCAGCACCTAACTAACTAATACGTTTCAACAAAAGAGCTAGCAATTGGCAGTTCGTCAACATTCAGTATAAGAGTTACAAAACTTTGTTTCCGTTTTTCCTGGTTGATCAGATGATGATGTCGTATCATCAACCGAAGGCAATAGGCAATACATTATCATATTGCAGCCGTACCTAAAATCCGCCGGAGTCAACGAAGAACGAAGAATCCACCGGAGTCGAAGGCAGCGAGGTTGACGGGGGCGCCGGTGCCGATGCGCTGGGAGACGGGCTTCTTCTTCGGGCTGCCGCCGCCGGATCTGGATGGGGACTGGGGAGCAGCCGACGAGGAGGATGGGGAATGGGGATCTCGGATTGCCGGATGTGGATGGGGAGCACCGAAGCAGCCGAGCAGGGGAAGGGCGAATGGGGATCGGATCGCCGTCGCCGATAGTGAGTGCTGTGGAGGGGAGGATGGGGATCGGATCGCCGTCGCCGAGAGCCGAGCAGGGGAAGGGAGGATGGGGATCGGATCGCCGTCGCCGAGAGCCGATCAGGGGAGGGGAGGATGGGGATCGGATCCGTCTGCAGGTGAGACTGAGAGCCGCCGAATGCTACGGTTAGGGTTAGGGTTACTGCGGGAGTGCGGGACTGCGATGCGGTACTTCCTCAGCCGGTCAGCAGCTTAATGGGTTTCGGATATCCGACCGGATATTATCCGAATATCCGGATACCGAAGCAATTCGGTCGGATATCATCTGTCCCGAATCCGGTACCGAATCCGACATGTAATATCCGAATCCGGTATCCGATCCGACCGGATTTTCCATTTTCTTCCCGGTTTCGGCACAAGTCGGATTCGACACCGGATCGGTCGGGATTAACCCAACCCATTTGCACCCCTAGATCCGGCATGGGGTGGGGGGAGGAGGCGAGGGCGAAGCGGGGGAGGAGGAGGCGGCAGTTCTGCGGGGAAGGAGGAGGCGGAGCGGTTTCGGCGGATGTGGCGAGGCCTGCGGACGAGCGGGGCAAGCGTGGACTTTGGGACCACATGTCGGCGCAAGGAAACTGACAGATTGGTCTGTGGAGAACAGACGGACTGCCACCAACTCCAATTTTTAAGTAGTAAAGATTAATTCGTATCATGGCCCGTCATTTATGCTATTAGATTTGTTTCAAAATTTGTAATGTCAAATCATATAATAAGTTATACAAAGCCGGGGGGATTCCGGCCCCCTCGCGCTATCCACGTCACCCCAGCGCTCGGCCGGCCGGCGCGTGGAGCCGGGTTTTGCGTACGGCCGGCCGAGGCACTTTCCCTGACTTTTTCAAAAATTACGTAAAGGTCCTCCGTTATCGCAAAAAGGTCCCTGTATTTTTTGAATAAGCCCCTGCATAATTTTTTTGCTGGGTAGCGACCCGAGGTTTCCCGTAATTACGAACAGGCCCTTACTTCTTCCGAAAAGGCCCTTGGTTTTTTACGAAAAAACCCCTCTGGTCTCCTTTTATTGCGAAAAGGCCCACGATTTTTTACGAAAAAACCCCTTCGCTTTCTTTTTCTGCGAATTTTTCCCTCTTTTACTTCGGTCCACACGTTGGCTGGCGTGGCGTTGCGCCACGCCTATGTGGCTAGTAACTTAGATGCTTCATAATATATTTGGGTATCTTATAGACTATTTAGATTTTTAAGCTATCACTAGCAGAATGCCCGTGCGTTGCTACAGATTTTAAAAATTTATAATACTACATGTTCTAAAACAGGTGGTAAAAATTTTTATAATATGAATACAAACATGTTCTAAAAGTTTGTAAATCTATAGCAACGCACGGGTATTCAGCTAGTAAGCTTATAATTGTACAATCATAATACCAAATACAGAGCGATCAGGTTAGGTATCAGAGCATAGCAATCACCTCTTCCTTTGTGTTGTAGTATCCCCATTCTCTGGAATCTGCACTTTCAACAAAAAGCCTTCATGCCTGAAAAGCCAATACCTATTATAGTGTCTATCTTTTCCGAGAGGACTGACACGGATGGATAATTTCTCAATCTCTGTTTCAAGGTGCCATACCTACAAATATATTGAAACTTAGTAAGCACAATAAATATACAAATCATAGCCAATGACAATAAAACATGTCTAGAATTCACAAAGAGGTGCATTGCACATGGAAGTTTCCTGTGAGGAGTTGGGTCCTCACGAGATGCCATTTCCCTTCTATCTTGCTTCGAGAAATATTGGTCTTATCTTTCCACATGTATCACATGATTTTTACAATTTTTAAATAGTGTGGAAAGCAAGGTTGATCTATCACTTGTCTAGCTCAAGAAAACTCATGACTGTAGTTCACTAAAGAGTAAAATAAATCAAGAAAATAAACAGGGAGAATAATTAATGGCCCAACATCCATAAGACCATGTGGACAGGAGGAATCCATTTTATGGTTGCAATCTACCATATTCACAAATTCTCTTTGGTAATATAACAGAACTACAAGAGATCAATTTCATAGGGGTATATATACCTGTTTAAAAAAACCATATACTAATGCAACAGTCCAGATGGTACTTTTCAGAATGTCACGAATCTCTCGTGTTAGAAATTCATTCCATACAAACGTTGTGTCATATAGGCCCCATCCCTCCTGTGGATCATTGAAATTATTCTGGTGACTTCTCATTATATGGTATGAGTGGCTAACAAAGAAGTCCTTTCGAAGATCTATTGTCTGCAAGAGCTTCTTGTACCTGCATGATTAGTAAAGGTCGGCTTATTAGGAACATACAGTATTACAGTGCAGTAGTTCAGCATAGGAAATAAATATGTAACTTTGTTGTTTAAGGTTTTTTTAGAAAGAAGAACCAGATGCTCCGCAGTTAGAAAATATTACCAGCAATCCAATTCGTTTAGAGAGAAGCAGAAATTAAGTAAAGGAATCAAATATACTATTGTGTTCAATATAAGATGCTTCCATCTTTTGTTCAAATCTTCTACAGCAATCCTCCTTTTAAACCTTCCATACTGCCAAAATAATACGACATGGTAAGAACTAAGTAGACAAAACAAACTATAGTGACAGGGATAAAGTGTTGCTAGCTGTTAGCCTTCCCTTCAAAATAATGAGCAATTTGCAAACAAAAAAATAGATCAACACTTCTCAATCAAGAAACAAACAGTAGTACACACCAAATTACAAAGTATTATCTGAAGGCCCAGCCCAAAGACCATGCTCCAAATAATTCAACATGACATCAAAGAAGCTGATCCAAATTAGTCACAACCTATAAATTAATTCATCTAAACACCATGGCAGAAACAGCTAGCAACGGATCTCAAATAATTGATAACACAAATAAGTTCCAAAAGAAATTTGACATATTGCATTTAATTGCAATCTATAGCATATCTAGTAATCTCCATTTTTTGCAATCCCGCAACCGTAAATAGAAAAGAACAAGGACAATCAAATCAGCAAACACATACCCATACGGGCGGGGAGGAGGAAGCGGCGGCGGAGCAGAGGGGTGGGGGGAGGAGGAGGCGGCGGCGGAGCGGAGGAGTAGGGGGAGGAGGAGGCGGTGGCAGCACAGGGTGGGGAGGAGGAGGAGGCGGTGGCGGCGGAGTGGACAAGCGGGGGGGGGGGGGAGGCGGCGGAGCGGAGGAGTGGGGGGAGGAGGAGGAGGCGGCGCCGCGGGGTGGGAGGGAGGAGGCGGCGGCGCGGGGTGGGGAGGAGGAGGAGGCGGTGGTGGCGCGGAGTGGGGAGGAGAAGGCGAGGGCGGAGCGGGGGAGGCGGCGGCGGAGTGGAGGGTTGGGGGAGGAGGATGCAGCAGCGCAGCGGAGGAGTAGTAGGAGGAGGAGGCGGCGGCGGCGTGGGGTGGAGAGGAGGAGGCGAGGGCGGAGCGGCAGCGGAGGAAGGGGAGGAGGCGAGGACGGAGTGGCGGAGAACGGCGGCGCGGAGAGCGTGGGGAAGACGCGGTCACGCGGAGAATGTGGGGAAACGGGGGAGAAGATTCGGCGGAAGGAGAGAAGCCACTCGGCAGTAGTTTTGTCAGTTGGGCCCACATGTCAGCATAACTTTTTTTCTGAGAAGGGGTGGGAGAGGATAGACCAACCACCAACTCCTTCTTTTATAATAGTAAAGATAATCATTGAAAATGATAATAGAAATTTGAAAATACAATTTAAGTAACGTAATTGAAGCATGAGTTTTGATGGAAGAAAATCATTTAGTGTAATACATTGTTGGGTTTTTAGAACGTACTCACTTTCCATCATGTAAGGATAATGTAGTTGTATGGCCCTATTCTTCCTCTATTGGTTACTCTTTTCTAAAAAATATATGTACATACATGTACCTCTATTTAATATCAATCAATACTCTCATTATGTGTACAGTAAATTATCTTGTTAGTTTACACAGTATTAATATACCTTACTCACGTATACACCGATATACCATCGGCAACCTACCTTGAACTTATCTTCCCTCACACGCCAGCTACCCCATTGAACCGTGTGTCTTCTATCTTTTCTCGTTGCCATAGCTTTTCTACTTCAACCTCCAACCGTAAGCCTAATTCTTGATCAATTCTTCTCAGTTGATACCCTTTTTAATGTAATACTCTACCACATAGTTATCTTATACTTCTCTCTAATTATTGCTTAATGCTGACCGTTATGACATCAAACATGTATACACGTGCAACCGTCCCTGATCCCTGCCGAGGACACCCGTCATGCCCTCTCATGTGGCCCTTAACTTATTTCCTACAGCTGCACCATCTCTATTCCCAGCTCTTTGCTCCTATGCTTCTGTATGTCCATACTTCTATTAGTACAGATCCATGCATATATATACACATGCATGATGTTATATGTACTCAATGTCCACTTCACCTGTGTCAATTGCTCATTTTCTTCAACATTGACCAACTCAACAATGTGGCTTTCTCACTAACCGCAATGACCTACCATCTTCACTGTTACTGGTAGACATCATGATGTTATATGTGTTTAATATCCTCTTCACATGTGTCAATTACTTCTTTTCTTCGATGTTGGGCAACTCAATGTTGTGGCACTCTCACTAAGTGCATGATCTCCCATCTTCATTGTTGCGAGCATATCTGCTTTAGTCCCCGTCTAACAGTATGGAGAATCTTCTCACCATCGTGAGAATTCGTATATAAATCAAGTTGCTATTTTTTTATTTAATTTATTCCAAATTTAGTTATTTAAGAATTTTACTTTGTTGTTTTATTTTTATTTCCAATTTGACTTATTCTTTTTTACTTGTATAGAAATCTAATTACTAATTTTTGTTTTCCTTTTATTTTGAATTACAGTTATTTATTGATTTTACTTTGGAATTCATATTTAAATCAAATTACTAATTTTATTTTTTATTCCGAATTTTAGTTATTTTGTTGGGATTATGTACAAATTCAATTGCTATTTTATTTAATTTTTTATTATAAATTAGATTTATTTAAGGATTTTACTTAGGAATTTGTTTAGTAATCAAATTGCTAATTTATTTTATTTTTTATTCTGAATTTAAGCTATTTCCATATTGTACTTGATATGGATTGTTTCTTTTAATCTTTACTATGACGATACGGACCTACCAAAATCTACAGTATGGATCTTTCTCTTTATTCTTCGATTAATATAGTAATGTCTAACCATTAAGAGTGAACGTGGTGGTTTCTTTGCTTCTGTTTTAATATTGTAATAGATTACTTCTGTCCATTCGTTCTCTTCTTTGTTAGTCAGTCTCCGGATTTCTTTACCATGGGTTTTGGTTCCTGCTGGACTTGCATTGACGATCGCAACGCCTCGACTAGTAGGGATGGGAAACAGTAAAGGATAATCTATTTTATCTGATATTCGTATCAGAAAAAATGTGAATGTGGCAAGCAAAATCCGTATTCAAGAATGTTCATATTCGTATTCAGGAATGTTTGTATCCATATTTGAGAATGTTCCTATTCGTATTCGAGAATGTTCGTATTCATATTCGAGACTATTCAATTCATATTCAATCCATTTCCATCCTTGGTGACCTCCTTGGGATGATTATAGGAAGTAATTTTCTGGCAAGCCAAGGTTCACAAGTAAGAAGTGAAAATTGCTTTGTATAATTTTCAGCTTTATATGCTACACTACTAGCTCGTGTAGACGTGTAGTCATGTTACATAAATTTGTTCTACCGAGATTTTTTTACAAAAGTTTTAGGATATTCGCAATCGACCGAATTAAGTACATATTCAATTTGAGTTCGTACTCGTTATGACACTCGATTCGTATTCATATTCGAGAATGTTTGAATTCATGTTCGTATTCATTTTAAAAAATATAATTTTGTATTCGTATTTGTATTCATTTTAAAAATATAGATTCATATTTTTATTTGAGACTATTCGATTCGTTTCCATCCCTACCTACTAGGGATCACCGTCGAGCTGAGTTGTGTACAATTATTTTCCTTGTGTTTCCTTTGGGCCAAAACACCGTTAGTGAGAGCTGACCTTTGCTCCGATGGTGAAGACTGCCAGCGTGTAGTCCACCTAGAGCGTATTATTTTTGGGGGTATTAAGTATCTCAGGCACTGTCTATATAAATAGTGTCCCGCAAAGTACACATGTATATGGGTGCGTTAAGTGGTCAAAGCGTATGCCCGTGTTCTGTAAGGCTTTAGGTCTCCGCTTTATTAAAAAGCGTGTGCATTGGACGTACCCATGTGAATATGTGTGTAAGTGCGGATGTGGTGTCGCGTATGTGCGTGGATGTACGTCCTTGTTGTACTTAAAAAACACCGTTAGTGAGGTGGAGGATCTATACATAGTCATCCTTAAAAGTCCACTTCCCACATATATATAGTGATTCTTAAAAGTCTACTTCCCACTCTTATGATCATTGCAAATCATATTGTTGTCGCTAGATTCAGAGTCTCATAGGAGGAGGATGGAGAAGTAGTAGGCACTTTATTGTGGCGCGTTATATAAATAGAATGATATTTCTACAAAAATGACCTTTTTTTCATGACCTATACTAATTTTTTGGGTTATGCTTTGGTACACCTCTTATGAAAATGTTTACAAATCTTGAAACGAAGTTGTTAATACTAGATAAGGGCAAATATGCATAACCTAGAAAATAAGTCAAATAAAAAATTTCCCCTACCTAATATTCAAGTCTATAATTATGCACCCTACTCCTTTCATTCCTATCTCGCGCACGCATCTCTCCCTCACTTTTCTCACCGCTCAGCATCTTCTTCTAAAATCCACTTTTTTCAACCACTACTATTTATTTTCAGCCAAAAGTCATCAGTCGTAGCCAAAAGCCCCTCTCTTTTCAGCTTTTCAGTTGGCTTTTGCCTTCGGGTTGTATCAGTGGTACTATTTATCTAACCTACCTACCATAGCTAAAGGCTATTAGCTACAACTCGAAAGAATACGGAAGCTTCCATTGCCAATTCTCCGTATCAAGCTATGTTGCAGTAGCTCAACTCTACCTGCAATATGCTCCTGCAGGTATAAAAGCCAACTATACCATGAGCTAGGCTACATGATTTAATGAAATTTAGAAAAATAAACATGGACTGCAAAATGCTGTGATTCATTGAGCACGGATGCTCCAACATGGACCGCAAAATGGAGACATGGGCTGATGTCATGAACAACTCACCTGAAAAAAAAATCTCCCAAATATATAGTCCAGGAAAACGCTCCAAGTGGGTTATCTATGTTGTTAAAACTTTGATCCAGGAGAAAACGCACACATCACAAATAATCTGAGATAACACAGGAGAATTTCTGAATTTTTCTATTCTCTTATTTGCTCCCCCTTTTTCTTACTTTTCTCTTGCTTTTCAATATTGGGTACAAGCCTCCTCAAAATAAAGGCTAATAATCTCCTACTCGTATACATATTCGGATTTCAAGTTAGACACAACTTCAACTTGAATTATACTCAAAGACGGACTCTACTACGTCTAGGACTCAAAGTCATGATTATTTCTAACAATCTCCCCCTTAATCTTGACTTGACTCTAAAATATTGAGGTAGTCGGACTTAACTACGCTTACTAAACTTTATGCCTAACACCTTACTTGAGTTTGGATGACGACACATCTTCTCAACGTCCCTGACTCCAACTTTCATCAGAGCAATGTTGATTCATCATCACTGAGCGCTTTAGCAAGAAACGCTTTCTTCATCTTGATTGCCTAGACTGCATAATTGCTCATCGTGAGCATCGGATAATGCAGTGAGACAGTGGAACTCTTCTTTGCCATCATACTGGATGATGCCTCGTCACCGGTGACACCACTTCTCGAGAACACGACATGATCTTGAGCACGGATCAAGATCTCGGGCTACTTTAAAGTGGCTCTTGGACCGAGGGAATGGAAGGACGTGCCACGCTGTAAGATCGAGGAGGCCGACTAGAGGGGGGTGAATAGGCGGTTTAAAATTTTTCTTCGAATTTAAGCTAACAATTTTAACTTTAAAGATTGCCTAAGTCAAATAAGCAATGTAGTAACTAAATCATTACAATGGCTCAAGTGATTACTAGCACAATATGAATTGTCCTAAGAGCAAGTGTAATTCTAGTCTAGATCAAAGTTTGCTACTCTAATCACACAAGCAATCAAATGGTTCTAATGAAATAAATTGCTTGAAAGTAAATAAAGCACAAGAGAGCAAACCACAAATGACACGATCACTTTTTACCGTGGTGATCGGAGACTTGCCGGTCTCCCCTAGTCCACGTTGAGGTAAGCCCGAACTAATCGGACCGGCTCCACGAATTGAGCCTAATCACCTCGATCACTAGCGGTAGCCCTTTCCCTCTCTGGGTAGGCGAGCTCCAAGCCTTCGCAATCTTGTTGGGCCTTCTCACAACCATCTTGAGAAGATCACCGAAACCTCCGCCAAGCCGTCTAAGTGTCGGCAAACACCAAGAGAATGAATCACAGCAGGCTTGATCACACTCAAGTGCCAAATGGATCAATCTACGGTTGCAATGCACTTGAATTCACTCAACTACCTCAATTGAATGCACTAGAGATGAAATGAGGTGTGAGAGGTTGCTCTATGCTCAAGAATGCTCAATAATGGTTCAGCAACATGTCCTTGTGCTGGTGGGGTCGAATTTATACCCCCACCAAACTCAAATAGCCGTTGCAATTAAAAATCCTAAAAATTCAGGGAAATCAGAACTACCACAGTGTTGGGGGCAGTACTTTCGAATTTCCGTAGAGGGTTCAGAATGGCTATGTCAGAGAGTCAGAAGTAACCGTTGGACAATGAGTGCGGTACTTCCGCCGTTGTAAGAGTGGTACTTCCGGAATCCCGGAAGTTCCGATTTGACCCTGGAACTTCCGATGTCAGAGAGTTGAAGATTTGAAAAGGTTGCTCTCTGGAAAAAAGTTCCGCTCTCATTTGCCGGAACTACCTGCCTTGCGGTAGTTCCGCCATTCAACATGTGGTACTTCCGTTTTCTGAGAGGCTAAGTTCAATTCCGGTCGCTCTCTGGAAAAAACGTTCCGCTCGGGAGCCCGGTACTTCCGGTCGATCGGAAGTTTCGCGAGTTTAACTCCGGTACTTCCGGCCGATCGGAAGTTCCGCCCTTTGAACGCCGGTACTTCCGAAATTTCTGACAATGCATAGCTTTATTTCAAGTTTATTTCTAAGTGCGTGCATGATCCTAAATTTGATCCATAGGGCACATAAACATATGATCAAGCTTTTAACCATGATCCCTCTTAATAGTACGGCATCTAACCTATAATCCGGTCTTCCAACCTTTCTCCAAAGACCGGTAAAAATAAAAGATCCCTAAACTATTTACCTCGTCATCTTGGAACCTTTTGAATCATGCGAAGATTTTTGTGAGCCTCTTTCATTGCCTTTGAGACTAATCCTTTTAAACACTTAACACACGAATTAGTCCCATGATCACATAATGTCATTAATTACCAAAACCAATATTTTTAGGGGCCTAGATGCTTTCACGCGCGCGTATTTTTCCCAGGAGAGCTGCGCGAAGACGAGCGACGTGCGCCTCAGGAGCGCCGCATGAGATGCGCTGAAAATAGAATCGGCGAGATGATTTTTCCAGTGACTCGGTTCTTGCCTAGGCTCTGATACCACTTGTTAAAACGTTGATCCAGAAGAAAACGCACACATCACAAATAATCTGAGAGAACACAGGAGAATTTCTGAATTTCTCTATTCTCTTATTTGCTCCCCTTTTCTTGATTTTCTTTTGCTTTTCAAAATTGGGTACAAGCCTCCTCAATATAAAGGCTAATAATCTCCTACTCGTATACGTATTCGGATTTATGGGTCAGTAATAATACGAGGTCATCACAGACGGCTTTTGAACCGTCTGTGGTGTAAATATCATAGATGGTTTTTCGTTAAAACCATCTGTGATTATCAACTAGCACAGAAAATCTCTTCTACCCCTAAATCTATTTCTATTTATTGGCTAGCCTCAGGAAATGCTAGCCATACCCTCTGAAACAAGCAGATCAACATGTATATGAATACATCCAATTCACATCTCAATTCATTTCACAAATATAAAACATCGAGTAGGTTACTCATAGCACTGCATACATAAGAGGACACTTGCAATTTTACCAAGATAAACTTCACGGCTACAAATTCAGAAAAATGATTACACTACATTAAATTCCAATCTAAAATAAGTGGTGCAGAAAAACTACATTGCCTTCTTCCTTTTCATCTTCCTTGCCATTGCTATTGCCTTCTTCCTTGTCAGTCGCCCTTGCCATTGCCTTCTTCCTTGCCAGTCGCCCTTACCATTGCCTTCTTCCTTGCCAGTCGCCCTTGCCAAACCCCTTCCTACCCTTGCCGCGCACAAACGAGTTGTAGTACTGGTGGTATTGGTTCGGGGTGTAGGAAGAGGGTATTAATAAGGGGCGAGGTGGGGAGGAGAACGGTGCCTGCCATTCGATGCGGAGAGAATGGACGGGTGAGATCGGGATCCTAGGGGATATGCTGCGGATCGGTGACATGGCGAGACATCACAGACGGTTTGGAATCCAAACCGTCTATGATAGAGACATCACAGACGGTTCATAACAACAACCGTCTGTAATATCACAAATACAATATACCAGTATAATATAGATAGCTAGTCTGAAAAGATAAATAGCAAAGTTTTATATGACTTATATATACTCATTTGAAAGGTTTCGATGAGATCTACAACTTTGCAGTTGAGGCAAAATCCAAATTCTAAAAGGAAGATTGAAAATTTTGGCAAAAATAGAAACCAAAAACTTGCAATGCAAATTTGGGGCTAAAGATGACCAATTTTGAGGGTCTTATAGGGTGACTAGCACAAGCTGGTCATTTGTTTTGGATTGGGCTTATCGTTAGCTTTCCAACGAGTACAAGAACGTCGAAAACGGACGCCGTATGCAAAAGTTATGCCCGTTTTACTGAAAGTGTCTCAAAACTTAATCATACTCTGACTCAAGCGAGAAATTATGAAATTTTGGAGGATTGCAAGGTGGCAAATATATCACAGATGGTTTTTAATATGAACCGTCTGTATTAACTTCATTATCACAGACGGTTTTTAATAAGAACCGTCTGTGATGTCTACCATTATCACAGACGGTTCTTACCTAGAACCGTCTATGAAGTATCATAGACAGTTCTTATTAAAAACTGTCTGTGATAATGAAGTTACCACAAACGGTTCGTATTAAAAACCGTCTGTGAAAATACCACAGACGGTTATTCGTATGAACCGTCTGTGATATTTGCAGCACAGACGGTTCTTAGGAACCGTCTATGGTGTAAACGTCCAGTTTAGTCTTTTTTGTAGTAATGTTCAGCATGCCGAGTTAAGGGTGACCATGGCTAATGGCCTATCTAGACTACGGTCATTCAGTAGAGCACTTCGAACATCCGTTGCACATTATGGGATACGAGCCAGGGTTCTTTTCCTTAGTAGCCATACACATACTAACATAGATAAGCAAAACACAAGGGCCAGGGCTAGAACTGAATTTCCGAATCTCCCATTCCCGGTAGCTACCATCATCTACATAACTTGAGTAATTGGCCTTCGTCAACTCCCACTCACTCCAAGAAACCAACAAGAAAACTAGAGGCATGTTCTTTTAAACTGCGGCAGATGGCTTTTAATTTTAGCTGATGATTTTTATCTGTGTTTTTCGAGATGACGGTCAGGGCCGTGCCGTGAAATTTGGAGGCCCTGTACAAAGCTCTAAGTGAGGTCTAAACCAAAATACCAAATATAGCCAAAATAATGTATGTATTGCAGAGCAAATGCGACATATCAAGAATTATACAAACAGTTCTAGACTTCTGAAGATTGGTCTCTTGGTATCGGGGCTCGGAGCCGTGTGAAATCTGAGTTTGGTCTCTTGGTTTCTGAAGATTGCGAGTCTTCTGATCAGAATCCTTGGATCTCTGATTGTAGTATCCAATACTCGTCACGTGGTTTGGAGGATTTGTAGCAACACTATCTGCGAGGAGGAAAAACAGAGAACATTAGATTGGTTTCTAACATAAGTAGTATTAAATGTCTCATGTTTGTCTTTCACCCCCTAAAAAAGAGGTCTCATACTTGAGTGTACTGTCTTGATGAATTCAAGAAATGGTGAAGTGATAGAACCGATAAAGCTCGGTCAGACAAGATGGAAAAAGACAAGAACTGCTTAACATATTGAGGATTTGGCATGAAACACATCAAAAGAACCAAGATTACACATGAAGAAAAGTACCTCTTATGTTGAACTTGAAATTGGAGCCGGAGACCTTCCTAAATGGGTTCTTCTTCCCTTACTTGATTTACCCCGATCTGTTATCAGAAGTCAGAATCAACGCAACACCACCCGGGAGGATAAGAACACAAACGGAGAGTGGCAACTAGGAGCTTCCAAAAGGTAGGACTGAATACGAAGCGCCACGCTGCCCACGCACGCGAAGTCGCCGCGCGGAGACGCGCGCGCGGACTCGAGCTATGCTCTGGCGCTCTGGCCTCATACAAATACATGGGCCTTCTCCTGCTGGGCTGATTTTTTGAGACCCTGGAAATTGGGGGGCCCTGTACGGTCACACGGGTTGCACGCGCCATAGGCCCGGCCCTGATGACGGTAGATGACAGAGACGTCGACACGGATGCCGTATACGGTTTTGGGCAACTTTGAGAACTTGTTTGGAGAAACCGTCCAGTTTATTTTAACTTCTAAAGAAACCGAAGTCAAAACTATAAAAAAAAAAGGAAAAAAAATCAAGCCTTAGTCTCTCAAAATAAAAGCACAAGTTGTGGGCATACTGGATGCATGAAAAGTTGCTTGCTGTAGAATTAAAGATGCTACGCACACTTGATCGGCTGTTATTTCTAGCTTATGGTTTATGAATAATGATTTTCCTCGAACAAATAAATAGGACTGTTTTTTCGTCGCCGTTTCGAAGCGGCTTATTGGGATAGTCTTTTAAAAAACGGTTTATTGGCTTCTTTCGTTCACACGAGTGCTCGTATTAGGGCCAAAAGTCATAAGCCATAGCTATAAGCCATAAGTCATAATTTAAAAAGAACAGACCCACCAACTTTTTGTTTGCATTATTATGTTTTCAAAAGAAAGGCCAGAACAGATACAGCATGCTTGTTGCTCTATATTGCAACATAGCAGCACAGATGCACGGACATGCCAGTGAGGGTCACAAAATGAGGGAATTAAACACCACCTTTTCTCTGTGATAGAGGCTAAGGTTTTGTTTAAAAGTGTTGTGATTTTTTGTTGTAGTTTTGGCTTATTGCCAGAGAGATTAAAAAAGCAAAGGACACTCATGTTGAAAAGACATTCCGTTTAAAATAGTTTCTGCAATGATTTCTGCCAAAACCACCTTAAGAAACCACATTATTCAAAAACCAGTTTTTAAAAAGTCAGATTAAAACAGTCTAAAACGTCATCTGATTCTGAACGGAGGGAGTAACAGCGAAATTGGCAAAGACGGTACCACACAAGTACACCCAACTCAGCAGTCAGTTGCTTGCACAGTACGGTCGTGGGCTCAGGTCTATCGACCAACTTTTTGTTTGCATTATTCTGTTTTCCAAAGAAAGACCAGAACAGATACAGCACGCTTGTTGCTCTATTGCTACATATCATCGCAAATGCACGGACATGCCAATGGCCACTGTCGGACCTCGGGTTAGCAAACCCTGATCCTCTGTGATTCCAACGCACTATTCCCTGGATCAGTAGATAGTGCTCACAGATACATTACTGTATATCAAAAATATATTATGCGGAAGCGTAAATAATACAGTAATACTTACTCACGGGCCGATTAGGCCGAAAGCGATACAATGCAGCAGCGGAAACTTCACACGGATGGGACCCACAGGCAGCCAACTGGGGTTCGCGACCTAGTCCATGGCCTCTTCATCTTCCAGCTCTGTCGACCCCTTTTTAGTGTCGTAGGGTTTGGCATTCCTGTCCTTTCTGACTGAGCGATGGTAGTTAAGCAAGAATGAGTACGATGATACTCAGCAAGCCACTACACAGGATGCAGTAATAATAGATGCAAGGCTGTCAAAGGAGGCTCGAGGTTCTTTTATTTGCTTAATGCGATGTTTGCAATAATCGCAATTAAAATTCCTATGACTTGGCATTTTATAAACATGCTTTAAAGAGTTTGAGATTGTGCAATAAATATAGCGGTATCGGTTCCATCCACCGATTACATGGTTCCATCCACCTATGCTAGCTTTTGATCATTATGCCAATTCCATCTTATTTATCACGCTGGAGTACGTCCCTTCAGGAAAAATTCAAAATCAGAGTACCTCCCTCTGATAGGTTTTTGTCCCACCCACAAAGGTTTTTGAAATAGAACTAACTCGAGGAAGATTTCCGTGTCTGCCCTTGACCGTGGGCACGGCTATTCGAATAGTTGTATACTCTGCAGAGTCTGTACATCTTTACCCACAAGAGGTAATCGTCCCGATGGTTCTACATGATTCCTTAGTCATGCAGATCGAGAGACTACCACGAGGCCTTTACAATACCTCGCTCTCTAGCATCTCACTCCTATGGGGTTGCTTCCATAGGTTGTGCGGGATGTCACCACAGGTTGGCGCACTCGGACTCCACTCTCCACCATACGCTAGCCTCGGCGACGTCACCTACATCCGATGTCCCATTCCACGGGGGCTTTTATTACCCACCTACACACGTTCTCCGTGAAATGGCTAGAGAGTCTAGTAAATTATTCAGCCAAGCCTACAGTTTGCCAGCTTGTGGTTGTACTGTTGTACACGGAGGGGTCATCACATGATTAAGTCCTTAGTTTGTCCGGGCGGTTCATTCCACAAACCACAATCCTTGTGTTACATCCACACCCACCACTCTTACCATCCGCCCAGACTGGTATAGCAAATTTTTAGAGTTTTGAGAAGCATAACTTAAGTTATCACAAATAATCAGCCACGTACATCCCTTGACTGTCCCAAAACCAGTTTTCATATTTTTGGAGATTGATGATCAGGGCAACTAGCGCCCTAGACTTGACAAGACTAGTGTGGCATTTAATATGACTTATAGCTAGTAAAGTTATCATTAGTATCTATGGTGACAAGGATCAGGTGATTCAAGTACCAAAGGATGGCATAGTAAATTTAATACAACGTCAAGTGGGCATGTAGCTACCTTAAGTTTTGACATATACTTTTATAACCAATTAGGCATGCAAGTTGATAGTTTAAAAGAACATAGTTTTGCATAAAATGTAGGACCAATATCATCAAAGTGATGACTTGCCTTGCTCGGTTTACCATGGCCTTGATCCAACTCAAAGCCTGCTCAGTCAGCAATCTCTACTCCCTAGTCATCACTTTTACCCGAGTCTTGATCTTGTTCGAATCTGTCGCTTCGTCGAGTCTTCAGATTCTAATACACGGCAAGGAAAAGAAAGACCAAATAAATCCAAATACTTTAAATGCCCAATTTAAATTACACATTTATTATGATTTGAGAATAGAAAGATGATTCGGATTAGCGTGCTGCGAACACAGCGGTGGCTGGATTTAAGCAGGATAGTGAGTTGTCTGAATAGCTTTACCGTGAGGGAAAATTTTAGGAGAACGAGGGATCGGAAGGTGAAGATGTACCTACAGGGAGAAGGTGGCCAGACATGGCCGATGGGGGAAAAGCGAGGCTTGACCTTTTGCTTGATGACTTTCTTTTAATTGATTTACATTTATCAAGGAAGTTCCATGAGGCAAGCAGGACTTATGGACAGATAAAGGAGTTTAGCGAAGCTAGTAAAGAGGGACAGGGCTTTGTAATGCTAGGAGGCGGGGGCTTTGCATGAGAAGAGTATAATTTTAAATACTCAGTGTTACTTTGATATTTCATGTGATAATACTTATCCGAAATTTGCAACTGAATATCTATAAGGGGTTATTCATTTAACCAACTGTTATCCACGGCCTGCCTGTTAGTGAGTGAATGAGTCATGAATTAATATGGATTACCTCGATGAAGCTATTTCTTTTGGTATTAGTTATTTTCAACTATTACATTTGAATTTATGAGATAATGAGTGGAGGTTCGGATGTGAGGCAAGGACTATTTTAAGTACTAATGAGTGAGATGACATGATTCTTGAGATGAGCGATTTATGGTTAATATTTTATGTGGCAAAATCATGTTAAATTGATTTACTTAATTTGTTTAAATATGTTTAGATCGACGGATGAAGGATAGTATCTAAACCACTTGAGATAGTATTCAAGTTACTATTCGGGTTTCTAGAGTAAAGTTTGAACGCATTGATATTATTCCTATAGAGCTTCAACCATGCGACTTTAGTTATTTAGGATCAACTTCTAATACATTCAATTGGTAAAAGGGAATCTTTTTAATTAGTTTTATATCTTAATTTTTAATATTAACATTTAGTCCAAGATAATTACTTGTCCTAAGGGAAATAGTTCATGGCATAATCTTACCTTATTAATCCTATATGAGGATTAGTTCATTACTCACTATTTGCATGAAATTAACTAGAGTTAAATAGTTAATTTACTTTCATAACCCTTTTAGTTCAATCCCACCAGTGGATTCTTGTTCCCATTTTGTTTGCAGCTCAGACTTCATAAGGTTGTTCTTTTGACATACACCAAGGAGTACTGGGACCTGCATACAAGAGTTTGGAGATACTTGCTAGCTGGGCCCACATGCTAGACAAAGAGACAGACAGAGAGAGGGCATCTTCGGCTGAAAACAGAGAAGGGCAAGGCAAAAGTGAAAGGAACAGAGGAGGGGAGGGCGGCGCCAGGGCCGGACGGTGCCGCCGGCGGGGAACGGCCGGGGAGGTGGCGGCGACCGGTAAAACGGAATGCCCCGGTGACGAGGAATCTCGAGGAGGTGGCCGCTTCGGCTGAGGCGGCGCCCCGGCAGGCTGGCGGCGGCACTGGCGGCCGGTGGTGAGGGGGAAAAGGGGCGCCGGCGGCCGGATGGGAGAAGGAGGGAGAATGGGTGCGCGTAGGCATGAGTGAGGTATAGGGAACTCACCGGGGTAGTCGAGGTGGACGGAGGGAAGCTGAGGTAGGCCGGCGGCGAGCGCAGGCGGCAGCACGGGGAGGCTACTGTGGCCAGATAGCTCGGGCGACGGAGGGCTTCGGCCGACGGTGGGGGAGGCCTCGGGGCACCAGGGAGATGCTCCCACCGCGACGAATTGGCCGGGGACCGATCGACGAGGAGGCGGCGGCGGAAATGGTGACGGCCGGCCGGAGACGGAGGAGGAGCGAGCGTGGCGCTCTCGGGCGTCGATTCTTCGATTAAGTGGAAGGAGAGGCAGAGGATGTTCGGGCGCACACCGTGATGCGGTCCAATCGTGGAGGAGATGGCCGGAGCGGTATACGAACGATGGTGGCCGGCGCGAGCGCAGAGCGGCTGCTCGGCTTAGAGGAGGATGAAGGGGAAATGGGGAATGGGGAGGAGGCGAGCTCGGTTCTTAAAGGCCAACGCACGCTCGGGGAGGTACTGCCGGCATGGGTGGTGGCATGGGAGAGGCGTACGTCGGCATGGGCGTGGGTACGGTGGCATGGGCAGCGGCATGGCGCAGCGGCGAGGGGAGTGGCGCGGGGCTAGGCCGGTGATAGGGGAGTGGAGGCGCGTACGGAGGTGAAACCGGGTGGAGCTGGCGAAACCCGTGGGCGGAGCACGGGCTGGGCCGTCGGCCTGGGGCGGCGACGCCATGAACAGAGGAGGGAGGAGGAAATGGGGAAGGAGAAGCTGGCTGCGGTCGGGCCAACGGCCGAAAGGAAAAGAAAATGGCCGAACGGCCAGGAAAGGAAAGGAAAAAAAAAGAAATGGGCGGGGAAAATAAGGGAAAAAGCAATGGGCCGGCCCAGGAGAATTCTGGGGATTTTATGACTTTCTGAATTTTGAAATTTTAGGTTTGGGTTTTTATGAGTATATTTTAAATTTGGGAGCTTGACTCAATTTCTGCGTTTTCATATTTTAACTTTAGGGTTGTTCTAGTTTTGATAAATATTTCTTAATCTTCCAAATTGAATGGCCAGATACAAAAATTGGATGGAAAGGTTTTATATTGAATGCCAATTTCTATTATTGGCCTTGAACGACCATAATTAAATTTTAAATTTTGAGATTAATGCTTCCAAGGGGATTTGGGTTTTCTCGATATGATTTTCAACCTAGGTTCTTGATTCCAAGGTTTCAAGTTTTATTACTCGGGCTTTCGGCAAGAAAACAAACTCGAGCAATTCAAATAACACCAAGAATTTTTTTTTTGAGAACACGGGAAGAACAACAGAAATATTTTATAATTTTTGCAATTACAGTAGTTTCCCTTTTTGGGATGTTACAGCCACAAAACGAAGGAATTAAACACCACCTTGTTCTATGTGATAGAGGCTAAAACGTCGTCTGATTCTGAACGGAGGGAGTAACAACGAAGTTGGCGAAGATGGTACCACGCAACTACACCCCATTCACATCCCACTAATGATCTTCCCCGTTGCCACCCATGCTCTTTCGCCTTCTCAAACAGATTGCTGAAGGCAATCAATACCTCATTCTTTTCTTTCACCTCCTCCTGCAGTAACTCCATCTCATCCTTCGTGGAGACAGTACCATCTTTCAAAAAAAAATTTACCATGGTTAGCTTCTGGAAGGGATATATAGCAGTGTGACAATGAGTTGTGGCCCTACCAGAACATAAATGTTCCCGCCCCTCATGGTGCTACCGTGCTCCCGCCTTTTGGGAAACAATGCAAATAGCCATGAAAAATTATGAAATACTTTGGTTAGATAGATCATGCCAGAGTCTGGAAAACACGGTTTTTCGAACCCTATATTTTTACTGTGCTAGTCCCATGATCAATTACTAGTACATATATTTTATATCGTTGAGATCACATCCATACAATGAAATAAATAAAATAGGGTACTACATAGTACTTATTGAAGTCAACATAGACCTACATAGCCAAAGTTTACAATGGCCGACTGGTCAAATAAAACCACTGGAAAGAGTTTTGTAACAGAGGAGAAAGAAAGACGACAAAGATCCCAAGTGTTATGCCTCATTCCCATGGCAACCCGCTAGGGTTAGCGCCCTAGAATTTGGCCTCTTTGTCTCCAAATCCGTCAGCATAGAAGTAGCTGATAGAGGGTCTTCATGCTCTTGCTCTATAGGTGTTCAACAAGTAATGGTGAGGATAAATGTACTCCGCAAGACTTTGAGCAAAGGTGTTGTTCATGCAGGCTTGTCAAAGGGAATGCCTAGCCTACCAGGTTTATTTTGCGCAAAACAAGTTTTCATTTGCAATAGACATAACTAGTTTTTGCCAGTGCAACTCGTATAAACATTTGGATGCTTATCAAAGTAATAGCAAATAATCAAGAACAAGCTATTAAAAGAACATGGCAATCTTTGTCATAACCTTGTCTTAGTGTCGATCTCTCATCAAGCATCTTCAACAAAGTCTTTCTAAGGTTCTCAACTTTTCCAAAACTATTTTTAAAACCAAAAAAACCTAACCAAGTGTGGTATTTTTCAAGTGTTGTCCATAACCGGGACATAGCTATTCGGATCAATTTACATTATGCAGAGATTGTATATCTTTACTCACAGGATACAATCAACTCATCATGGTTTGCCATGACTTGTTGTACACTCAGTATGCGATTGAGTGACTATAACGAGGTTTTTATGACATCTTGCCCTAGCGATAAACTGCCCATTGAGCTATCACCTTAAGACATGGGCGTCCTTTACCATCGTCAAGTGTTGTGCAAGGAAGCCTTGCACTCACTGTGCAAGAGCTCCTTTGAGCATAGAGATCCATTACCAGGCTCGCACGACCAACAAGTAACTCTCCTATCTATAGCCTGCGGTTTAAAGATGGGACTCGATAAATTATTACACCAAGTCTGTCCCATACCAGAACATTTTGTTTGCATGGATATACTTGGATCAATGACATTGAGATTCGGTCTTTAATAACTCGGGAGAGACTACCACAATTCAAATTCTTGTGCAAGCTGCATCGGTCTCAACAAACCAATCGTCCGAGTCTAAAAAATTTTTATTTGTCTTTCCATTTTTGACAAAAACAACAGAGGCAACTCCTCCAACATTTTCTATACATTTTTGCAAAAAGACCAAACTGGAGTTTTTACCAAAATATGACATTTTTACCAAAGTTGATCTAAGCATGGCTAAGTGTATGTCCTGTAAACTATTCTAAATTCCACAAATATTTCTAATCACAGTGGATAGTATTCCTAGGGTGACAATAGTGGGGTATCAATTTTTCAAGATAGGTCGGTGCAACAATTAGGTGATAACTAACTGCTAACATAACATAGCCATTTTCAAAATTAGGCATGCATTTCAAACATAAACAATTTAATCATTCAGAAAACATAGAATCAACATGATTAAAGCAAGAAACTTTTCTTGCTTGTTGAACTCTGGGTGTTGTCCGGGGTTCATCTTGTAGTCTTCCGGCACTTCGGTATCTAAATGGGAAGAACCACAGAACACAAATAACTTTCAAATAAATTCAAATAGACTCTAAAATTTATGATTTGTATCCAAATGAATGTTCATGATTTTAGAAAATTTTAGAGATAAAAACACCTCAAATGAAGTTCATATGAAGGAGACAGTCTCTTTGATGTCTTACCCAGGAGCGAAAATTTGAGAAAAGAAGAGAGAACACTGTGCTAGAGTTTAGGATTTCTTATTTTTCTTTCCAAAGAAAAATCAGGATTTGCGTCATTGCTGACATCATCAAGGAATAGGATTTTTTGCAAGAATTATTTTTCTTAAAGAAAAGGTTATG
Organism: Dendrocalamus latiflorus; assembly: GCA_017311315.1. Lineage (NCBI taxonomy): Eukaryota > Viridiplantae > Streptophyta > Magnoliopsida > Poales > Poaceae > Dendrocalamus > Dendrocalamus latiflorus. The sequence continues at coordinate 28,913,701 of CM029627.1, read as the reverse complement.
AGTCACTGACATCTGGGCCCAGGTCTATGGACCGGGTCCACGAGAAGATGTCTTGGTCCATGGTGGACCAAGTTCATGGCTGATGTAGCACTACCACGCAGGCACTGACTTGGTCACTAAGTGGGCTTGGCTCTGTTGATATGGTGCTAACGTGGCATCCAAGTAGCTGCCATATGGCACATAGCAGCACAAAACAGAGCAGCGATGAGGCTGCTCAGCCGAGCTTGTCAGCGAGCTCACTAGTAGTGAGGCGGATGGTGGAATGTCTGCTATGAAATCAGGATTGGGGAGAGCACCTCACAGCAAAGCCATCGCTGGTGATGCTGGTCGGAGAAGTGGTCGGAAATGAGGTAATGGTGACGAGAGGCGGCGACGAAGTCCGACAAGCAATGACGATTTTGAAATCGTTACTGAACGAGCGCACAGACTGTCAGGTTCACTTCCTGGGTTCACTATGATGTTAATGGTGGTGGCACTGGGATCAATGGTCATCGGTACAGTGACCATAGTGACAGTGAGTTGTGGCGCAAGCTACAGCTATGGCGGCGACAATGCTAAAGACTACCAGAAGCTAAGATGAGATGCACACAAGGATCATCGACTCACCAGGAGTACGGGGGTCCACGTCCACCTAGTGATGGTGAAGGAGGTGTTGGCAGTCAATCGACAGCGAGCAGGCATGGCGGCAATGGGTTCACGGTGACAACGCTCCTTGGTAAAATTCTACTGAAAATGAGGTCTGCATGAGCTAGGGTGGACAGTAAGTATGATCCTAACATGAATAACCGACAAGGGGCTTACCAGAGAGGGAGGAAGATGGTAGCAACAAAGGTGACCAGCAGCAGGGAAAACAATGCAATTTTGGCATTGCTCTGGAACAGAGGCAAAATCATGTGAGGGAGTGGAAAGGCGCGATGTGACACGATTAGGAAGGTAGAGATCGTTCACCGGAGATAGAGAGAGCTCAGCGAGGCATGGTGGGGCACGCACACCAAAGCTAAAGACGACGACGTGTTGTGGGTGCTTCAAAGAAGAAATCTCGCTCGACGTGGCTATAATGGGTGCGGTGTGGAGTGAGGAAGACAATGCCAAGCTTGGCGAGGCTTTATAGGGCAAAGGATGAGTACATGCCCACATGGCAGGACTCACGGCGATGGCGTGCCATGATGCTCCACCTGTCCTGGCGACAGCAGAGCGGGGGAGAGGATGTCTTGGTGCGTCGGGTAGAGAGTTTGAGGCGGTGCGGGAGACGTGGCTTTTGCAAGAGGGCCTATGTGCATTACCTGCTCAGATCAAATTATGTCCATCTGAGGTAGAAGATGACGCCGACGAGCGGGCCAGGAGTGTCAGCGATGGCAACGCTCTGGTGTGAGAGAAGGCGCACTAGGAAAATGTGCTTTTGCGCGAAGAAGGCACGAAAGAAAAGCTGCTCGGGTGGGAGGACCGCAACGGGCCGAGATGGGCAAGAAATATGGGAATACTGCTAGGGTTTGAGCGAGAATTGGTCCAAGAAGGGTTTCGGGATTTTTCAAACATTTCTGAATTGATTAAATTTGTAAATTTAGTTTTTCTTTGACAATGAGCAAACAGACTCCAAAAACTCTGAATTTTTTTATATGCACTTTGAAATATGAAGATTTTAATAAATTATTTATAGATATTTACTAGGCTTAAAATATTTTTAGAAATTCAGTTTTAACTACTGAAAAATGAGGAAAAGCACTTTAAATTTTCTAATTTTTTGAAAAACACAAAATGCAGAAATGAGTTTTTAATTTTAATTTAAAATATTTTTGAAAACTTTGGGCTGCTACAGATCATGGTAGAATTTATATCATCCTACAAAAATTCAACTAAAGCGTGGTGCATATTAGTAGAAACAAAAAAAGACAAAATTCAGTGAATCCTTTTCTTTTTCCCTTTTTATTTTTTGGATTTCCTTTTAGGTAAATTTTTTCTTTCTTATTTCTCAATGTGCAGATCAAATTTAGAATTCAAATTTTGTGACATGATATATTGATTTTGTATCAATATTGTAAAAGTTTTTCACAATTTTTTATAACTATTTACATCGTTTTCCGAATAGTAAGAGCACAGGAGCACCGTGAGGGGCAGGAGCATTGGATATGTTCCATGCATCGACCGCTTCCCTTGGCAGAAGCAAATGTTAGGGTTAGAAATCAAGTTTTGTCTTTCCCTACAAACAGACCAGCACACAGTTAACCTACAAGTGAAATTCCTAGTGTCTTCCATTCCAAGGAGCCAGAGCCACCATTATCTGCAGACCGCAAACAATTTCTCTTAGATGTCCTCTCCCATTCTCATTCTTCGCAGTCTTTTACAAGAGAACGTATGGTGTGTTCTTGCCGTTGAATCTGGCTCAAAGAGGTCCCTGCTATTTATGCATCATACCTAAGTAACTCAGCCATAAACTGCTCAGCAACCAGCCAGCAGTTTTCCAAGGATTGGCTACAGTAGTTTATCTTTCAATGGCCCAGCTAAGAAGGTACATATATTCAAGCTAGTTCTTTCTACAAGAATACTATCAAATCAAAAGGACAAATAGCTCATTTCTCTTTTTTTTTCCTTTCACATGAAAGAACAAGTACACAAGGTTCATTTCTTTACATTTACACAAGCAACACAAGTACTTAACAAAGACAACATAACAACTTAAGTGAATGTACAATTAAGATTCCCTGCTTGGAAGATTGGGATTTTAGGCCATATTTAGTTCCCAACTAAGTCCTGCTCATCCATATTTTGCGCATCCCAAGTATTGAGTTGGATGCATCAACCAGTTCACTCAAAAGTTTAAGCTAATGAGCAAAAACGGGCAATTCACTTATAGTTCAACACTCCTCTCACATGTAGGCTCCCTCAGGCTTAAAATGTGAAATAGAAGTGTTCTGTAGTTATTATTTTTTCAGGCTTAAAACGTGAAATAGAAGTGTTCTGCAGTTATTATTTTTTTAATTATGCTAGCCAAGTCTTAAACCTAAGACCTCTTAGCTCTGATGCCATATTGAGTTGTATACATCAACCAGTTCACTTAAAAATTTAAGCTGATGAGTAAAGACGAATAATTCACTTATATGTCAACACGAAATCACCTTTAGCTTCAGGTGACCAAGGCCGATCATTTTTTGCACCTCGACCAACAACACTTCCTCAACGGCCATACCCATACTAACATGGGTGAACCGGATGCGAGGATTAGGCTTCAACTAAAGTTACCATCATCTACACAACTTGAGCTATTGGTCATCGTCATTTTCCCCCGGTAGACCGGAAGAGCAACTATGTGCCTCTATTGTTGATTCTACAGCAACGGAGCGGCTTGTATTATGCTTGCAATGTAGACTGGAAGATTGAGTCACTCATAAACAGTTCACCAACAAGCCACTGGCTTTGGAACGTTGGAATATGGTATCTTTTAATTGTACAGCAAGCATGGTACAGCCGTACATCGTTTTTTTAACAAAAGTACGATGAAATAGACAAATAGTTTGTTTCCTTTGAAAAAAGTACAAAGAAATAGACAAATAGTTTGTTTCCTTTGTTTACATTTCAAAAGAAAGACCACCTTACAAAATGAATAAATATGGGATGTCAATATTGCTATACACATAAATACACATCAGAACGACGGAACTAACGCACTCAATGAAATACAAATATATGAACTTTCATATATACCAGTGTTAGAAATAATCTTGACTTAGAGTTCAAGATGTAGTAGAGTCTGTTTCCGTGTGTAACTTAAGTTGAAATTGTGTCCAACTTGAAGTCCGAATATGTATGCTAATAGAAGATTATCAACCTATATATTGAGGCTTGTAGCCAGTTTTGGTAAGAAAAGTAAGAAAAAGGGGAGCAAACAAGAGAATAGAGAAATTCTCCTATGTTCTCTTGTGTGTTTTCTCCTGAATTAAAGTTTCAACAAGTGGTATCAGAGACTAGGCGAGAACCGAGTCGCTAGAAAAATCGTCTCGGCGATTCCGTTTTCAGCGCGTCTCACACGACGGGTCTGAGGCGCACGTCGCTCATCTTCGCGCAGCTCTTCCGGAAAAAACACGCGCACGGCACGTCCTTCCGTTTCCTCGGTCCAAGAGCCACTTCAAAGTAGCCCGAAATCTTAATCCGTGCTCAAGATTATGTCGCGTCCTCTGGGAAGTGGTGTCACCGGTGACGAGGCATCATCCAGTATGGTGGCGAAGGAGAGTTTCGCTGTCTCACTGCATTATCCAATGATCACGACGAGCAATTATATAGCCTGGGCAATCAAGTTGAAGCAACGTTTCTTGCTAAAGCGCTCAGTGATGATGAACCAACATTGCTCATATTAAGGTTGGAGTCAGGGACGCCGAGAAGATGTGTCACCGTCCAAACTAAGTAAGGTGAAAAGAAATTAGAATGTTGAGAAGATGTGTCGCCGTCCAAACTTAAGGTGAAAAGAAATCAGAACATTGAGAGATGTGTCATCGTTCTGTGTCAAGTATGAGTTTAGTAAGTTGTAGTTGAGACTGACTGCCTTAATATTTTAGAATCTTTGTATCTGGATGGACCCTACCAGTTGAGTTGAGTTCCTACGTGTAGCTTACATATAGAACGCTTCATGTGGAGGCGTGGCTGGTAGTTTATAATGCATTGAGACCAAAACTAGAGTATGTCAAGTCAAGATTAAGGGGGAGATTGTTAGAAATAATCTTGACTTAGAGTTCAAGACGTAGTAGAGTATGTCTCCGTGTGTAACTTAAGTTGAAGTCGTATCCAATTTGAAGTCCGAATACGTATGCTAATAGGAGATTATCAACCTATATATTGAGGCTTGTAACCAGTTTTGGTAAGAAGAGCAAGAAAACGGGGAACAAATAAGAGAATAGAGAATTTTTTTTTGTGTTCTCTTAGTTTATTTACGATGTGTGTGTTTTCCAGCAGCGAAGAAATTAACGAAGATGTCAAAACAAAAGAACAACCATTTCACATATCAACGGTGACTTTCCTTGCCACCCATGTTCTTCACGTTTGTGGACAGATAGTTCTAGTTATTGACCGTCCTAAGCTTTCCAGCTCCACCACAAGCTTTGTCTCATCTTTGCAGTGGTAGAATCACCATGGCAAGCTTATTGTTGGACCATGTGGCTAGGTCTAGGATATTTTGGTGATGAATAATTGACAATGGTTAATTTGTGATGATGAATAATTGGTAATTTTGTTTGGCGTTGTTCTGCGAGTTGTGTCGCATGTGTGCGGATTGATGTTGGTCAAGTTGGAGAGAACTTGTGCCGGAAGAATGTTTGTTGTGGCTACAGACCAAACAGAGAGAGAGATGGTAGTGGAGGGTGATGAAGATAAGTGTGATTGCCTGGGTTCTCCCCATGGCTTACTCGTATATATACCTACACATTGAGGAGTGCTTTTACAGTTATACCCTTACATCTGGTTATCCCCTCTAGGGGCAGTTATGTCATTACACATGGCCTATTCTGGGCCTTATAATCTCCTACCAGGCCTGCTGGCTTAGGTGGGGGCCATCCCTACGACAGGAGCCTCTCATGGTAAAGGGCTTCACAAGGCCGAAGCCATGTTGCCGAGTCTTTTGGCCCCCTCCGTCCCCGCGGCCTGTGAACGTTTCCAAGCTTCCGGAGCTGCGCTGTAGCCGAAGCAGACGTGCGCGTTGCTGCGACGCTCGGACTTCCGGGCGTCCACGTGGTGCAGCGTGCTTGGCGTGGTGCGGGCGTTGAGGCGTCGTGACCATTAATATGGCGGCGGACTTCCGGCGGTTGGACTTCCGCCGGTTGGTTCCCCTGCTGATGGGGGCATATATATGGCGCTGGTGGGGCGTTGCTCCTGCGTATATTGTGATAGAAGCTGTTCCCCTAAAATGGGCCCCTGCCGTGCATCAACATTCCTGGGTGACGCTGAGCGGCTTGGGGAATGTTGATGCACAGAAGGAGGTCTATTTTTCCTGGGAGCTTGATCAGCGCCGGTTATCGACAGCCAGCCGCACTTCCTGACCCCGCACCGCGCTTCCGTGGGCGACAGCGAGGTCTGCCCTGTTTTTCTTAACAGGCCTACCTACAGTCGGTGTTCCTGAGGGAGCCCGCCGGCACCACCTTATATGTTGATGCACTGTAGGTGGTCTGTTAAGGAAAACGAGGTAGATTTCGCAGGACAAGACTCCCGTCTTTGCTGCGCCCCGGCGAAGTGGACTCGCGCGCTCCGGCCCCTACCGTTCGGACGGGTGGCAGCGAAGCTGGCGCCTAGTCGAAGTGGACGCGCGCCCCTCGAACGGGTGGCAGCGAAGCTGGCGCCTAAGTCGAAGTAGGCGCGCGTGCTCCGCCTCCTGCCCTTCGAATGGGTGGCAGCGAAGCTGGCGCCCAGTCGAAGTAGGCGCACGCGCTCCGTCCCCTACCCTTCGAACGGGTGGCAGCGAAGCTGGCGTCTAGTCGAAGTAGACGCGCGCGCTCCGTCCCCTACCCTCCGAACGGGTGGCAGCGAAGCTGGCGCCTAAGTCGAAGTAGGCGCGCGTGCTCCGCCCCTCGCCCTTCGAACGGGTGGCAGCGAAACTGGCGCCGAGTCGAAGTAGACGCGCGCGCTCCGTCCCCTACCCTTCGAACGGGTGGCAGCGAAACTGGCGCCTAGTCGAAGTAGACGCGCGCGCTCCGCCCCCTGCCCTTCGAACGGGTGGCAGCGAAGCTGGCGCCTAAGTCGAAGTAGGTGCGCGCGCTCCGCCCCCAGCCGTTCGAACGGGTGGCAGCGAAGCTGGCGCCTAGACGAAGTAGGCGCGCGCGCTCCGTCCCCTACCCTTCGAACGGGTGGCGGCGAAGCTGGTGCCCAGTCGAAGTAGGCGCGCGCGCTCCGCCCCCTACCCTTCGAACGGGTGGCAGCGAAACTGGCGCCCAGTCGAAGTAGGCGCGCGCGCTCTGTCCCCTGCCCTCCGAACGGGTGGCAGCGAAGCTGGCGCCGAGTCGAAGTAGACGCGCGCGCTCCGTCCCCTACCCTTCGAACGGGTAGCAGCGAAACTGGTGCCTAGTCGAAGTAGACGCGCGCGCTCCGTCCCCTACCCTTCGAACGGGTGGCAGCGAAACTGGTGCCCAGTCGAAGTAGGCGCGCGCGCTCCGTCCCCTGCCCTCTGAACGGGTGGCAGCGAAGCTGGCGCCTAGTCGAAGTAGACGCGCGCGCTCCGCCCCCTGCCCTTCGAACGGGTGGCAGCGAAGCTGGCGCCTAGTCGAAGTAGACGCGCGCGCTCCGTCCCCTACCCTTCGAACGGGTGGCAGCGAAACTGGCGCCTAGTCGAAGTAGACGCGCACGCTCCGCCCTCTGCCCTTCGAACGGGTGGCAACGAAGCTGGTGCCTAAGTCGAAGTAGGCGCGCGTGCTCCGCCCCCCGCCCTTCGAACGGGTGGCAGCGAAACTGGCGCCTAGTCGAAGTAGACTCGCGCGCTCCGTCCCCTACCCTTCGAACGGGTGGCGGCGAAGCTGGCGCCTAGTCGAAGTAGACGCGCGCGCTCCGCCCCCCGCCCTTCGAACGGGTGGCAGCGAAACTGGCGCCCAGTCGAAGTAGGCGCGCGCGCTCCGTCCCCTGCCAAGGTGGCAGCGAAGCTGGCGCCTAGTCGAAGTAGACGCGCGCGCTCCGCCCCCTGCCCTTCGAACGGGCGGCAGCGAAGCTGGCGCCTAAGTCGAAGTAGGCGCGCGTGCTCTGCCCCCCGCCCTTCGAACGGGTGGCAGCGAAACTGGCGCCCAGTCGAAGTAGGCGCGCGCGCTCCGTCCCCTGCCCTCCGAACGGGTGGCAGCGAAGCTGGCGCCTAGTCGAAGTGGACGCGCGCGCTCCGCCCCCTGCCCTTCGAACGGGTGGCAGCGAAGCTGGCGCCTAGTCGAAGTCGACGCGCGCGCTCCGTCCCCTACCCTTCGAACGGGTGGCAGCGAAACTGGCGCCTAGTCGAAGTAGATGCGCGCGCTCCACCCCTGCCCTTCGAACGGGTGGCCGCGAAGCTGGCACCTAAGTCGAAGTAGGCGCGCGTGCTCCGCCCCCCGCCCTTCGAACGGGTGGCAGCGAAACTGGCGCCTAGTCGAAGTAGACGCGCGCGCTCCGCCCACTGCCCTTCGAACGGGTGGCAGCGAAGCTGGCGCCTAAGTCGAAGTAGGCGCGCGTGCTCCGCCCCCCGTTCTTCGAACGGGTGGCAGCGAAACTGGCGCCTAGTCGAAGTAGATGCGCGCGCTCCGTCCCCTACCCTTCGAACGGGTGGCGACGAAGCTGGCGCCTAGTTGAAGTAGACGCGCGCGCTCCGCCCCCCGCCCTTCGAACGGGTGGCAGCGAAACTGGCGCCCAGTCGAAGTAGGCGCGCGCGCTCCGTCCCCTGCCAAGGTGGCAGCGAAGCTGGCGCCTAGTCGAAGTAGACGCGCGCGCTCCGCCCCCTGCCCTTCGAACGGGTAGCGAAGCTGGCGCCTTTGCCCTGCGAACACCGCCGCGTGGGTGGTGACTTGGGGTCTTTGATGCGGCCTTGCGCTGTACGGGTTCCTGGAATCACGCCGGCCCCTGGTCTGCCAGGGTTAGGTTCCCGTACCGTGCGACCCAACGCGCCCGGGGCACGCGGCGGCCTATGACTGGTGGGCGGCGGGATGTGGACGGTTGCGTGTTTGCAGCCGCTCGCCTCTTTCCTAGGGAAGGGGGACACGGGGCAGGCAGTAAATGGCGCCTGTGTTCGTGACCTTCCAGTGCTGGGTGGGGCGTTGCGCTGGATGGGCGCTTGTACGACCGTGGTCGCACCTCGTGCCCAGACCGCCGTGACCCTTCGCTTTCAATTATGGGGAATCGTGTGGGGCGGGCCTTTACACCGCTGCGGTTGCATCCGGCACGCATATCGTTGCGACGCTTCGGTAGCGGCGGTGCGTGCGAGGTGGCTTGAAATAGCCCCCCCATACCAGCGTCCCCGCACCTTTACGCCCTCTTTCCTGTCCGCTCCGCCTTCCACACCTTCGCGCTATCTTCGCCACTTTAGTCTCGTCGTGGGAGGCGATGGCCTCCAGTAGCGAGCGCGGCCAGGCGGTCGGTGACCCTGCCATTCGCCGGCGATCCTCGCCGTTGGAGGTGAAATACGCGCTCCAAGAGCGCGACCCGTCGGCAGCTGACCAGGGCGGCTGGTGGCGGAGGAGGGAGGCACGTTCTCCGGCGATCTAGGCCCCTCGCTCGTGACCGAGAAGACGATCCAAGGGCTCTTGCGCGCGGGGAAGTTGTCCAGGCGGCAGGATGTACGATTGCCCGCTGGCGACGAGACGGAGCCGCATCCCGAGAGGTCGGAGGCGGTCGTATTCGTTGCCTTTTTCGACGCGGGGCTTCGGATCCCAGCGGCGACCGTGGTGGGCGACGTGCTGCGGACCTTCGGGCTGGAGCTGGCGCAACTGACTCCAAACGCCGTGGCCCGGCTCGCGGTGTACAGCTGGGCCTTGCGCTCGGGGGCGTGCTGGCCCAGCGCGTCGCTGTTCGCCTATCTCCACGAGGCGCGATGCCAGCCGAAGGGCCGGAAGGACGGGACGCTGTCGAGCTTCGGTAGCGTCTCTTTTATTCTTCGTTCGTCGTGCAAGAAGCTCTTCCCTGCGAACTCAACTTGCGGGAAGTGGGAGTCTTACTGGATGAAGCGGTGGTTCTACCACCGTGTGGAGAGCGGGAGCGGCCTTGAGTGCACAGGCTGACCAATCGCGTTCAAGCCCTCGCCCGGCCGAACGCTCGATGATGAGGACAAGCGGAGGGTCAAGCGGCTCGTGGGCGTGGCCGCCCGCCTCAACATGCGCGACCTTGCCGAAGAGTACGTGATGTACGGCGTGGCACCGCTTGCCTACGACTGGCGTCTTGCCGCCGAGAGGCATCGAGACGACAATGTTTCACCGTGGGTTTGCTCGCTACCGCCGCCGCCCGGCCCCCGTAAGCCTCGATTGCGTCCCTCCTTGGTTGACGCGAAATGCGTTGTATGCTGATGCTATTCTCCTTTGCTTCAGGGATTTCCTTGGAGGAGGCGGAGCAAGCCGTGCGCGTATTCCTGGGGCCATACACCGCCAGGGAGCACGAGCAGCGCGCGTCTGCTACCGCCAAGGCGGGGCTGGGGCGAATAAACCGCGTGTGCGAGGTCCTGGGCCTTGCCGTGCCGGACCGTGTCGCTCCAGACGATGGTGGAGCGAAGAAGAAGACCTCATCTCGGAAGAGGGGCCGTAGCGGGGCGCCTGCCGCGCCTGCTGCTAGTGTTTCCGATGGCTCGGCGGACGCGGAGTCAGACTCGGCGAGGTACGCCGATTCGGGCTTGGGTGGCGCGGGCGCCGAAGGCGAGGTGTCTTCGGCCAGCGTCCCGGACGGCGGGTTTGCCGCGGGCAGCCGGAGGGGGGAAGCCTGACTGCCCGCCGAAGTCGTCGAGGCGGACCCCGTGCGGACCGGTGATGCCAAGGTGCAGCCCTCGACCGCGGCCGCTGTGGTGCCGGAGGTGCCCTCTGCGGGGGCGCACGTAGCCGTGCTGTCTTTACCAACAGCTGCGGGGGCCGAGGTGCCCCCTTCGACGACTGCCACCGTGGAACCTTCGCCCCCGGGCGTAGCAGCCGCGGGGTCTTCCCCAACCACGGCTGCGAGGGCGGTGGCGCTGCTGGTTGCCCCGGCCAAACGGCCATGTGTGCGGCCGGAGTTCCACCGGACACCGCGGGGGTTCGTCGTGGCTACTGGCATCAGAAGCTTGTGGGACTCCAGCGCAAGCGCCGGGGGCCCCATGGCCTATGCGCCTTCGGCCCCTCTGGCCACACCGCCCGCCGCGCAGGGACAGCCGTCGTCCTCCCCGAACGCGGAGGCCTCCGCTCGCGGCGGGACCATTCCTTCTGCTAGCGAAGGTATGGTGACTTAGCTTACTCTGGTGTATGCTTTTATGCCTTGGGGTGGTCACCTGTATCCTTATTTACAGCGTTGCTCATTCCGGAGGGGGAGCATCCTACGGAACACGGGGCCTCCGAGCACGTGAGCCCTGCGGACTTCGCGCCGCCTCCGGAGACGCTGAGGGTGTGGCGCGGGATTGTGAATGACGCGGCCACGAGCGTCGACCCGCAAGTGCTGCAGGCCTACGGTGCGGGGCGCCTCGAGGATGCTTTCGAGGTGTCTGGGGTGAGGGTAAGTGCTCCTGCGACCGCGCCTGAGTTTAGCTGGGTTTGCTAAGCCTTTTCCCTTCTACAGACACTTGTGCTGGGGTAGGCCCTGCAAACGGCCTATGCTCGTAGCCAAAAAGCGCTCGAGGATAGGCTGCGGGCCGCCGAGGAGGAGCTGCGCGAAGCCTCTGGCGCCCGTTCTGCCCAAGACGCCCGCATCCGCCAGCTGGAAGCGGAATGCGCCGACGTGAGGGCGCACGCCGAGGGGCTTGTTGCGTCGGCACAGGAGTCAGCTGCGGCAGCTGCCGAACAAAAGTTTGCGGCGGAGCGGGACGGGTTCCTGGAGCAGGTCGCCGCGCTAGAGAAGGAAAAAGGCGAGCTCGCCTTGACTCTAGCGGAGCGCAACCGGACGCTGGGCGACGCCTCGGTGGTTGCCTGGGACGCCATGCAAGCGCTGGAGAGCCATCTTCAAGGGCTGGTAGCGGAGGTGCCGGGACGCGCCTTCGGTCCGGAGGAGCTGTCTCGGACGCTCCGCTGGGTCGGGGATGCCACCAACGTCGCACGCGACGCGGCGACGTCCTTCGGCACCCACTGCGCGTATACGTCGGCATGCTTGGTGTGCGCGCTCCTGCAGCACCGCGGTTGTATGCACGTCGCCGCGCTGGATGATCCCTAGCTGGAGATGCCTGGCGGGGCCGGAGTGATGTCTGGCGTCGTCCGCTCCGCTCGCCTCGCCCTCAGGCCCTTCTTCGACCGGATCTGGAGCCACGTCGGGGCGGATGCTGCGCGGATCGAGCTGCAGAAGTCGCTCTACGGGACGGGGAGCCTCGGCCAATTTCTGGATGGGGTCCCGCGACGCGACGATGGTGGCGCTGGGCCCTCCGAAGGCGCCGGGAACCCGCAGGTCTGACGCCGTGGTGCTTAGGTGTAGGCGTGTGTTGTACTGTTCCTTGTCTTTGCGAATAAAGTACACACTTGCTACTTGTATTCTGACCTTCACCTACCTCCCGGGCAGCTTCCTTGCTGGGACCGGCTTCGCGCGGCCGACCTTTCAACCCGGCGACGCCTGCGACGCTGGCGAAGGGCCGAAGAGTCGCTGGACTTTTGGGCGAGCCGGCCTTCTTCGAGCGAGGCCCCAACTTTAGCGCGTGTTAAGGACGAACCCGCGGGGTAGCGGCTTAGAGCGGCCGGGATGCTGCCGGGCCTTTGTACATGTGATTCTTCCGGTATGCAGACGTCCTGGCATTTTAAGATATGTGCTGTGTGTTGATGCCGCCGCGGTTTGCCTTGCTTTATAGTCCGGAGACTCGCGCGTGCGGAGGCAGGCCTCGACGCTACGTCTTATTTAGAGTCCGTAGACTAGTGCGTGCGGAGCTAGGCTCGACGCTACATCTTGTTTAAAGTCCGTGGACTGGTGCGTGCGGAGCTAGGCTCGACGCTACGTCTTATTTAAAGTCCGTAGACTAGTGCGTGCGGAGGCAGGCCTCGACGCTACGCCTTATTTAAAGTCCGTAGACTAGTGCGTGCGGAGGCAGGCCTCGACGCTACGCCTTATTTAAAGTCCGTAGACTAGTGCGTGCGGAGGCGGACCTCGACGCTACGACTTCCTATATAGTCCGAAGACTCGCGCGTGCGGAGGCGGACCTCGACGCTACGTCTTATTTATAGTCCGGAGACTCGCGCGTGCGGAGGCGGACCTCGACGCTACGTCTTATTTAGAGTCCGTGGACTGGTGCGTGCGGAGCTAGGCTCGACGCTACATCTTCTTTATAGTCCGGAGACTCGCGCGCGCGGAGGCGAACCTCGACGCTACGTCTTGTTTAAAGTCCGTGGACTGGTGCGTGCGGAGCTAGGCTCGACGCTACGTCTTCTTTATAGTCCGGAGACTCGCGCGTGCGGAGGCGAACCTCGACGCTACGTCTTATTTAAAGTCCGTGGACTGGTGCATGCGGAGCTAGGCTCGATGCTACGTCTTCTTTATACTCCTTAGAGTGCGCGCGGAGGCGTCCCCCCGCTGCGTCTTATTTATACTCCGTAGAGTGCGTGCGGAGGCGGACCTCGACGCTACGTCTTATTTAAAGACCGTGGACTAGTGTGTGCGGAGCTAGGCTCGACGCTACGTCTTATTTATAGTCCGCAGACTCTCGCGTGCGGAGCTAGGCTCGACGCTACGTCTTATTTAAAGTCCGTGGACTAGTGCATGCGGAGCTAGGCTCGACGCTACGTCTTCTTTATACTCCTTAGAGTGCGCGCGGAGGCGTCCCCCCGCTGCGTCTTATTTATACTCCGTAGAGTGCGTGCGGAGGCGGACCTCGACGCTACGTCTTATTTAAAGTCTGTGGACTAGTGCGTGCGGAGCTAGGCTCGACGCTACGTCTTATTTATAGTCCGCAGTCTCTCGCGTGCGGAGCTAGGCTCGATGCTACGTCTTATTTAAAGTCCGTGGACTAGTGCGTGCGGAGCTAGGCTCGACGCTACGTCTTATTTATAGTCCGCAGACTCTCGCGTGCGGAGCTAGGCTCGACGCTACGTCTTATTTAAAGTCCGTGGACTGGTGCGTGCGGAGCTAGGCTCGACGCTACGTCTTATTTATAGTCCGCAGACTCTCGCGTGCAGAGCTAGGCTCGACGCTACGTCTTATTTAAAGTCCGCAGACTGGTGCGTGCGGAGCTAGGCTCGACGCTACATCTTATTTAAAGTCTGTGGACTAGTGCGTGCGGAGCTAGGCTCGACGCTACGTCTTCTTTATAGTCCGGAGACTTGTGCGCGCGAGGGCGTCCCCCCGGTGCATCTTTGGTTTATACTCAGTCCCGCCCCCCTGGCGACGGCGAGTGCACACGCGAACGTGCGTCTTTGGTTTATACTCAGTCCCGCCCCCCTGGCGACGACGAGTGCACACGCGAACGTGCGTCTTTGGTTTATACTCAGTCCCGCCCCCCTGGCGACGGCGAGTGCACACGCGAACGTGCGTCTTTGGTTTATACTCAGTCCCGCCCCCCTAGCGACGGCGAGTGCACACGCGAGCGTGCGTCTTTGGTTTACGCTGCGGGGACGGGCGCGTTGGCCAAGCCTGCGCGCGCCCTCACCGCGTGCTTGCGTGTGACGAAGAAAGATTAGCGGCAAACGGCGATCTGCATTACATCCCCGTTAGCGCGGGTGGGCAACTACAAAGTGAGGATATACTGACCGTTTACCCTTGGTGCGGCCGCAGCCTCTAGTCGCTAGACATCTGCAGGGCCCGCGCAGGCGCCTATGGGTGACTCCGCGGACCTCCGCGCTGTGACGCCGGCTCTAAGAGCGTCGTTGGGCTTCGCGACGCGAGCACCTGGTGCCTGGCTCGATGCGCCGGGCCATATCCTGATCGCCTCGGACGGTGATGATGGTCTGGGGACCCGGGATCTTCATGCACAGATAGCCGTGATGTGGTACCGCGCCGAAGGAGTTGAGGATTGGGCGCCCTAGAATGGCATTGTAGGGGTACGGAAGGTCGACCACGTCGAAGGTGGCATCTTCGGTCCGCACATTGTCATCTCGGCCGAAGGAGACTTGAAGGCCGATTTGGCCCAGCGCCCGCAGGGGCTGTCCCCCGAAGCCCTGCAGTGGGATTCCCGAGGGCCCTAGGCGGCTTCGAGGGATCCCCATCTGGTCGAAGGCCGCCGCAAACAATACATTCGCGGAGCTACCACCGTCCACCAAGGCGCGCCCCACGTCGCATCCCGCGATGGTGACCCGGATGACCAGGGGGTCCTGATGAGGGAAGTCCACACCTTGGGCATCATCGGGTGTGAATGTAACTTCGTGCTGCGCCCACTCCGGCGGTGCTTGCGTTGGGTATGCCGCCACGTGATGTAGTCTTCGCGTGTAGGCCTTCTGTTGCCGTGCCGAGGCGAATTCCAGTGCAGAGCCTCCGGATATGACGTTAATGACCCTGTGGTAGGTTGCGTCCGGGGCCTGCAACGACAGGAGGCCCTCCCGAGGCTGCTGTACGTGAGCTTGGATCCGTAAGGCGCCTTCCTGGGGTTGCATCCCTTGCGCCTGTACCTGCATCCCTTGCTCCTGTACCTGCATGGGGGCCTCGTATGGGAATTGGACGTGGGCCACCGCAGGCGGGCGCGCCTCCGGGTTCCTGTCCCTAGCGACGCTGTCGCGGAGCGCCGCGATGGAGGTGCAGGCGCGGGTATCATGGTTGCCGCGGCCGTGGATTATGCACCACAGTCCCTGATGCTGGTCGTCGTAATCCCCACGACCCCTATCATCGCGGCCCCTGCCACGGCGCCCCCGACCGCCTCGGCCCGCTGGAGCACCCTCGTCGGACCCGCCTTCGATGTCGAGGACGTACCGGTTTCGCCTCGACCTCTGCTGGCCGCGCTTGGGCTGATCGGACGACTCCTTATGCGGGTTGTCCCTACGGTCGGGCGCGTTCCGGGACGACTCCTGCTTACGTTTTCCCTTCGAAGAACCGCCCTTCGGCGGATCTTCGGCTTTTGCCGAGGCTTCGGCCTGGTTGGTGTCGGAGTCGTCACCTTGCCTGCGCCGCGCGTCTTCCTCCACCCTGGCATATTCTTCCATCTTGTCGAAGAGCTTTGCCACCGTCTTGATTGGCTTTCGCGCGTTGTACTCGGCCATCGGGCCCGGACGAAGGCCCTGTATGGCTGCATTGACGATGGTGGTCTCGTTGACGTCTTTCACTTGACATCGAATTTTGGCGAAGCGTTTGAAGTAGTCCCGGAGCTTCTCCGAAGGTTTTTGCTTCACGGCGAAGAGCTGGACCGCGTCGACTCGGTCAACGTAGTTTCCTTGGAAGTTGTTGTAAAGGCGGACACGAAGCTGTTCCCACGCGTAGATGGAGCCCGGCTCTATGGTAAAAAACCAAGAGAGCGCCACTCCTTGTAGCGCGAGGGGGAGTCCCTTCGCCTTCGTGGTGTCGTCGCCGCCCGCGGCTTCGATCGCGGTTTCGTACACGCGCACGAACTCACGGGGGTCCGTGTCGCCTTTGTACGGGTCGATGGCGCTCGGAAACTTGAAGTCTTCGGGCCATGCCGCCTGCTGCAGCCCCGCCGAAAGCGGGGACTCCGGATCCACGCGCCGCAGCGGCACGCGGCTGGATGCGGGGGCTTCGCGACTGTCCGCCCTTTCCGGCGTGGGCTCGGACGCGACCACTAGCGCGGCCTGCTGACTCCGAGCCTCTTGCATATCTCTGACGGCTCCGCGAAGGTCCCCTAGCTCCCGCTGGAATGCATTGAGAGCCGCCAGCAGGGCACTTTCCATTGCCGGTGCAGGCGGGGTCGTCGGTAGCCCCGACGGGCGGGTCGGCGCGGGGACGACCGCATCGCGAGGTCCCGAGCTGCCGGCCGCTCCGTCGTGGCTACCCCGAACCGCCTGGTCCGCGCCGCCGGCGAGGGTTGCAGTGGGGGCGGCGAGGTCGGCTGTCGTTGCGTCGGCGGGGTCGGTTGTCGCCGCACCCGTGCCGACGTCTTCGACCGCGGGGCCCGTCCCCGCAACGCCGGTGGCGGGGTGGGTCGTCGTGGCGCCGATGACGGGGTTGGTCGTCGTGGCGCGAACGTCGACGTCTCCGGCTACCGCGCCTGCATCAGCGCCCGCGTCCGCCGCTGCTGATGCCGAAGCCCTGGTACTCATACGACGCTCCAGCCCGGCCGCCTTCTTTCCCTTCGCCGCCGCTGAAGAAGCTTTTTTCGGTGCCATCCTTCTTCTTCGGTCTTCAGGCTTGTCTTCGTCATCCCCACGGACGGCGCCAACTGTTGTGGCTACAGACCAAACAGAGAGAGAGATGATAGTGGAGGGTGATGAAGATAAGTGTGATTGCCTGGGTTCTCCCCATGGCTTACTCGTATATATACCTACACATTGAGGAGTGCTTTTACAGTTATACCCTTACATCTGGTTATCCCCTCTAGGGGCAGTTATGTCATTACACATGGCCTATTCTGGGCCTTATAATCTCCTACCAGGCCTGCTGGCTTAGGTGGGGGCCATCCCTACGACAATGTTCTTTGGTGTTTGCATGTGCAGGTTGGGCGTGGAGACGGTCATGGTCGGTGACGAGGAAGACCGGGACTAGGAGGGGTCGAGGATGTCACGAGGTGGTCGGGCTCACGCTGGAGCACATGGAGATCAAAGGTGGATGATACGTGGAGAAGATACAGAAGGTGCAGTCCTGAAGACTTCGACCGTGATGAGTTGGAGAAGTTGTAGTCGGAAGTGTAAAAAACCCGTGTTAGAAAGGGTTTCGGTACCCTTATTTGTTAGAATTAGATTAGAACTCGTGGGCTTAGGATAAGCCCAGGTTTTGGGCCCTAGACTATAAATAGAGGTGAGGTTGGAGGATAACCCCGTGGCTTTTGGGAAAAACTAATTTCGTGTGAGGGTTTAGGGGTGTCAGAAAAGGACATTTTGTAGCCATCATAATTTAGAAATAAATTTTAGATCTATTCTGAAGAGAAAAAAAGGCTGGCGGCGCGTTTCTTTTTCTTCGTCGACGTCCCTGATTTCTTCGCTGCCGAGGCAGGAGACAAGCAGGCACGTTGTCTTCTTCGATTCGCGTGTACAGAAACGGGCTCGGCTGTTAGCAGTGCGTGGCGTTTCTTTGCTCCTTTGGTCAGCGTCTCGTTGGTGCAATGTCCGAAGTAAGGTGATGCTGCGTCATTGCAACAAGCCTCGGTCCTGTGCTTTGATTCAGTCCACTTGATAAAGTAAAGCAATCCACCAGGAGAGAGAGAAGGCATTAATTGGTATTGGCCATGAGCCGTGACTTTTGTGCATGAGGTAAGAGGAAAAAGAGATTAGAAAGGTGATTAGTGAACTAATTAGTCATTGAGCGGCTGCATGCATGGTATTTTTTACGGTGACTTTTCAAGAGAGAGTTAATTAGTTTTTGTTATTTTATTCTTTTATTGTTATTTTTGTTTCGTTTGTTCTTGCTAATTTTGCATGTTAGAATTTCACAAGGTATTAGATTTGGGAAAAAGTTTTCACTGTGCGTTGCAATCATTCACCCCCTCTTACACTTATTCATAAGTACTATACAACACAAGGTCGGAAAAGTTGAAATTTTCAATTCAGCTATTACATCGTTCCAAATATTTACCATAATAAGGTTTCATTCACTTGCAGGTGCGTAACGTAGCTTTTTCTAGGCCTCGCCTTTTCCTCTTTTTTTTTCCCTTTTGGTTTCGCTTCTGCTTTTGATTTTCTGTTTGACCCCGAAAGGGTTTGAACTTCAAACTCTGTTCAATTCTGCTTTATTAATACAATAGGCAGCTCTCCTTTCTGTTGCCATTTCAAAATAATAGGGTTCATTAAGATCGTTTAGGAGCATAACTAAGCTAAATGGCTCAACAACCATCATCTCGACCGGTTTGAAGAATTACTGCACGTCACAGAGCTAGACATCAAGTTTTGTCCTTCAGTAGCTCTGCTCTTGTTGAAGTTGACTCAAAGACAAGTGCTCTATCTAATCATGCAATGGCTAAGTACAGCGCATCAATTGCGCAGCTAACAAAATCTGGCTCTTTCAAAAAGACCAAGAGCTCATTTCCATAATTGTTTTCTTCTTTTCACAAGAAAGATCACTTCATAGAAGGAACTAGTACACAAGGTTCGTTTCTTTACATATTACTAGCTGAATGCTCATACGTTGCTACGGATTTTAAAAAACATATTCGTATGCACATTCTAACAAATTTTACCACCCGTTAGTTTTAGAACATGTAGTATGATAAAATTTTAAAATCCGTAGAAAAGGCCAGGTAGAAGAGGAGGTGGGAGATTGTAATTATTGGTCAAAGTGGAGAGGAGGGGTAGTTAGATATGAGAGAGAGGGAGAGGGATGTTAGATAGATGGTCAAGATTTTAGTATTCAGATCGGACGGTTGAGAAAAGAGGAAGGAGAATGCACCAACTAACAACTCAAATTTATTAAATAGTAAAGGTACACAAGCAACATAAGTATTTAACAAAAATAATAGCACAAATTAACACAACAGAAATAATAGCAACTCACATCTCAACTATGACCTTCCCCGTCGCATGGCCGCCCATGCTCTTCTCCCACGCGTCTGCCACCTTCTCGAATGGATACCGTGAGTCGACGACTGTCTTGAGCCTCCCTTCCTTCACCAGCTCCAGAAGAAACCTCAAGTCCTCCTTCCCCAGAGACAGAATCACCATGGACAGCTTCTTCTTGGAGAACAATGTTAGAATCGACGCGAGAAAGTTCCCAAGGTTGGGAGCTATGTCCACGACTCTGCCGTGGCTGCTCAGGCTCGGCTTGAACGTCGACCACTTGCCGGCGTTCGTAATGTTGACTATGTAGTCGTACTTCTTGCCGGAAGAATTCTTCAGAGCCTCGCCTTCCGGGGTCTTGTAGTCGAGCACCTCGTCGGCGCCGAGGTTTGCGACGAGCTCCAGGTTGCGCGCGCCGCAGGTGGCGGTGACGTGGTGGTTCCCGAGCTTGGCGAGCTGAACGGCGTACGTGCCGATGCCACCGGACGCCGCGGTAATCAGGACGTTGGCGCCAC
Organism: Dendrocalamus latiflorus; assembly: GCA_017311315.1. Taxonomy (NCBI): domain Eukaryota; kingdom Viridiplantae; phylum Streptophyta; class Magnoliopsida; order Poales; family Poaceae; genus Dendrocalamus; species Dendrocalamus latiflorus. Next base: position 28,894,047 of record CM029627.1, on the reverse strand, counting down.
TGCCCGTGCCGTCAAACTTGGTGCCAATGGCCTTCAGGGCCTGGAGACCAGTGAGGCCGGCCATGGGCAGCCCTGCGGCGTCCGCAGCGGATACTCCGGTGGGGAGGGCGACGGTGATGCTTTCGGATGCTGCTACGTACTCGGCGAGGCCGCCAGCTTTCTGCCATTACAATTTTCCTCTCGAGAATGATGAATACTATAAACTGAACTGATAAGTTCTGTTCTGCGGTTAATGTGAAACTGCTGGTAAGCATCATGTCTACTGGAATCTTACATTCTTACGCACGGTAAAAAAAATTCAGTCTTAATTTTCATGACAAAATTCAGATGAAATGAGATGAATTCTAAAGATCAGGACATGTTAAATTACCCAGAAGATTAATTTGGACACAACTCTGTCACCAACTTTGAACTCACGTACTGCAGAACCAACCTCAACAATCTCTCCAGCAACATCGGTTACTGTTTCACAAATAGAGATCGGAGCGCTTAGATTAGTATTTGATGGTAATAAAAAAATTATCAGTCATTTGAGAAATCCAATCATTTGCATAATTAGGACAAAATTATGCATTCTCTGAAGGAATTCATTCCCTTGCTATCAATTGCATGGGAAATATCTGAGTTGCAGGAGGTAAAATATGGTGTACTGATAATATGTCTCAGTAATTAGTACTCATGTCTTCATAAATAAATGACTCGTAATAAATGCATGAATACCTGGAATAAATGGAAATTTGGGGAGGAAAGGACGTAGCCACCCTTTCTGAATCCTCCAATCCGCTGGATTGATGCTTGCTGCTTCGACTTTTATAAGAACTTCATCTTTCTTCAGTGAAGGAACAGGGATTTCCACATACTGAAGTAAAAATAGACGAATTTTATACAATTTACTTAGAGCTAATTTCCCTTTTGAAAAATAATGTGCTTTGAGATAACCTCAACTATTCAAACTTGCAATTTGGAAAGCACCCAGACTTGCAAAATGGTACCTAACTAACTGTACCAAAAAATTAAATCTCATAAGCCGAAGGCAGCCAAAATATATAGTGGCCTGCAGTTTTTTTCAAAGAAAAAATGGCCCCCACATCGCAACTAATCTTGTGAACCATCACAGAGTCTAACTCCATATCCGTTTCCACGAGCTGTTTATTTATATGAAGCAACCATCTAAGATAATCCTGATTAATGCCCACACTCCATCACAATAACAATATGTATGGTAGTATGGGTTATCATTTATTTTCTCTTTTTGTTCATGATCTGGCGAGTGGCATGATCTAGTTGCCACATTGTATTGAACTTCTTTCTCCTTAATGATACGACGTGCAAAACCTTTACATGTTATTGAGAAAAAAAATGTATTTGTTAGAAATAATCTTGACTTCGAGTTCTAGACGAAGTAGAGTCCGTCTCCGAGTGTAACTCAAGTTGAAGTAGGGTCCAACTTGAATTCCAAATCGGAATAGGAGTAGGTGAGTTTTATCCCTATATATTGGGGGGCTTGTATCCAATTTTGTAAGCAAGAAAAAGCGAGAGAAAAAGCAAAGAAAGAGGGGGAGCAAATAAGAGAATAAAGAAATTCAGAAATTTCTTTTGTGTTCTCTTCGATTATTTGCGATGTGTGTGTCTTCTCCTGGGGTCAAAGTTGTAAAAGTATTGTAGTATGGCTTCAAAACATCAAAATCAATGTGCATGCAGAAATGTTAGGGACTATTGGGAACCCAATAATTCTGCATGAAACTGCATAGCTCCACAAAAATCTACCAAAGTCATCCATTCCAAACAAAGCCTTAACTTGATAGTAGCAAATAACAAAGCTGACCTTGAGGGCAGCGCTGCCGCCGCCATAGCCGCTGTACTGGACGGCGCGCATGATGGCTGGCCTCCCGCCGGTGGCCACAATCTTGAGATTTTTTGGGTCGTATTCTTCTTGGATAGTGCTGGGGGAGAAGGAAGCTCAAAAGCGTATTATATATGGATATTGCAGTCATGTGACTTAGGCACAAAGGGTTTGACCGGGATTTAGTTCAACAAGCTAGCTCTTGGGGAACTTAGCTACACTTCTTTCAGATGCTGACATTTGGGGTAAGGGCACCAATGGGATGAGGACAATGGCGTAAGTGATTACAACATGCCATTCCTACATTCACCGAACCACGATCAGTGCCGCATCATCAGTATCAGGTTCACAATTTCGACAAACATTCAGCGAAATTTCAGAAAATCTGCCCCTTTCTTTACCCTCCGAAGCAAGAACAATTCGAGCAAATTTTGGCCGAATTTGTCCCCATTTAAATTTTGTCTAAGTTTCATCTAAATTTTGGTTAAATTTCATCAAAACTTAGATGTCATTTGAACATTTCGTCCGAATTTTGGAACAAAAAAAATGAATTTTTTTCATTTATTGCTTTCGCTGCCAGGCAAATTTTTTTTTTCAAACCGAAAGAGTTTTCCCTGTTCAGTATTGCCGACATCTAATTGGATTGCAACCCATCTCTATTACTTTCTTCTGCTAGATTTAGGCTTGAATCAGGCCTAAACCTCTTATTGCCAATTTCTTTGTTTACATTGGTGGCATGTATTTGGGCACACAACACCCTTGGAAACCTGGTACTGCGGTCAAATTCTCTTGTACAGATGAATCCTGCATACATCAGGATATAATTAATTGTGAAATAAGAATAGTTACAAAACTACTCAAACAATTACGATCTTTCAGATTTCCATTATTCAAAACAATATATAAGTATTTCGCATTGTTACGCTAGGTCAGATGTCAGGACTAGCCAAGCAAGTATAATAGGACAATCTATGAATTATGAACAATATTTCTCTAAAATAAACCATGCTTATATACTCTTAACAACAGGAGTAGACAAAACTTGTTAACTAAATAATGAGAAGCTCCGCATTTAGTCTTTATTTTTCTTTATAGTTATCTCATACATTTGCAATCCACCTCTCCCTATTTAGTATAACCTTACATCCTTTTTTTATTTATTTGTATGTATATCAACCAAGGACACATGAAAAAAAGAAAGAAAAGAAATATTAATGAATATAGCCATGAACATGTGTATTGAACAACTCTCGAATTCCGTGTTGTTTTTGACCTGAAGGAATGATGCAGTTAGTGCTTATACGTAAACAACTATTCTTACATTCTTAATTGAGAGTTAATCAAAAGATGCCTCTGGTGACGAGCGCATTGAGGTAAATCCTGATTTTTGTAATGCAATTCAAGTGCCTTTTGATGCATTTTGGTGTTATCTGAATTTTCTGGATTTTTTCATCTTTATCGAGTTTTGAATTCCTGTACAATTATCAAAATAAAAACTTAAAATGCCATAGAGACAAACCAAAATAAAATTTGAATCCAAATTACATACCGCAAAATTTGAATTAAAATTTGAAATTGAAATCAATTCTAAAAAGGAAATTAAAATAAGCATACGTCATTTGCGCCGAAACTCTACAGCCCAGCCCATCATTTTCTTTTCACCACTCTTTTTCTTTCTTCTTCCGATGGGCCAGCCCACTTCCTCCCTTGGCCCAGCCTCGTCCTAGTCTATCCCCCCTTTCTTCTTCCTCCCGAAGCCCACGTGCTGCCAGATACATGCATCGATGCCACTGTGCTCGCATGCTGATGGCCCGCACCACGATGATGCAATCCTCTCCTTGACACCGCACGTGGTGTCACTTACTCTTTCCATTCCTCATACCTACTCTCTTTTCCTCTCGCAAAGTTGACGGGAACAACATCATCTTCTTCCTCTCAAGCATCGCCACAGCCTGCGATCATCATAGCAACCTCACCGTTCCAATCAATTCTGGTGAGCTCTCCGAAAACCGTGCACATCACATCGTGTTACCGGACACCCTCTATATTTCTCCTCAACTAATTTGTGGTTTCCTCACCAGCAACTCGTTGCACCATCGTCTTCCCTACATCTAGCTGAAATCGGCCGCCACCGCTACCATTCATCACCCAGTGAGCTCCCCTCTGATTCCTCTCTCCTAGAGCAGCCTCACACCTCCTACTATCTTCCCTACCATTAATCTGGGCTCCCCTTTCTCAGGTCACCGTCGTTGCATCGCCCTTCCCCTCCACCATCGGTCACAAGTCACCAAACTACCTCAGAGCTTCTCTGCCTAGCCACTGCTTCGGTGATATCTTGTCAAGCTCCTAATGCTCGTGCTTTCCCCTAATATTGCCCCTATCCAACACAGGTGCTGCCACTCTTTTTCTTCCCCACCGATGGCCGTACTGCATTGCCACCAGCTAACCTCTATGCTATCCGAGTCATGCTGTTGTCTCCTTGTAACATCCCAAAATTTCCATCCTATTTTAAAATAGTGTGAAAAACTCTTTTTTTTTTGCATTTTTAAAATTTTTGGAAAATTTTCAAGTGCTTTCCCATATTTTTAGTAGTTAAAAATGAATTTCTAAAACTATTTTAAAGCTTGGTAAAATCCTAAAAATAGTTCTATTAAAATCTGCAAACTTCAAAGTGCATGTCCAAAAATTTACAGAAGTTTTGGAGGTTGTTTGCTAATTTTCAAAGCGAAAACTAATTTCTGGATTTAATAAATTCAGAATTATTTTAAAATTCTTGAAGCACTATTGGGCCGAATTACACCCAATGCACAGCATTGTTCGTCAATTCCTGGCCCATCTCAGACCGTTGTGGTCCTGCACGAGTCGCTTCCTTTTCCACCTTTGCACGGAAGCGTAATTTGGCCTTTGTGCCTTCTCCCTCGCCCGACCGTTGCCACCGCTGACAAGTTGGGCCTTCTCATCAGATGATGTCTTCCACCTCAAACGGACACCATTGGAGCCGAGCTCCTGCGCACAGTGCATGCACACTCGCCTACAAAAGCCGCGTCTCCTGCATCGCCTCGAGCTCTCTACCTGATGCATTGAGACATCCTCTCCTCTATTTTGCCATCATCAGCACGCGAGGAGCACTATGACACACTATCACCGTGAATCCCATCATGTGGACACGACCTCCTAAGGTAAATAGTGTTCATCACATGCCCTATAAAGCCCCGTTAAGCTCACCATCGTCTTCTTCACTCCCTGCCGCACCCATTTTAGCCAACCCCAGTGAGCGAGCATTCTCCTTCAGATCACTTGAAACATGTCATCATCCCTAGCTCTGGTGTGCGTGCACCGCCATGCTCTATCGTGGTCGCCATCAACTCCGATGAGCCCTTGCCTTCCTGTACCACGTCGTTTTGCTCCTCTTCGCTCCTGACAGTTCCCCTACTTGATTTCACCTGTAGTTTAGAGTAACACTAGAATTGTATCATCTTCCTTGTTGTCGGTCACTTTCAATACCATCGTCGTCCTCCCTCTCCGATGAGCCCCTCGATGATTCCTCACTTCTGGACCATCTTAGTACTCAGCCCTAGTGCATGCGCTCACCCATTCTGGCTGAGCATTGCTGAGAAGAGCGACACCATTGAAGCCTTCGCCACTGCTGTGTTTCACTGTCGGCCGACTACCATTGACCTATGTCATCATCATATAATCGCTACAGACAGTCCTATCACAGACGGTTCGGAACCGTCATCACAGACAGTTCCTGAACTGTCTGTGTTTATGTGTCAGTGATAATAGGCGGTTATCACAGATGACTCCCAAGCCGTTTGTGATAACTTACATTACAGACGGTTTTTGAGAAAACCGTCTGTGATATTGTGTATATCATAGACGGTTCAGTGTTCCGAACCATCTGTGATATACACAATATCATAGACGGTTAATAACAAAAATCGTCTGTGATACTCGACTAAAACAGACGGTTTTTGTTACTAACCATTTGTGATATGATTCATATCACAGACGGTTCGGAACATCGGACCGTTTGTGATATACAGAATATCACAGATGGTTAATAACAAAGGCCGTCTGTGATATCGTTCATATCACAGACGGCTCAGTGTTTGAAACTGTCTGGGATATACATATCACATACGGTTTTCAACACCAAACCATCTGTGATATATATTGCAATAGCAATTTTATTTGCCTTTTTTCAGCTAGCCTCAGGATATGCTAGTCATGCCCTCTGAAAACAAGCTACATCATGTATATAGAACAGATAAATGAAACAAACGGTCAGTAGATCACACACACACACACACACACACACACATATATATAATGAAAATCGCTACACAGATCTGGCAAATGAATTAAATTGAATGAATTGTTTGATTAAGCACAATTGAGTGATTTGTACAATTGAATCCAATGTTTCAACATCTAATTATCACCATTGCCGAGGTGGAACTGCCCAGTCTTGTTTATGACCTTTGATAGCAAGAATTCAGAGAGTTGTCCACGAATTTCGACGAGTTTGTTGAGATCATATGCACTTTCGTCGAAGTCCACCCGCTGTCGCTAGGAGCAATGTTAAGTCATTAATTAGCATGTGTGTGTGTATATATATACATATATATAATAAGAACATAATAATTATTGGAAGGTTCACAAACCTCTAGATCATTCATCTTGATGTCCATGATTTCCTTCATATAGCGGCAAACATAGAATCCACATACGTTGCCCTGTAGCTGCTGGTGGCACTGCAAAAATAAAATTACATACATAGGTATTTTCAATTGTAGAGGCATTATAACAAAGTGTGATATATGATTGTTGTGTTGTAGCGGGTACCGGAAATCGCATGTTGTGTCACAGCGTGTCACTGGATTTGTTGCGTCTCCCTCCTAGGGCAACATAAGCGGTAAACGACCTACGTGATTCAAAAAAGTTAGACTCGGCCATTGCAAATGAAGGAAAGATTACAATAGAGTTATGTATGGAGGAAATGAGTTTACCTGTTAATTACTTCTTGCACACGACTGAAGTCGTGATTGCTCCTAAGTAGGGAATCAAGGTATATTACCTTGCTCCACTTTGGTACAATCACAATCAAAATCCAGTGAGATCTAGTCATGTGTGTCGCCATAGTGATTAATCCTAAGTTCATGCTGCATATAAAGTACAAATGAAACTTGTGTGGCAACTAGTGAAGCACTTACCCTTGGTTGAAGGATACCATGACGTACTCCTTGTCGCTGTGAGCAATCAATCCTCTTGTTATGTAATCTTGCACGGAGGATGCATTTTCATTAATAGATTGCTCGGAGACCAAGTGTGGGTCGAGGAAACCCACCGGTTGTCACGGTCGCCGAACTTGTTGGATCATGTATCTATACATAAAGAAAGAGTAATAATATTTATCGATATAACGTGAATGTAGAACTTCATTGTACAGACACTTACAGTGTCCAGCATCGTAGAAGTGAGGCGTCGAGTTCGCCGAGATTGAATAGTAAGAATAAGTCTTCGAATGTCACGATGAAGTAGCCGAGTCATGGAGGAAATTTGCCTTTGTATATTTCACAGTGAATGCACTCTGCCGGTTTGGCTTTATATTGGACCTCTACATGTACCAGGTATGCAATGCATTGCAAACCAAACCAAGCCGGGGTAATTGTGACTCGGGGACTAACAACACTCCTAGAATGAACTTCCATGGCCCGGGACGCGCCTTAATTTTCTTCGCTTGAGTCTTGGAGCCTCGCTTATGATACATTTTCTGTGGTGTCTCAGCGAGAGCTAATGCAACAGGCTTCGGAACCGGAACTAGAGGTGGAGCCACCGGAGCCGATGTGACAGGTCCAGGGCGATGTCCCTTTTGGGCCACTGGATGTGGAGATCGTGGAATGGACAAGTCAAGGGCGTGTCCCTCTTGGGCCACTAAATGAATGTGTGGACGACATCCCCTAATGTCTTAATCTCTTCGTTTGGGGGCTTCTCAAGAGGGACGGTCTTAAAAATATCATTAATCATGTCCACCTGAACCTTTATGAAACCAGTCTTTACTTGTACACCATGCACCAGCGTCCCTGACAGCAATGGATACGCCATCCCCCACTCAACGTCAATGGGAATAGAGCCAACATGCCTGACTCTGAGGCTGCAAGGCATGGGCTCCTACATAACGACACAAGATGAGTTAAAGCGTCCACCAGAGAGATCTATGTAGCATTCTAAATAGGTACATTACCTGGATGTCATCGATAGGTAAGTGGGCATCGCTATGTTCAGTAATTGGTGTGGACGTGCAGCTACTGCAACGTTGAGGGGGACTGGGTACCACAGTAGTAGGGGTGGGTTGCGATTGGTTGCGAACTTGTCTCAGTTCTTCCCTCAATGAATCTATCTCTCCTCGAAGTGAGGCAGTCTGCTCTTGAAGTGAGGCAGATAGTTGTTTCTCACGTTGAGCATGAAGCTCCTGTTTTATTTGTTCGTTGTGGTACGCCTTGGATCTCTTCCTACTCCTATATGTCTTAGAGTAATTTGGAAATCCATGCCTCCAAGATACGTAAACCCCCAAGCCTCATGTGCGACCTGGGTGCTCCTTGTTTCCCAAGACCTGTGATAGTAAATCTCTCTCCCTGTATTCTTGAAAGGAGCCACGAAAAGATTCGGTAGTCAATGATTGCTGCAAGAGGCAATTAATCATGTTATTTTTGAACCCATGAAGTTCAAGAGGTGTTAACAACTATGTAGTTTAACATATCTTACCAGGCGTTAGGACACTTCCTCATCTGTAGGGTTTTTGAAAGAGACACCTGAAGATGTGGTTCATGACCTCGCTCTTAACCAGTTTTGAGCACGCTCGTTTGCGATCCCGGCAAATGGCGGGGAGGCCCCGATCGGATTGCGACCTCATCCTGCATCCTCCACTGCGGGATTTTACCCGCATACCCAGCGGTGCCGAGTCTATGAGGGTGAGTGTTTTGTGACTGGAGAGCCTTGTGCGCCGCACTTTGTTGTTCAAATTCGATCGTTGTCTTCATCTGCACAAAAGGCCTCCTATGTTTCCGGCGACATGAAAGGATACCTCGTGAAGGGCGTGAGGTCCTTGGCCACGCACTGCATCACAAGAGTGCTCTTAAAATTCTTCCATGCTTTTCCCATTGTGAGGAGCGTGTGCCATTGCACGAGTCTCTGTACTTTTGCCGGAATCTCGAACGAATTTGTAATTTCCTCCCATAGCTGATTTTTGTGATCCTTTGGCAAATCTTTCCAGCTTGCTATGGTGATGGGGACCCATTGCCTTCCAATTATCCCACAGGTAGTCCGAAATGACGCCGCTGCTTTCTTCAGTTGCAGAGGGACCCCATTCGGAGAAGCCACCATGATGGTCATTCGGCCCTCTGGCCTTTTCGATACTCCTCGGCCACGCTTAGTTATTCCAATCTTGGGAGTGTGAGACCCAGATGACGATAATGACATCTCTCTTCTAAGAAAAAACTAACTAAAGTGAGCTATGGGCCTAAACAAAGTTCTATGAAGCAAACTACACACTCCAGTGTATCCAATTCATTGAACCGGACACACTAGAGTGTATCGCTAGCTTCATGCCTTTTGAAGGTCTATTTGGCATATTGCTACAAGGTCCCTTTGGAATAGTAACATGCCATTCTAAATAGATCTTATAGGTAACAATTTAGCCAACTATTGAGATAGACCACATGTGAAGCATATATCATAAAGTACTAAAGGTCATAGAACAATTTAGCAATCTATTCAGACAGACCACAAGATAGACAAATGACAGTAATAGTAAAAATTAAGAGCTCAGGCTTCAATATTCAATTTTAGTATTAGATCTTGAAGCTAACATGTGAAGCATACAGCATAAAGTACAAAAGGTCATAAAACAATTTTGCAAATCTATTGAAGATAACAAAACAAATGGGCTAACTAATTGAGACAGAGGCGAACGGTGCCGGGAAGGGAGCGGCGTCGGGAGGGAGCGGCGGCGTCGGGAGGGAGAGCCAGCGTCGGGAGGGAGCGGCGGCGTCGGGAGGGAGAGACGGCGCCGGGAGGGAGCGGCGGCGTTGCGCACGAGTGAGCAGGGGCGGTGGAGAGTGTGTGAGTGAGGACTCTACAAAACCTAGCTGCAGATATTTATAGCGAAACTATCACAAACGGTTCCGTAAGGAACCACCTGTGATAGTTATATCACAGATGGTTCCATAAATAGAACCGTCTGTGATATTCGAATATCACAGACGGTTCTATAAATATGACCATCTGTGATATGCAGATTATCACAAACGGTTCCATAAATTGAACCGTCTGTGATATTGGATTATCACAGATGGTTTCTTCCAATAAACCGCCTATGATAGTTCACTACACCTAGCTACCAAAAAAATCATGCTGGCCATGCAATATTATGAAAAATGCAAGCATAATCATAAATACAACTATTTCTTAGTTCCTGAGTCATTTCGCAATTACAATGGAATATAGTTACATAATTACATGCCAAGTTTCCTAAGTATGATTACATTGCAACAATTTCCAAATAGGTGCTGGCTCTATGGGATCATTTATTGCACTTGGCTATTTCATTTTAAATAATGCCCTTCACGATGATCGACACACATATAGCTTGCTTCATCGCCTTGTTCTTCCTCGAGCCTGATGCCGTCTCCGAATGGAGGCAACTCATCAAATTGATTGTACTCTTCCTCATCCACAACATTCTCAACTCCAACAATCCTTCTTTTTCCCTGAAGAACTACATGGCGCTTCTTATTTGCCGGGTCGGTTACATAAAATACTTGAACAACTTGCCTCGCGAGTATGAATGGTTTGTCTTTGTATCCTACACATTCGAGGTCCACAGTAGTGACGCCGTACTTGTCGACCTTTACACCCCATGGGAGTTGGACCCAACGGCACCGAAATAGAGGAATCTTAAAAATTACATAGTCAAGCTCCCAAATATCCTCAACAAGCTCGTAGTACGAGTTTGGGCTAGCGGTACTGACGTGCGCATCATAGGCATCTATGCACACACTTGAGTTTTGCACTGTGCTCTTTCTATCCTGATCTGTTGTATAAAATGTGTAGCCATTAATATCGTATCCTTGCCATATCACAATTATAAATTTTGGCCCTTTTCCAACCATTGTAGTGTTTCACTTCACGGCCTCCTAGTCAATTGCGCCTTCAACCATTCGTTGAACTGACAGTCGTGTTGTCTCATGATCCAAACTTTTGACTGGCCTGTATTCTCTTGACGTAGCATGTCCTTGTGCTCTTCAATATATGGGGTCACTTCAGTCATGTGTTGTAAAACCGTGAAATGGGCTTGAGCATATGTATTTTGATCCGTAGTTATTGCTTTTCTTTCGATAGTCCCGATACCCTCTAGCCTCCCCTCGTGACGAGATAGAGGTACACCTATCAGCTCGACTTGAGCCACGTAGCCGATGCAGAATTCAATGACCTCTTCTGTTGTATAACCTTCAATGATGCTACCCTTCGGTCGAGATTGATTGCGTACATATGACTTGAGAATTCCCATCTACCTCTCGAAAGGGTACATATGACGTGGAAACACGGGGCTGCATATTTTTATCTCTTTCACAAGGTGGACAATGAGATGGACCATGGTATCAAAAAATGATGGAGAGAAATACATCTCTAGATGACATAGAGTTGTCACCACCTCGTTTTGCAGAGCATCTAGTCCATCGGGATCAATGACCTTCTGAACAATTGCGTTAAAGAAATAACATAGCCTTATGATTGTCATTCGAACCTTGTTCGGCAAAATACTTCTAATTGCAACAAGTAGTATTTGTGTCATTAGCACATGACAGTCATGAGACTTCATGCCAATTAATTTCAAATGTTCCATGGAAACAAGTTTCTTCATGCTGGTGGAGTGATCGGATGGAACTTTCACACCATGTAAGGACTGGCACAGTTGAGTTCTCTCGGACTTAGACAGAATGTAGCAAGCTGGGGGAAGGTACGTCCGGCCTTTATCGGTCTCTATCGGTGCTAACTCGGTCCTGATGTTTATAGCGACCAAGTCACGCCTTGCGTTGACACCATCCTTTGTTTTATCAGGAATGTTTAGTAAGAGACCAATCAAACTGTCACATACATTCTTCTCTACGTGCATGACATCGATGCAATTGCGAACTTCTAAGTGCTCCCAATAAGGCAAGTCCCAAAATATTAACCTCTTTTTCCACATGTTTTCCTCAATTTACGTCCCTTTCCAAGCACAACATTGATATCCTTGACCATATCATACACCTCTTTCCCACTAAAAGGCCTTAGTATTGAGTCATCCTCTTTTTTTCCGTTAAATTGTTTCTTCATCTTGCGGTATGCTGATACTTTGGAAGGAACCTACGGTGACGCATGTACATAATTTTGCGCGAGTTGTTCAACCACATACTTTTGGTATAATCTAAGCAGTGCGGACACACTTTGGCTCCTTTTGTACTCAACTCTGACAAGTTACCAAGGGCAGGAAAATCATTAATGGTGCAGAACAACATGGTGTGTAGAGTGAAGTTCTCTCGTTTGTCCGCATCCCATACATGTACCCCTTCGTTCCAGAGTATTGCAAGATCTTCCACCAATGGTGCTAGGAATACATCAATATCGTTGCTAGGTTGCTTCAGCCCTTGGATAAGTAGTGACATCCAAATATACTTCCACTTCATACACAGCCAAGGAGGAAGGTTGTACATGCACAGAGTCGCGGGCCAGGTACTATGTCGGCTACTCATGTTACCAAAAGGATTAATTCCATCTGTACTCAACACAAACCTTATATTCCTTAGTTCCACACCGAAATCTACTGTCGGGACCCAGAGCAACAACTCCAGAACCCACTGTGTAATCGCACTATCCCAGGAAAAGCTAGTGCACACAGGTTGAACAGTGATACATATCATGCATGATAACCAAACTTTATTATAAGCAAAAGTACGGGCCTTATGGCCAAGTACAATAAGATGGCTTCATGGCCAAACATAAAAGTAAATAGCGGAAGATAAATAAAAGGAGCAGCCCATCCTGCCTGCCCACAGGCAAATGACTGTAAGACATGGCCTATTCATCGCAATCCTCAACAAAGTTGACGTCGTCGTCCTCTGGCAACAGAGTTTAAGCAAGGTGAGCACATAAAGTACTCTACAAGTTACACCAGGAGTCATAACAGTGTTAATGCATGCATATGGATTGACAAAGGAAGGCATATTATGGTTTATTTGCATAAACAACATCATTGGATTAAATACAGTAAAGTAAGTGCAAAAGCTGAATTTGATACAATATGTAAAACATTCTTTTAACTAAAATAATAATGTTAGTGCAGGCAACAACCTAACAATAACCTATCAACGGGTATCCCACCCGGACCATTTTTCTAAAAGACTTCACAAGTTTCCACAAACCAGATTTTAATAAAAGCAAAGTCTAATCCATGAAAAACCATACTAAGCATGTCCTTAACCATGGACACGGCTATCCAGGATAGTTTGTTACTCTGCAGAGGTGTACAACTTTACCCACAAGACATGTCCTCTCGTTTTGCCACGCAATTTACACACTGCCTTAGGTGTGCGGCTGAGAGTTCATGATAAGGCTATTCCAATGTTCCATTACCAAATTAGTTACGCCGCCACTAAGGTTTCACCACAACATGAATCCACATGTTGGAGCCCCCTCTTGTGCCATGTGAGACTTCTCATGGTCTACGCCACGCTCACATTCAGCCTATAGCGAAAACTAAAATGGAACTTCACAAATTACTTAGCCAGGTCTGTCCCATACCAGACTTGTGGTAGTACGGTGTGACTTCGTATTAGTAGTTCACAAACCGGTCCTTAATTTGACTTAGGCCTATCCGCATACCCCTTGTGCCTGGCAGTCAACATCGAGTCAACAAACTACGGCGCACGCCAGCAAGCACCCACCACCATACCAATGCCTAAGTCTAGAACATATTTTATAATTTTATTTTACCAAACTTTCATAGATTTTCTTGACTCGCCAAAGTCAAGAATAGATTTTATAAATCATCATTTTATGTGAAACCATTCTTCCCACCTAAATTATTCTAAGCATGGCTAAGCAATTCTATAAAATATTCTAGTTAATACTAATGTACCAACTAGGTTTTCATCTATGGTGACAAGGTATGTTCGTTCAATCAAGATTGGCCATACACAAAGGAAATTGGGTGTAACTAAAGTTTTAAGCATATTTGAACTAATTTGAATAAAAGTATGCATGCATATAAATTTAAAAACAACATAAATAATTTAAATTACTGGGATCAACATGGTCAAAGGTATAACTTGCCTTGCTCGAAGTCTTGCTGCGATTCGTCGAAGGAATACCCACCGGATTTGTCGTAATCTACACGCGAAGAACCAAAAGAAATTCATGCAAAATTCAAATAAAATTCAAAAATTCAAAAAGAAATTTGAACGGGTTGAATCGGAGTTAAAATGAAGAAGTTATGGCTTTCGGAAGTTTAAATCTAAAGAAAAAGAAAAAGGCTAATTCTCTGCATTATTTTTGAACTAAAAAAATCATCTTTATGGAGAATTATTTTTACAATATAAAAGGCTTTATTTGACCGACAAGTCGGGACGGGTGTGCGGTGGACTGGGTTCACGGATCGGCTTGGTCCACCGTGGACTCGGTCCACGGCCGACGTGGCATAGAGGAAGGAGGTGGCGGCCGGGTGCTCACGGGGTGGCCACGCAGCGCCCCGCGGGCTGCCACGCGGGCACGCACACTGACGGGGCGGCACCAGCCGAAGGCGGCGCTCGGGTGGTGCGGCTCGCCGGCGCTCCGGCGCCAGGCGGCGGCAGCGGTGACGCGCAAAGGAGAGAGGGGGAGGTAGGGGTTCGGCTCACCTGTGCGCGGAGTCCGAGAGGTGCGGGAAGGGGGTCGGCGACGAGCTCGAGCGGCGGCGGCGCACGGGTCTTCGGCGGCGATGGGGCTCCGGTGGCGGCGTCGCTCGGCAGAGAGGGGAAAAGTGGTCGCCAGCGCTTGGGGGTCACGAAGACGTCGTCGGCGAGTCGCGAGAGAGGCTAGGGTGGCGGCAATTTCTCGCCGGAGCTCACATGGGTGGCGGAAGAGGAAGTCGCGGCACGGGGAGCTCGGGCGCAGGGAAGAGGGGAAAACGGCCTTCGGCGCACGGGCGGCGGTAAACGGAGGGGAGAACGGGCTCACGGGAGGGGCTTTATAGGCGCAGGGAGGAGGTAACGGCTCGCCGGAGATAAGGCGGTCGGAGGCAGCTTGAAATGATGGGGTAAAGAGGCTTAAAGGAGGGGGAAATGGGCGGGAGTGACTTAGGAGTGAATGGGGCATTCAAATCGTGCATTAGCTCGGGGTTTAATTGCGGGAAACGGCCGAATTAAGAGCTCAAGTGGGCATTCATGGCGGCTCAGCTGGAGGAGGAAGAAGGGGAGGTGGGAGAAGGGCCTGACATGCGGGCCCGGCATGTCGGCGTGAGAGAGAGAGAGAGAGAGAGAAGAGAAGGGGAGGGGCGGACGGCCGGATTTTCGCCAGTGTGCACGGAGGAGATCAGGCCGTTGAGTTCAAATTGAAAGGGTAAGTGGATGGGGACGGCCCGGATTAAATCGGGCAGTTGGGCGGATGCGATTCGGGAGCGCCACGTGTCGGCCCAAGGGGTTTTTGGCTTTTAAATTTCGTTTTAATTTCCAGAAATGCTAGATAACTTTATAAATACTTAGAAATTAATATTTAAAGCCTGAAAATTTTAGGAAAATTCACAAAAATTCATGGAGACATTTTAGACTTAGGAAAAATATTTTTAATTTCAGATTTGCAATTAATAATGTTACAAAATACTTTTTAACTTTTAAAATTGATTTTTAATTCCAAAATTCTCAAAAAATATTTTAAAAATTAGGGAAGGTTGGGGAAAATAAAATAAACTCTTTTTGGCTTTAATAAAATATTAAAAATACATTTTCTTGCTTTAGACTTTGAAATAAAATCCAGATAAATCAAAATAAACTCTAGAAAATCAATAAAATGCAAATAAAATTTTTGGGATGTTACATCTACAAACATCCTATTGATGTTCCTCCACTGTGTAGAATCAGCAACGTGTCTTATCATTCTGTCTTTCTTACGCTGCTCGCGGTGCCAATGCATCAATCTTGCATCCTTACGGTTTGCAAATAAACGCTTCAAACGAGGAATTACATGAAGATACCACAACACCTTAGCAGGAGGTCCTTGCTTCCATTCCCAATGGACAAAGAATCTTTTTGGCTTAGTAAGTGGTTCTCGGTAACACATTTCCATTTGGAAGCATGTTCGCTAGGAGACCTAACAATGCCGTGAAACTCTTGTCGGACCAACCATTGCTTGCCTTCAATTTCAGCAGTTCTAGAACTGATGAAAACCTCGTGTATTGTGGCTTGCAGCCTGAGAACAAAGGTTTCTCCGAGTCCTCCATCAAGCCCTCGAATTTACCAAACTCACTCTCACTATAGTTCCCTTCTACATCACGTAACATCTGATCCAGATTGTCATCCTACGACCTATCCTCATGATCGAAAGCACAGTCCACAACCAGCATACCGTTGTTTCCCTCGACTATGTCATAACTACCTTCTTGTGTACTCTTCTCTTCACCGTGACTGGTCCAACATTTGTACCCTTTTCTGAAATCCCTTCGAATCAAGTGAGCTTTGATCTGCGCTGAGTTGCTAAATATCTTGAAATTATCACAATCAATGCATAGACAGTACATATATTTCATCCCCTTCTTCAACATATCCATCTCGGCCACTCTTCTAAAAGTAGACACGCCATTAATGTACTCTTCACTCACACGATTCTCAATGTACATCCAGCTTCGATCCATCTATACTACACAAGTAACAAATGGGTGTCAAAAATGATTATTAGCGCTACTACATAGTAAATCAGACTAGCTATATATACTTACATGTACATGACATGCATCTATATATATTACGTAGGTATAGCTAGCTAGCCACGTATTCATGACATAATAATGTTAAGCAAGAATATATTGAAGCTAGTGAACTATGTACCAGTACTTACCCATTCTGAAATTGAGCAAACTAACATTATCTTTCTGAACCTAGCTAGCTAGCTAGATCTAAACTAAACAAAAACATTTCTATCATCTCTTTCAATTACAAAAACATGCATGCATATAAGTTATTAAAAGTAATTGAGTACTAACCTCTGATCACTAAGAAGACGGCGATATGTTTTCATCACGAACTCCCTAAAGCCAGCCACCTTGCTCCACCGATGCAGCGCAATGAAGATAGATCTATGTTGAGATCGAGCAAGTACGCCCAGTAATTAATAGCGTAGATTATCACAGACGGTTCCAACCACAAACGGTCTATGATACCAATATATCACAGACGGTTCGTATTATTAACCGTCTGTGAATTATCATAGACGGTTATCAATACGAACCGTCTGTGATATCTACAATATCACAGATGGTTCATAATACCAACCGTCTGTGATTGGTGACTATCACAGACGGTTCGTATATAGAACCGTCTGTGATAGTTACCTGAATTTGTTTTCGGTTTTTTGGCTAGCCTCAAGAAATTAAATAATGTTACCCATGCCCTTTGAAAACAAGCAAATACAGACGCACAACAACACATTCAGATCTATTACAGGATAACAAGGTAACAAACCCTTCGTGGCACAACAGTGATGCTGAACAAGACACACTTACGACACTTACGGCAAGAGTGTGTTGTCCAGCATCCTGCCGTGCCACAACAGAGGCGCTAGCTCATGGCAGTAGTTGGTGTCGTCGAGGAACAAGCAAATACAGAGGCAAGCACAACACCACATTCAGATCTATTACAGGATAACAAGCTAATGAACCCTTCGTGGCACGACGGTGAGGCTGAACAAGACACACTTACAACAAGAGTGTGTTGTCCAACCTCTCGCCATGCCATAACAGAGGTGCTAGCTCACAGCGGAGGGGAGATGCAGGAAGCTAGCTAGTGGATGAACTCACGCGTGACTAGTACCGGTGGAAAGGTAGATGGGGAGTTATTAATAAGGGCCGAGCAGTGAGAGGAACTGGTGCCTACCATTCGATGTGGAGAGAATGGACGGGTGAGATCGAAATCCTGGGTATAAGCCATGGATCTGTGACGTGTGATTATCACAGACAGTTTGTTACACGAACCATCTGTGATAATGAATATCAGAGACAGTTTGTTATACGAACCATCTGTGATGTCTCACTTATCATAGTTAGTTCATATTAAGAACCGTCTGTGAAAGTTCATAGACGGTTATTAACACAAACCGTCTGTGTTGTCTCAATTATCACAGATAGTTCGCATTAAGAATCGTCTGTGAAAGTTCATAGACGGTTATTAATACGAACCGTCTATGATATTAATATCAGAGACGATTTGGAATAAAAATCGTCTGTGTTAATGCTTAAATATGCGTGCCCTAATCCAGCTCTTCTAAATTGTACGTCCTCTCTCTCATCTTCATCACCAGATTCCTCAATAATGACATCTAGTATTCTTTTGATCTCCTTCCTCTCATCTATCCATCATGAGTTGTTCAGACGCAACCTTACACTGGTGGCCAACAATTTACGTCTGGTGCAGCTCCTCTGCTCACGCCCTACTCTCCTTCCTCTACTTGCTTCCATCCGTCAGCTGGATCTCATCATCCACCATCAACGGAGGTGTCTCCTTGCTACTCAGGAAAGGGAAACCGCCCTTAGCCTCGTTCTTCTCTGCAGTGTGCACAAAGTGGAGGAAGCTCTTGCGACAGTGCAGAGACACATGGATAACCTTACCAATCAAGCAGAATTGGCCGATTCTAAGGAAGCTTATCATGGCATCCTCCTTGAGATTATGGGCCATGCTAATGATTTGCCCAGGTTAGAGGAGGAAGTGGAGAGGGCAAGGACAATCTTCACGGCATTCGAGAACACAGCGGCTGATTCTCCAACTCCAGAAGTTGAAGAAGAAGCATGTGAAGCCCAGAAGATTAAAATATGGGAATCTCTTTTTTTTGGACTTTTGTAATAAATTTGCCTTGAATTTGACTCTCGTCTCAGTATAGCTTCTAAAGTTCATACGACAAAGGTCTGTGTTGTCTGGATTACCACAGACGGTTCGTATTAAGAACCGTCTAAGAATCGTCTGTGAGAGTTCACAGACAATTATTAACACGAACCGTATGTGTTGTCTAGATTATCATAGACGATTCATATTAAGAATCGTCTGTGAACGTTCACAGACGGTTATTAACACGAACTGTTTGTGATGTCTCAATTATCATAGATAGTTCGTATTAATAACCGTCTGTGAAAATATCACAAACAATTGTTAGTATAAACCGTCTGTGATAGTTTAAGCATAGATGGTTCCGTATGAACCGTAAGTGATGTACCCGTCCAGTATAGCCTCTTCCGTAGTAGTGAATTATATAGACCACGTCGCCATGACCCTGGTGAGCTCGTGAAGCATACGTGCATCTTACCTTAGCTTCTGGTAGCCTCTAGCATCATCGCCACCATAGCCGTAGCTAGCACCGTCACACGCTGTCATTGTGGTCACTGTACTGATGACCATTGGTCCTAGTGCCTAGGGGCAGAACCAACCATAGTCCATGCCCCAGGCTAGGCCACCTGTTCTTGGATCGAAGCTATTTTTTTGTGATTTTTCCACTAATTCTTCATATGCTTTTGTTCCTAGGCCTCATGCTATAGCCCAATAGCTCGAGGCCTGGTTCCGCCCCTTCTAGTGCCACCGCCGTTAGCACTGCAGTGAACATAGGAAGCGAACCCACCAACCCATGTGCTCACTATGGTGTGATTTCATCATCACCGTTGTTCACCAAACTTCACCGCCACCTCTCACTGTCGTTAGCCCATTACCGACCACCTCTCTAGCCACCATCACACTGATGGCTTCACCATTAGCTCCTCTATCTATTTTTGATCCTGTCTAGACCTCTCTGCTATTTGCCTCACCGCCCGCAAGCTCGCCAAGAAGCTCAATCGAGCAGCAGCGCCACCTCCCCTAACCTATGTCGTCCATGTGTTGGAAGACACGTATGAGCTGTGTCACCGCCATGTCGGTAATACCAAACCCAGTCAGTAGCCACGTCAATGCTTGCATGGCAGTAGCCTCGTTAGCAATCCACCGTGGACCAAGACACCTTCCAGTGGACCCAGTCCATAGACCTGGGCTCACATGTCTTTAAGAAAAATAATTCCAGCTGAAATTCAGTTCCTTGATGATGTCAGTAATTGCGCAATAATCCTAGTTTTTTCTTTGGGAAGAAAATTTTTTTAAAAAAAATCCTAAACCCTAGAACAATACTTTCTTCTTTTTTGTAAAATTTCCCTCATGATAATGTTTCAAAAAGACTTTTCTCCCACATACGAACTCCGTTTGAGGTAATTTTTGTGTCTAAATTTTTCTAAAATCATGAACTTTCATTCTTAAAAAACATTGAATTTTGGAGTCTGGTCTAACTTATTTGGAATTTATTTGTTTTTGATGGTTTTTCCCGTTTAGATACCAAAGTGCTAGAGGACTACAAGATGAATCCTGAACAAGACACAGAGTTTAGCAAGCAAGGCAAGCACTCTCGTTTGATCATGTGGATCCCATGTTTTCCAAATGAGTGATTATTTTATGCTTCATATGCATGCTTAATTCGCATAAATGATTATGTTATTCTAAGCAGTTAGTTATTACCTAATTGTTGTTTCGACCCTACCTTGAGAATTTGACACCCCTACTATTGTCACCCTAGGAATAATATCCACTATAGTAGTGAATATTTTGTGGAATTATAGGATGGTTTAGAAGGCATATGCTTAACCATACTATGATCAACTTTGGTAAAAATGTCAGATTATGGTAAAAAGACTAGTGTTGTCCTTTTTGGAAAAGGGTTAGAAAATGTTGGACAAAGGAGTTGCCTCTGATGTTTTGGTCAAAAGTGGAAAGATAAAGAAATGTTTTACACTTGGGCAATGGTTCATTGAGACCGAAGCATTTTGCATGAGAATTGGATTTGTGGTAAGTAAGGACCGAACCTCAATGTCATTGATCTAAGAATTTTTGTAGAAACCACATGTTATGGTGTGGGACAAACTTAGCATAATAATTTATCAAGTCCCAACATTAAACCGCAGGATGTAGATTGTAGGTTTACTTGATAGTCGTGTGGGCTTCGTAACAGATCTCCATGCTCTAAGGAGCTGTTGCACAGTGAGTGCAAGGCTTACCTACACAATGCTTAAGCTCTCTTGATGATGGTAAAGGACACACATGTCTTGAGGTGACAGCTCAACGAGCGGTTTATCACTAGGACATGATATTGTAAAAGCATCGTTACAATCGCTCAATCACATACTAAGTTGTATGGCAAGTCAGGTCTGACCATGATGAGTTCACTATATCATGTTGGTAAACATGTACAATCTCTGCAGAGTACGAATCTATTTGAATAGCAATATTCCTGGTTATGGATAGCGGTTGGTAATAGTACACTTGGTTAGATTTTTTTATTTCAAAAATAGTTTCAGAAAAAGTTGAGAATCCTAGAAAACTATGGCAAAGGACTGCCATGTTCTTTTAGTAGCTTATCCTTGGTTATTTATTGTTCTTACAAAAATATTCGGCTTCAGTAGTGGATAGGACTATAGAATTTTATTTCTTAGATGACCATGAAACTAATGATTTTTCTAAAAATTGACAACTACCTAAGTTTTTTCTATCCACTTTGCAACCCGCATAATCGGAATCTGAATATTCAATTAAATCAAATTTAACACCTTTGGGATATCATAAGTCAATGCTAGAGGAATGCTTTAAATATATAAAAATTCTTTTTACGGCCACCAAATAGCATTCTTTTAGTGATGCTTGAAATCATGCACACATACAAACGCTAATCATGATATCGGTCCTAGATGCAGTAAGATAAAGCAAACTACAAATCATAGATCTATAAAGCTTTAAATCTACCAGTTTACCTCCCTCATATAGATCAAGATGGCCATTTGTCATCATAGGAGTTTTCATGGGCTCAGCGTCCTCCATACCAAACTCCTGAAATAAGTCCTTCACATACTTCGTTTGGTTCACGAACGTCCCATCCTTGAGCTGTTTAATTTGGAGTCCAAGGAAATAGATAAACTCTCCAATCATGAACATCTCAAATTCCTTAGACATCATGTCACCAAATTTGATAAACGAAGAAGTCATCATCTATAATTTTTGTAAACACTATTGCATCAACCTTCCCAATTTTAAATCCCTTTGAGAGTAGAAAATCTCGAAGGCACTCATACCATATTCTAGAAGCTTATTTTAGACCATATAGTGCCTTAGAGAGTTTGTACACATGATTTGGATTCTTACAATCTTCAAAATCAAGAGCTTGTTCAATATAGACAAGCTCGATTATTTTTCTATGTAGGGATGCACTTTTGACATCCATTTGAATTAGTTTCATATCAAAGCATGATGCAATGGCAAGTAGTATGTGAATAGACTCAATTCTAGCTACAGAAGCAAATATTTCATCATAATTCAAACCTTCGACTTGAGTATATCCTTGAGCACTAACCTTGCCATATTTCTTATCACAACTCCGCTCTCATCATGTTTGTTTTAGAAAACCCATTTTGTGCCAATTATGTTGTGCTCCTTGGGTCTTTCTACCAATATCCAAATGTCATTCCAAGCAAAGTTGTTTAATTCTTTATGCATTGTGTTGACCCAATCTGGGTCATTTAAAGCTTCATCTATATGTTTGGCCTCAAGAGAGAAAACAAAAGAGCAATATTCATGTAGGATCGGGAATGGCAACAGGGGGGGTGAATGGTGCCTTTTAAAACTCACCCCCAAGTACCCACAAACGAATCTCCTCTCCGATAGCTATGAAAAAGAAATCATAAGCTTACTGGAAAAACACAGAGAGAGTGAAAGAGAATTCGGCAAACAGAGAGACAAAAGAAGCTAGAGGCATGGAGCAACTCAGTGGTGGCAGGCCAGGCCGGTCGGATTGCTAGTCATGGGCCGGTCAGACCACCAGTTCATGGCCGATCTGAGCGCCGGCTTAAAGCTGGTCTGACCACCCTTGATGGTCCGGTCTGACCGCCTGGGGAACACCGGTCTGACCGCCTTTACACATCCGGTCTGACCGCCATTCAGAGAGCGGTCTGACCGCCCGAAACCCTAGAGGTCAGACCGCTCCTCTAAAAACAGAGCAAATGCAGCGGCTGCAACTGAAACTTCTGAAAATACTGAAGACCACTGAAATGCAGAGAATTGCCAAATAATTGTTGCTCTTCTCAGCTCAAATAGTACTAGACTTCACTCTAAATACCAAAAGGGATCTCAAGAGAAAGAGATTGCAGCCAAAAGTGATTGAGACCAGAGATTATTGCATTTGCTGAAAAGAACTTGCAGGAGGAAGCAAAATCCATAATACTCATGATTCTTGGATCCTCTCCTAAAGAACTCTTGAATATGCTCATGAGATCATCTCAGAAGGAAGAATCACACCCCAAAGCCATATTTGCTACTATAACACCAAAGGTGCGGAGTCCCCTGACATCAAACCCTAGAAATTCAGTAACAGAGGAAATGCAGCAAGAGTGAAGTAGGAGAATACACATTGATTCTGGAAATTGCCCTAGGGAATGAACTGGTCAAATGACCTTGAGGCTTATCTCCCTTCACAGAGCAACCAACCTTCATCTCCTCAAACAAAGATTCACTCAAATCAAAAGAATCAAACAAAGAGCAGCAGAAAACGAAAAGGAACTGAACCTCATGATAACTCAAATGGATTCATTACTGAGAATGATTACATAAGGTTTACAATCACTCAATACGTCCCCATACGCAGTTGAGATGAAATGCTACCCTCTCACTACATGCTTGAGAGAGGAACACACACACAGCACTACACTAAGACCTCTCTCCTTTCTTCTGCTTGCTCACTCGAATGAATACTCCCCTCTGCCTCCACCTCTCCATATGAAGGCATGAGCTCAACTCAAAGCGGCAAATCAAGAAAGGTCAGCCTACTTCCACTCCCTTGCTCCATACACACAAGAGGCAATGGTCAAGTGTCCAAGAAAATAGAGGGAACCAGCCTCCAACTTCATGCCTTGAGTCAATTCTCCAAATTGCCCTCAAGCACCTTCCCGGAAGCTTCCCGCAACCGGTATCTTGTCCGCCTGAACCTCGACTCCTCCCTGAGTCTAGTCCCGGTCCGCTTCGCTGCACATGACCGCACCCGGCATCCTGACCGACCTCCGACTCTACCTAAGTCTAGTTCCGGTCCACCTCGTTGCTGCCCGTCGTGTCCACTCAACTCCGACCAACTGGACCTCCGACTCCACCTGAGTCTAGTCCTGGTCTGTTCCGTCGCACACGACCGCAACCGACATCCAACCGTCTGGACCTCCGACTCCTCCTTGAGCCTAGTCCCGGTGCACTCGTCGTTGCCCGTCGTGTTCATCACCGGTAGCTCCAGCTCCGGTTCCTCGTCTCCCGACTAGCAACCACCTCAGCAACCTCGATCATCTTCGGTATCACCGACCGTCTGGACCTCAACACCTCCTATGCCTAGTCCTGGTGCTCCTCGCCTCACCATGACCTAGCTCCGAAGTCCTGCAGCCACACAGACACGCAAACCATCACATAGCACCGCACGAAACAGCATAATCATCATTAGCATAAACAAAAGGTACTCAACCCTAGAATACCCAAAACAAACTCAAACTCTCTATCTCAACCGTCAATTACTCATCACAAACATGGGGATACCTCCACATGGTCTCTCAATTCACAATAAGAAGCAACAAATGATCGAGTTTGAATACTCTTACATACGTCACCCAATATTTGGTCTATTGGATGATCTTTTGCAATTGTATTGCGAATCTTCATAGGTAGTGTTGATTGATGCTCTTCTTTCTTTTCCACATCTATTGCTTGAAAGTTGTTCATTGTAGAGGAAGTACGAGGCTCGACTTGTTTTGATGATGGTGAGTCGGTTGAGTCTTTTTTTGTCTTGATGTCGCCAATTTGCATGTTCTTTGTTACTTAACTCAATCCTTCATCACTCATCACCTACATCATCCAAATTATCTTGCTCTTCTTGAGAGCTATTGGTCTCATCAAATTGAACACCGCAAGTTTCTTCAACTAAACTGGAGTTTTTGTTGAAGACACGATTTGCCTTGCTATTTGATGAGTAGCCAAGCAAAAATTGAACATCACAATGACTTTGAAATTTTGAGGGCCAAGCACCTTTTCTTAAAATATAACACTTGTAACCGAAAACATGAAAAATAAGAGATGTTTGGTTTCCTTCCAATGAGAAGCTAATAGGAAATTGTTGTGGCTACAGACCAAATAGAGAGAGAGTGGTATGGTAGTGGAGAGTTAGGTGAGCAATGCTTGGGGGGTTTTCCCCATGGCCTAGATGGCTTGTATATTCATATGGGGAGCATTTTACAGTTACAATCTTACACCCAACTATCCCTCTCAAGGGCAGTTATGTCATTATACATGTCCCGTTTTGGGTTCTACAACCTCCTAACAGGCCGGCTAGGCTTAGGTGGGGGCCACCCCTACAAATGGAGCCTCTCATGGTGAAGGGCTTCACGGGCCGAAGCCATGTTACCGAGTCCTTTGGCCCCCCTTCATCCCTGCGGCCTGTGACCTTTGAAAATGTTAGACAAAACTGGATCTCGCTGGCACGGCGCGTCCTGATGGCATGGACACGGGGTGGAATTTGCTACCGAAGGCGTCCTCCAGTTACGAGGTATACGCCCCGAATGGAGCCGGTCCTTCGACCCGGGGACGCGGAGTCAGAGCGGGCTCCGGAGTCGTCGTGCAGGCTCGAAGTGGCGGTGGGCTCCGACGCTGCGCACCTTCAATGGTGAGTGAGAGTCAGAGTCGTTCCACAAAGGCAACGTCGGTGGCGACATCGCCACCGGAGTGAATGGCTGGTGGCCCACTGTAA